>PKMM01024337.1:285421-418076 GCA_002933915.1 Eutrema heterophyllum
ATATATGATCTATTCATGATATATTCTTTTTGACACACGTAATTATCAATTTTTATTTGTAAATCAAATAATACAGATGGGTTAATCCTGTTGATAGTTTTTTCTGAGTTTCAAAAATTTCGGAGTTTAATTCCATTTGCATGTCAATGTTTCAACCACCCAGTTCAAGCATTAGGTCTAATGTTAATTAAATTCAATGTATATTTACCAAAAACTTTTATCGGATCGATGCCAATAGAAAGAAAGCAACTTCAAATAGAATTTTCATTCCAAAAAAAAAAACTTCAAATAGAATGACCATATTACAATCTATACTACAGTATATTCAAATCTTTCTTCCGAATTGCCATACACAACCATTGTCAATCCGGATAATATCTTTTGCAAGTACATAATAGGTTAAGAAATATGAAGGTCTATCCTTCAACCAAGTGAATATGTTGTGTATAAAACTTGGTAAGAATCATGAAGGTTTATTCTCACTTACAACAGCCCTTTTTTCAAAATATTTTAAAGCTTCTAATGACATTTTGTCTAACTTTCCATCAATCTATATAAATATGAAAGGTTGATCCGTCTAACAAATACGTTGTCTACAAAAATTTGGTAGGAATCATGAAGGTTTATGCTCGCGCGCTTACAACATGCCTTTTTATTTTCTTAAAGCGTCTAATGACATTTTGTCTCGCTTTCTATCAACTTTGTTTGGTCTTAAACTCGATTACATACATATGATTAATTTAGGGTAATATGCCAATTATAATTCCATTTCAAGAAAAGCATGATAAAAAGATAGCTACAAAAGAGTAGGAAAGGGTTAAGGAATTGATAAACTAATGATGGTATAAACACGAAAACGATCTAAGCGGCAGAAAGTGCATGCTTCTTCTCTTGGTTTCTTTTGTTTAACTTGCAATAGTAACACTTATTTAATTACTAAATTTGCACAAAACTAACTTTCACTTGTATTTTAATCTATCTTCAACATGTCCAGTCTAATTTGTATTTTTGTTGAATATTGATTGATTCTGGTATATCTCATGTATTTTGTAAATAGTGATCTTATTAGCAAATCTTATCTTTTGCAGCATATAAAAACCGGAAGTTTTCATAGACGACTTAGAAACGAAAGATTTTATATGTACCATAGTGATACATGGTAGACGGTTATACTTTTAACTCCATTAATCTGCAAAAATTTGCATTTTTGAATAATCAAAACTCAAACATGGTATGAAAACACTAAAATCTTTCTCAACACTGGATTAAAAAGCTTTCACTATCTTATATATTTAAATCAATAATATTTTGTTATCCGAATAAATTTTGATCATGCTTTTTTATTTATTCATTTTATTATAAAAGAGAAAAATTAATTGCATCGTTTAACATTACAATGATTTATTATAGACGATTCTAGACGCATCATGATTATGATCAACAATATATCTTTAACACGATGATGAATGGTTCTACCCAAGGCCGTGCCCATATTATAGATTTGGAAACATTGGTGAAGGGCCTAATTTAAAAAAAAAAACATTCTCAAGAGCTTATTTTTTACAAAAAAATATGTATTATATTATAATTTGAAGGTCACATTCATATTGTTGAAGTTTAAGAGATATATTTTTTCAAATTCCAACAAATTTTTTAATTATTTTTCATATATAAAAAAAAATTAAAAACGAAATGAAATATTAAAACAAAAGTAGGATAAGATGTTAAAAAAAAATCCTACCTAATCTTGATTGTAAATTTTTATTTTTATTTTTTTTTATAAAAATTTTCTTTCAACAAATTGTTTGGGACCTCTACTAGTCTAGACACGCTCTGGTTCTACCTATAACATTGAAGAAATTTGGTAATTTTGTTTCATTAATCTTTAATAGTTCATATTTTCTGAAAATCAAACTCCAAATTTGATGGAAAATGCCGATGAACTGATATTTTAAAATACAAATGATTATAATTCAATGAATATATCATTAATAACTATTAAGTTTTCAAAAAAATTGAACGGAAGTGTAATTGTCTACGCAAGATGCTTCTTAAGAATCGGGCCTAAACTCTTCGTTTACGAGACTGGGCCTTGGCCCATCCTATCGGTTCCATTACCTTTTTTTTCTTTTCTTTCGGTTCCATTACCTTAACTCGAACCCTATAGAGTTTTTTTTTAGGGTTACTAAGATTGTAAATATTCATTGAAATGAAATAGTAGGTAATACAAGATCTATTTATGAACATTGATCCTTGGCAAAAAAAAACAAAAAAACAAAGAGCAAAACAGAGATTACAAGGTCAAAATTCTGAGCAAGAGCCAAAGAGCTATCAGATTTATGAATCTCTTCAGATGTCTTCGGGCCGTGATCGTGTTGATGATTTTCCGGTCAATATATTTGAAGAGATTAAGCGGCGGAATAGTTATCTGATTATGAACCAAATTGTTTCTTTGCCTCCAATTGTTATAGACCACTGCTTGAGTCACCAGCTTTCGAAGAAGAGGAAGTGACCTATCATTCCTCACTGTCGTCCAAGCCATCAAATCAGCCCAGCAAGAGAGATATATCGAATTTAGATATAACCTAACTTTGACAGAGTTCCAAATCACATCACTTAAACCACAAGAAAGTATAAGATGGTCCCTGGTTTCTACTGATGAAGAGCACAAGCAGCATTGGTCGGAGATGGCTAGTCCCCAATGTGCAAGTCGAGCCCGAGTTGGAAGTCTGTCAAGTTGCCAAATCCACAAATTAAAAGCATGCTTTGGAGTGGCCCCTTTAAACCAGATCGAGGAGACCCACTCCTTTTCCCCATCTCTTGGCCGCAAGGCATTCCAGATCAGCGGAGAAGAGAAGCCATGACAATTCTTCTCACCAATAAACCAACCATAGGAGTCCTCCGTGGAAGAATGCGAAGGTAGACTTATTGATCTTAAGATAACATGAAGAGCAAGAGCATTGTCTGATCTAGGAGCAGCCAAACCCCAACCGTCATTATTACAAGCCTCTACAACTTTTGTCGAGACTGAAATTCTGGTGTTTCAGGGACCGTTAACTCCTAAGAACTTAATCAGGGGGCCAAAGGGCGTCCAGACATCAAACCAGAAGCTTGTTGCTGACCCATTACCCACAATACTTTTGAGGAATTTCTCGGCTAAAGGTCTCAACCTCAACAGAGATTTCCAAATCCATGTGTCGTTGTTCTTTCCTTCTATTTCCCAGAAACTAGAAGTAGAGAGATTATGATGATGATGCTGCCATGCTACCCAGAGAGACCCACTGTTTGAGAATAGTAGCCACACTAGCCGCAAACAAAGAGTAGTATTCCACACTGAATAACGTCTCAAACCCAAACCACCTTCAATTTTAGGTAAACAAATAGTGTGCCACGCAACCTTAGTGATTATCAATGCTGCCTGACCAAAGAAACCTTGAACAAAGGGATTCAATCTTCTTGATACAACCCTTAGACAGAATAAAAGTGGAGATCCAGAAGTTCACCGTTCCTGAGATGACGGAGGAAATTAATTGCACTCTCCCGGCAAATGACAATGATTTGACAGCCCACGATCTGAATCTCGAATTGATTTTCTCAAGCAAATGTGAATATTCAGCAATTCTTAACTTTCTGCTCATGATATTCTCATATTTTGCATCATTTAAGCACTCTCTTAGCTCAGGTTTTGAGTCACTCGCATAGAAGTTTCATGTCATTGTCTAGCATCTTAGTCTTTATTAGAGTTAGGGTGTCGCATTAGGTCCCATGGAGTCTTGCATGTTTTGAGATGTATTCTAGGTACATTGGAGGCGGTTCGAGACTTGAGACTTAAAGCCATTCTGACTGGGAGCAAGAAAAGGAAGCCAAGGACACGAAGGAGCTTGAAGGACGGACACACCGAGTCCACTACTCGGTATGAGCCACTCGACACAGCAGCCTCAGAGCATTACACCGAGTCCACAGCTCGGTGTGTCCAATCTGTGTCGAAGCTTCAGGGCATTACACGCACCGAGTCCACTGCTCGGTGTAGACGTTCGGTGTGACAACAGAGACAAATCTCCTTAGCTCCGATCTACAACACCGAGCTGTGACGTTGGTATGCTTCGGACTCCCACACGACAACTTCACCTCAATACCGAGCCCACCGATCGGTATTCTGGATCGGTGCAGAAACCCATGCCCAATACCGATTGCTCATACCGAGCAGTGGCATCAGTGTCAGCCACTTCGACCAGTTTTACCCATCTTAACCGGGTCGGTACCCGGTTTGTCCCGGGTCGACCCGGTTCGCACACTGTTCACTATAAATATTTTTAGACCTAATTTTCTTAGGGGATGTCTTTTTTATGCTAAAAACCTCCCTTTTGAGTGTTCTAAGTATTTTTGCAAGAGAGATTCTCCTTTTAATTTATGCAATCTAAGTTTATTTCTTAATCTTTTCTTCTCACATCTCATTTCTTAATCATCTAATCATGGGATTTAACATGTTCTTCATAAGATTTGTTGGGTCCATCATGATTAGTGAGTAATCTTTTAGGATTTGGGGATGGGTTAGGTTTAGCTTGATTCCTTGGATGATTTATGATGTTTAGGGATAGATTAACATATTTCCTTTCTTGATTAGTAATCTTAATGCTAGATTTGCTTGAGAAAGCTTGCCTAGATCAAAGGGACATTTCACACCCATAAGGTGTTCGATGAAATGCCTAGATGAACTTGTCAAGAGATATTCATTCCTAGCCTATGAGAGTAGTTGTCTAGGGTGTTTATTTGGCTGGTCTTGAATGTTTACACTTAATGCTTGCTAATTAGTAATTCACAAATGAGAATTTGATCTTGGATTAGTAATTAGCATGGTGATTAGTATCTTGAGAAAGGATTAGTCACATTTAATGACCATTGCCTAGGGATTAGCTTTGTTTGAGTATTGAGCATCATGAATTAGCCATGGATTCACTTAATTCGATTACCTCATCCTTGAATTCGCTTTTGTTTATTGAATTTCACCTTGCTTAGTTTGTTATTTCATAACCTTGTTTAGTTCGCTTAGTTCATTAACTAAAACACAACCCCTCTCGTTTAGCTTAACTTAAGAAGTACCTTGCATTCTTATTGCCTTGAAATCTCGCCCATTTGGATTCGATACCTCATATACTACATGGTATACTGAGTGATTGACTCAAGGACTTGCAAAAGTCATGTATCAGCTCATTAGAGGCATACCCAAATATCTGATAGGGAGAGATCCAATAGGGAAATCGTAGCTTTCAATTACTCTGGATTCGTTTTGACCCGATCCCGCGTGAAACATATGAGTATTTTCCCTATTCATGTGTAAGCCTGACCAGCCATCAAAGTCCTTTAGTGTCTCATAAATCCCATGAAGAGAAGAGCTTTGCCCATAAAAAAATACCATAACATCATTGGCAAACATCAAGTGAGAGAGATTCAAACCTGATGTTTTAGGGTGATAGTTGATGTACCCTGAGGCATATCTTGATTGAAGAAGCTTAGAGAATACTTCCATTACTAGGAAAAAAAGGTAAGGAGACAACGGGTCTCTTTGCCTAAGGCCTCTCTTGTTCTTGAAAAAACCACCTGAATGACCATTGACTGAGATCGAGAAGGTGGGAGTAGTAATACACTGCGAAATCCAGGACGTGAATTGCTTGGGGATGTTAATCGCTCTGAGAGTCGAGATGACGAAGTCCCAACGCACTGAATAAAAAGCTTTTCTTAAGTCCACTTTAAGCATAGCTATTGAGTTGATGTTTTTTCTATTTTACCCTTGGACAATGTCTGTGGCTAAGAGCACATTTTCAGCTAGCAATCTGCCAGGCATGAAAGCTGATTGGGAGTGAATAATGATTGAGGGGAGAAGCGATTGTAACCTGCCCGCCAAGAGCTTTGAAATGACCTTGTACACTGTATTCATACATGAGATTGGCCGAAAGTCAGTTGTTCTTGAGGCATTGGGGATTTTTGGAATAAGAACCAAAGAAGTAGCATTCCACTGCTTTAAGATTTCTCCCGATGAAAAGAACTCAGAGACTGCAGAGGTTACTTCTGCTCATACCACATTCTAGCAGCTAGTAAAAAACTCTACTGAAAAGCCATATGGTCCACTGGTCTTATTCATGGGCAAAGAGAAAAAGCAGCTTTAATTTCTTCTTTACTGAACAGTGCCGACATATTAGCTATTGATCATGAGAGCATTGATAATTTAAGAGGGCTGTGATATCCTCTTGAAAGAACATTGGCTGATTCTCCTCACTACCCAACAGATTTTTGAAGTAGGAAACACAATGCTCTTGTATTCCTTGCTGAGTATCGATACGGTCACCATCACCATCATCAAGGTAGTGGATGTGATTTATTGCTTGCCTATTTGAAGCCATTCTATGGTAGAAATGCATGTTTTTATCTCCTTCTCGAAGCCAAGTAACTCTAAACCGTTGATAAAAGAAAGACTCCTCTGCTGTGGACAGGATTTCCCACTTTCTCTCAGCTTCGAGCACAAGCTCAACATTGGACGGAGAGGGATGCGTAAGCATAACTTCCTGACGGGCAATGACAATGGCTTGAGCTTCCTGAACTCGCTTTTCAAGATCTGAGTAATTAGCCTTGCTAAACTCTCTTATTACATTTTTGAGCGCCTTTAGTTTCGAAGAGACTCTGAACATGTCTGAGCCCACAACATTGCAAGAAAACCAGGATATACCCACCAATTGAATAAACTCTGGATTCTGTATGAGATAGTTAAAAAACTTGAAAGGTTTGTTTTGGCGGGAGACAACAGACCTGAGGCTGACGCAACAAGAGGCGTGATTGGAAAATTCAGGGGCCTCGAAGTATCCAACATCATATGGAAAAATAACTGACCACTTATCGTTAACAAGAATTCTGTCCAACTTCTTTGCCACCAGGTTTAACCTTCTCTTATTCCACCAGGTAAAACTACAACCTCTGAAAGTGAGATCCACCAGGGACGCATTCAGGAGAGCATCTCTAAGATCCCTGGTGGCTTTGTCAACACTTGTGTTACCATCAAAACCCGAATGTTTCTGAGGGTTTAAGACCTGGTTGAAATCACCCAGAACAGTCCACGGTTTGCTCATGACCCGAGGATCTGTAGATAATTCCTCAATTTCATGCCATAGTTCAAGCTTGGAATCTGAATCATTCGAGGCATAAACAAAAAACGCAGCTATTGCACAACAGACTTCAAGTAATTGAACATCGCAAGTTACCATTTGAAGAGACTTTGATAGAATAAAAAATTTTACACTTGGATGCCAGATAATCCATATTTTTCCTAACTCTGAAAATTCATAGTTAGCTTCAAAAGACCAGCCGGGAAGAAGAGAATTTATAAATTTCATAATCTTCAGCTGTTTTACATGTGTCTCATAGAGACTACCAAATAGAGGCTTATTACTACGAAGCCATTTCTTAAATCCGTTGTGGTAAGAAAGCTTGTTAAATCCGCGAATATTCCAACAAAAAACGTTTGTACACATAAAAAGGATTACTGGTTTTTGAGGCCTTTGCCCCGCGCATTCCTTTGTTGTCTCTTAGACAACACTTTCGTGAACTGCACAACCTCTTCATTCAGACTTACCTCTTTCTCACTGGATGCTACGTCTAAAGAATCAGGATCTGCTTCTGAGGTACGAGCCCCACTAGAGCCTCCCAAGCACCTGGTGGTAGGGAGAGCGCCATCATTTAGTTTCTAGTTACTTTGACCATCAGTTACTATGAACTTTCCTTTTTCCTTAGGAGCCACAACTACACCAACCTTAAGTTTTGGCACCTCCACTTCTGAGTTTATCACGATACCTTTAACACGAGGTTTCTTTGCTCTTGGACACTTATCCGTAGCATGAGCAGCGGATTTGCATTCAGTGCAGGTGATCGGTGCCGCTTTGCATCTCTTCACGATGTGACCTACTTCTTTGCAAAACGCGCATACCGGAGGCATCCATGGGCTTGACATCTTTACACGGTAAATTTCGCCAGACTGGAACTTGACGTTTACCGCTTCGGGAAGCGGCTTTCTCGGATCAATTATTGTGAAGACCTTCGCAACCTCCAGATTGGTTTTATTAGCTCTTGAGGGATGAAGAAATTTCGGATGTCCAACGAGACTAGCGATACGCTCCAAGCTTTCATTATTGCAGAATTGTAGGGGAACTTTTCTTAATTCGAGCCATATAGGAGCAGAGGTGAGCCCGGGTTTAGCTGGAACTACACCAGGTTCCCAGTTTGCCACAAACATCGTCTGACCCTCAATTTGCCATTGACGCTGGTTAAGAACACGGTTACGAGTGGCGACATTCGGAATTCTAAAGAGGAAAGCATTCCCTTCCATCTTTGAGACCGTAACATCCTTAAATTGGCGATTCCAGATTCCATTAACAGTGGTGTGAATGACTCCGTGTGATGCAGGATCCGAATAGAACTGACCGATGATAAACGATTCCCATGATTTTTGGTGTTCCTCAATTACAGAATTGGGTATCATCACATAAGCTTCACCAAAAGGAAGGGTGAAGGTTGTACCTTTTTTCTCCAAACACTTAGAAGAACCCTTGAATAAATTACACCAAGGATCCTCAGCCACGAAAGTTTGGGGAACAATCACATCTGGGTTAGTCGGAGGGTCGACTTTCGCAGAATCAACCGTGGGAATGGTGATTTGGTGACTTTTTCCGCTGCATAGACTTTCTTTGACGGATTTGTGGGAGGCACTGGAAGCGCCGCTTCATTTGCGTTGGTTGGGTTTAGATCTGGACCGCCAGCGGGTAAGGGTTGATCTTGAACAACAATAATGGCTGAGCCTGTCTCGCGGACGATGGCTAAGGCATTTGGAGATGAGGAGCTAGAACCGGGCCGTGGGTTCGATTTTAGCTTTTCACCGGTAAATTTTGAAGTAACAGAGGCTGGGGAAGAAGACCCTTTGGAGAGGCCGAGAGACGAAATTTCTCCGGAGAGCTTCTTTTTCTGACGAGATTTCTTCCCCATGAGGAGGGGAGGGCCTGAGAGAGAGGACGGAGGAGAAGTCCGACGCCGTGAGAGACGCCGGAGGTGTTTTGCGAAGGAACTCACTTTTTCGTCTTTGAAGAGAGAGAAAAAACTTCGACTATCGGTTGGTTACAATTTTGATAGATACATAAATAAACTCCCTATAGAGCTTTAGTCAATGGTAATGCTTTAAACCAATATTACGTGACCGACAAAAAAAAAACAATATTACGTGATAAATGACGTCAATGGTGTAGAAACTTATTCTTAAATCTATAGAATAATGAGAAGTTGATGATAGCTAAACCCATTAATATGATTCATACGATATCTCGAGAAAAGCCTTTGTACTTGTAGCTTGTTTGGTCTGCGAAGGCACTATAAGTGCAACGTGTGACTGATTCTTGCGAAGGCACATGTGGTTTTGTTGCTGAAACAGGTTACCCACTCTCTTTCGGTTTTTTCCTGGGGAATTGTTCAAGATGATACGTGTTTTCTTTGCGAAATCTACAGAGAAAACAGAGATCATCTTTTCCTAAGATGCCATTACAGCCATGAACTTTGGGGCTGGGTGGCGAGAAAGCTCGTTTGTCCTTTCATAGGTTTCAGTTCTTGGCCTCATTTCCTAGAATGGCTCCTCGTCCCCACTCAAAATTCTTCTCTGGCCTTTCTAAGGCTCATCTCGACTCAGGCCGTCATTTACTCCATATGGCATGACTCATGAGAGAAATGCGCGGATTTATAGAGGAATACACACTCCGGCAGCGGGGCTGTTCAAGATGATTGATCGAGGAATACGAAACACTTGTTTGGCGAGAAGACATATTCCAAAGCTTACGAATACTCTAGCATTATGGTTTCGAGACTCTTCATCTCGATAGTGTTTATTTAAGTTCTTGTACCAGACTTTGTTCATACCGGATTAACTATGTCAATGTAAGACACTTTTTTTTTCTCATCTATGTAATCTTGTCCCGCATCATAAATCAACAGAAATTTTAGCCAAAAAAAAAAACGTGTGATTGGTTCAAATAATCTTCGCGAGAGAACAAAGAGAAATGTTGGAAAAAAAAAATCGGAGAAAAATGGACGGTTGAGAAACATATTTGGAATGAATGTGAAGAAGTTTATAGAGGATAAAATTTATATTATAAAATATATATAAGTGGTAAATCAAATTATATGTGTTCTTTCCAAAAAAACAAAAAAACAAAAATTCTATGTGAAATTATGAGAAGTTCATAGTTTTTTGTTTTTTGATTAATCTGCCATGTGTCAAAATTTGATTGCAGAAGTGATTTCACTTGTGTTTAATACCATTATTATAAAGGATACTTATCTCCGCCGTATACAGCTCTCTACAAGCACTCAACGCCGAGCCTAACGTCTTTCTTCGAACTTCGATCGCCGGTCTCCAGATTTTAGCGAAAATACGAGATCCGAAGAGCAGATCATCTGCTTAATCTATAAAGATGGTGAGAAGTCAAACCTCTCATTTGTTTTTCTTTCTCTCTCCCAGATCTCAAGTAAACTTGCTTGCGATGCGATCTAGATTTCTGCATTTCATCTGTAGTTACGCATAATTTGAGTGAGATCGTGGAATCCGAAATCTCATATGTTTTTTCGTTTCTATTTGCTTAATTTGACACCAAAATCGCTGATTCGTGTTGTTGCTATTGGTTCATGGAATCGAGTATAGTGTCTGGCATTTGGTTTATGAGATTGAATTTGGATTATGGTTATTGGAATTTGAAAAGATCTGGGTTTTAAAGCTATCTATGCGTTCGCGCTTTGAATTCTTATATGTTTAGCCTGGTACTGACTTATTGTTCTCTTTCTTTCTATTGCAACAGCCGCTCAGACTCGATATCAAGGTATGGTTTATTCCTTCATGAAGTATAATATTAGGAACACTTTTCTAACATTCTTCTCTGTTATTTTGTTATAATGCTGTGGTGATAATTTGCTTTTGTTATGTTTGCATCAGAGAAAATTTGCTCAACGATCAGAGAGAGTAAAATCTGTGGATCTGCATCCTACAGAACCATGGTAATTTCAACTTTGGTTGTGCTATCTTGCAACTTTGATTTTAAGCATGTTGTATTTTGGATGTGGTTATGGAATAACAGTTTACTCATCACTTGAGAAGTCTCAGTTGCTGGGGGTGCTACTTTGTCTCATTACGTTTGTACCTTTATAGCTGCTACAAATGACTGACATTTTAAATGACGCGGTGTTACAGGATTCTAGCAAGTTTGTATTCTGGAACCGTGTGTATTTGGAACTACCAGACACAGGTGGGTGAATATTTTGAATTTTGTTTCTCTCTCTCTCTCTTTGTGCTTGTATCATACACTGAACAGCCTATGACATGGACTGGCCAAAACATAAAGTAGAAGTGAGGGTATCCTCACTATGAGAATTCTATGAGTTTAGAGTTCTGTAGTTGGTCTTTTAGGCAGTGTTTTTATGATTTCATGGAATTACTTCTAATTCAAATCTAATATGATTGTCCTCAGACGATAGCAAAATCCTTCGAGGTGACTGAATTGCCAGGTAAAATTAATTTTTTGACTTGCTGTATATGGCCTTGTTTAGTTTGTTTCTGTTACTGAATTTTATATTTGACTTTTCAGTTAGGTCGGCCAAGTTTATTCCACGCAAGCAATGGGTTGTGGCAGGCGCGGATGATATGAACATCCGTGTATACAATTACAATACAATGGACAAGGTTAAAGTATTTGAGGCTCATTCGGATTACATTAGGTGTGTAGCTGTCCATCCGACCCTTCCATATGTGCTGTCATCTTCTGATGATATGCTCATAAAGCTTTGGGACTGGGAAAATGGTTGGGCTTGTACTCAGATATTTGAGGGACATTCGCACTATGTGATGCAAGTGGTATTTAATCCAAAAGACACCAACACTTTTGCCAGTGCATCGCTTGACCGTACCATAAAGGTGTGAAAGTGGCCCAAGTGCTAAGATTTATGGCTTAGTCAGCATGAGGTGCTGTAAAAAGTGTTTGCTCTGACTATTTTTTCATGCTTTTTCATCTTCAGATATGGAATCTTGGTTCCCCAGACCCAAATTTTACACTGGATGCTCATCAGAAAGGAGTTAATTGCGTAGATTATTTCACAGGGGGTGATAAGCCCTATTTAATTACTGGCTCTGATGACCATACTGCTAAGGTATGCTTCCGGTTAAGCTTCCTATATATGTGATTTGTTTCGCCTGAGCATTATGCATTGCAGATCATTTACTAGTTGTACTTTTGGAATCAGGTATGGGACTATCAAACCAAAAGTTGTGTCCAGACGCTAGAGGGACACACACACAATGTATCTGCCGTATGTTTCCATCCAGAGCTTCCAATAATACTCACAGGTTCTGAGGACGGCACTGTTCGCATTTGGCACGCCACGACTTACAGGTGTTTTTATCTAAAAACTTTCTTCTGTCAAAAGTCATAACAATGCTGATATTTTTGGGTCTTTAATACTCAACTACATCTTGTGCACATGAGGTTCTTTCTTGTATTCATTTTCACAATATGTTTGTTTCTCTATTTTGTCAACTGATTATGTTATTTCTAACTTTATATTTTTTTTCAGGCTAGAGAACACATTGAATTATGGCCTTGAGAGAGTTTGGGCCATTGGTTACATAAAAAGTTCGCGCCGGTGAGTTATCGGATTTTTGCTCCCTCATTTCTATAAGACTCTATAAGCCAATGATTGTTAGAATCGGTTTCAGGAGTCGATGTTCTCTCTTGGTAGAATCTTTGTTTCTGCCATTTTTGTTGTTAGTTTTATTCTGAAATTGACGATTTGGAGAGATTAGGGCGCTTAGAATATTTAAAGTTATTGAGGGATCAGTGTTAGCGCTTTATTCAACTGATCATACAAGACCATCAACAACGAATGTGTTTGCATTTTACAGGGTTGTGATTGGATATGATGAAGGAACCATCATGGTTAAACTTGGAAGAGAAATTCCAGTCGCTAGCATGGACAGTAGCGGAAAAATTATATGGGCTAAGCATAATGAAATTCAAACTGCAAATATCAAAAGTATTGGTGCAGGTTACGAGGTCTAGCTTCTAACTATAACTATTGTATTATGGCATGGCCCAACCTGTGCAACTAAGCTATTTATTTGTATTGTCTGATGATTTTAAGCTTACATCTCTTTACCTAGGTTACTGATGGAGAAAGACTTCCCTTGGCTGTTAAAGAGCTGGGGACCTGTGATCTTTATCCACAAGTGAGTGTTACTATACAGCGTCTGAAACTTGTCATGTTGTGCTGAATTATTATAGGATCTATTGGGGAAAACATTTCTGCTTCATGTCCCACTTAAAAATGGGTGTTATGGACATGTGTGTCGAAGTTGTGGGTATCACTAGAGCCATGCTTCAGCTAAATATGATGTTTCAATGGTTCTTTGATACAATATATATTTGAAATGAAGCGGTAATTGATGATAAAAATTAAGTTGTGTTTCATACGAAGTCCCAAGAGTGTGGTTCAGAATAATCATCTCCTGTATCTCATATATATATATTCATTCTATCTCTCAGAGTTTGAAGCACAACCCTAACGGGAGGTTTGTCGTAGTCTGCGGTGATGGGGAGTACATAATCTACACAGCTTTGGCTTGGAGAAATAGATCTTTCGGTTCTGGACTGGAATTTGTTTGGTCATCTGAGGGGGAATGTGCAGTTAGAGAAAGCTCGTCAAAGATAAAGATATTCAGTAAAAATTTCCAGGTTTGCTATTCTCATTGGGACCTTTCCAATTCCTTTTTTTTTTAGTGTGCTTCTAGGGTTAAAGAAATTGCTGATGCTTGCAATGGAAACAACTATTGGTGGGTCTGGTGTATTAATAAAGGTGGTGTTTTCAGGAAAGAAAGAGTATCCGGCCTACTTTCTCAGCTGAGAAGATTTTTGGAGGAACGTTGTTAGCAATGTGTTCAAATGATTTCATCTGCTTTTATGATTGGGCTGAATGTAGGCTGATTCAACAAATTGATGTCACAGTAAAGGTATTCTATAAATTAACTTGTCTCTGTTGTGGAATTTAACTTTCATCAGTTTTTTCCAATTCTCTTTAAATTTTATTTTCAGTTGGAAGTTGTCCCCATTTGTGTCTTTTCTAACTCTTTAGTGCTCCCCTGAAAAATCTGCAGAATCTTTATTGGGCTGAAAGTGGTGATTTAGTAGCCATTGCTAGTGATACGTCATTCTACATCTTGAAGTACAATGTGAGAATCCCGCTCAACCTCAAATTTTTAGCAATATATTTACATTTCCACTTTCGTGGATTGTCCAAATGCTTACTCTGGTGTTCCACTCTGTTACAGCGTGACTTGGTTTGCTCGCATTTTGATAGTGGAAGACCAACTGATGAAGAAGGTGTTGAGGATGCTTTTGAAGTTCTTCATGAGAACGATGAACGTGTTAGGACAGGTATATGGGTTGGGGACTGCTTCATTTACAACAACTCTTCTTGGAAGCTTAACTACTGTGTTGGAGGCGAGGTACTTTGCATGTATTTTGATTTTTTTAATAGATTTAGTCATCTTTATGAAATAGACTATATCTTAGCTGCTAATATACTTATGGCAGGTAACCACAATGTATCATTTAGACCGTCCAATGTATTTGTTAGGCTATATTGCCAATCAAAGCCGGGTATACTTGGTAGACAAAGAATTCAAGTACGTTCCTTATTTCTGTGTTTCAGACTCTTTTATAATGCATTCAGAATTTCTGACGTATTTCACCTTTTCTTGGGAATGCAGTGTCATAGGATATACCCTGCTGCTTAGCCTGATTGAATACAAGACTCTTGTGATGCGAGGTGATTTGGATAAAGCCAATGAAATTTTACCTACAATTCCCAAAGAGCAGCATAACAAGTACGTTATAGGTTATTTTGGTCTAAGTTTCTACATTCTTTACTGCACCTTATCTCATGCTGCCTCCTATGTCCTATGTGATGTTATTTTTGAAATTTTCCAAGTTTTTTTTTTTTGTTTTTTTTCCAATTTACGAAGAATATTGTTGTTTTCTTTGAGATGTTTATGAGGATTCACTCAGCTTGATAATTTTTCATAAAAGCCCTCCTACCTATTGGTATTTCACTATTTTATGTATCCCTCTCTTATTTTTTTCCTTAAAAATGCTTCCAATTGTTAGCGTTGCTCATTTCTTGGAGTCTCGGGGAAAGATTGAAGAAGCTTTAGAAATTGCGACAGATCCTGACTAC
Organism: Eutrema heterophyllum; assembly: GCA_002933915.1. Taxonomy (NCBI): domain Eukaryota; kingdom Viridiplantae; phylum Streptophyta; class Magnoliopsida; order Brassicales; family Brassicaceae; genus Eutrema; species Eutrema heterophyllum. The sequence continues at coordinate 300,722 of PKMM01024337.1, forward strand.
AGATTTGAGCTTGCCATACAATTGGGTAGACTTGAAATTGCAAAGGTAAATATTATATGTGATGATTGGTTTTCTAAGGACTTTAACCTTTTCTTTTTTTATGAATAGTAATTTGTTTCTTATCTGTGTTTTCCATGCTTGTAGGAAATCGCTGAAGAAGTGCAGAGCGAGTCTAAATGGAAGCAGTTAGGAGAGTTAGCCATGTCCTCTGGGAAGGTACATCTTCTCTAGATTTTTTTTTTTCCCTAATGTTTTGTAATGGTAATAAGAAAATAACTCTCTGTGCAGATGCTACATCAGTCGATTAACTACAGTACATTGTACTAAAACAGAAAGTTGTTATATTTAGATCTTACATTGGCAATAAGTTTTCTTCTGCTTTGTGGATTCATCTCTGATACCTACTATCTAAGTGATTCTATTGCATTTGTGTGTGCTCCATCATGATAGCTGCAATTGGCTGAGGATTGCATGAAGTACGCTATGGATTTGAGTGGTTTGTTACTACTATATTCTTCTTTGGGAGATGCTGAAGGGGTGTCAAACCTTGCATGCCTTGCTAAGGAGCAGGGAAAGAACAATGTCGCGTTTCTTTGCTTATTCATGCTGGGTAGATTGGAAGATTGTCTGCAGTTATTGGTGGAGAGGTATTCCATTTGTGTTAAGTTGCAGTTTGAAAAAAATTCAAATTCATGTGCCTTTTGTTATCTCTTTGACAAGATTTTCTTTTTTCCAGCAACCGGATACCAGAAGCTGCTCTGATGGCACGTTCTTATCTTCCAAGCAAAGTTTCGGAGATAGTAGCTCTTTGGAGGGAAGATCTCAGCAAGGTTATTTGTCATCTTTTTATTGAACTTTGGTCAATGAAAAATATATTATATGGCTTTAAGTTGCCTTTGACTTGTCAACAGGTTAATTCAAAAGCTGCAGAATCTTTGGCTGATCCTGAAGAGTACCCAAATCTTTTTGAGGATTGGCAAGTTGCTCTTTCTGTTGAAGCGAATGCTGTAGAGGCGAGGTACTCCTAGCATATCTTTTTTGCTAATGTTTATTTTTCTCAAAGGTCTTTTGCTTCAAGCTGCAGGTCCTTAGTTATATTATATATGTATAGCTAGATACGATTGTTCTGATTTTATGAGAATGCCCATAGGACAACTTCGTTCATGAGCCACTCATGATTTCACATTGAGATGGTTAATGTTGATACCCAGAGAGTATCATTGGTCTGGTCAAACCAAGAAATTGACTCTTGTTTATCTACAGGGGAGTTTATACCGCTGCAGAAAATTATCCAACCCACGCCGATAAATCTTCCATTACCCTCGTGGAAGCCTTCAGGAACCTGCAAGTTGAAGCTGAAGAATCACTTGAAAATGGAGACATCGATCACGAGGTAAGTTCTTGTGGAGCTATAGGGCCCTGGATGACGGGTTCGTCAGTTGAATTGTTAATTGTACTATGTGTAGGTAGTAGAAGAAAATGGTCATGAAGAGAATGAAGGAGATGAAGAGGAACAACATGAAGAAGAAGTGAATGAAGAAGAGGGAGTTGTTGATGAAGACTCTACGGATGGTGGTGCTGTACTTGTTAATGGAAGTGAGGGTGAGGAAGAGTGGGGTACGAATAACAAAGGAAACCCATCAGCCTAATAAGCAAGTCAGTCCAGGATCAATGTTGAAAAGTCAAATTTTGTGTCTCTGGTGATTAATTGAAACCTCCCCCCCACAGAAAATAACATATCTTCCCTTGTTTCTTGATCATTTACGCATATGATTTATACGTCTCCCTTACCCTTTAGTAACATCTTTAAGTTTGCATCAGATGGGTTCGGTTGTTATATGAGTTAACTTTGCTATATAATCTCTGCATCTATGTGGCTTCTCAATTAGTGAACTTATCGTTTTAACTTTTGTTTTGCAGTGCTTACGCCACGTCAATAGCCAGTTCCAGTACTTGGGAACCATTTTGGAGCAGGAATCAATTCTTGGGGAAGATGTGATCCGCGGTTTGAGGAAGTAATAGTTTTCTTTGTGTGTTTCTTGAGGCTCCCAGGTGGTGTTTTGGTTTTCATATATAGTCATTCTTATATTTCAAAGTCTTTTAATGCTTTGTCATAGTTTGTCCCCTATCTCTATTTTACAATTTCTCTTTTTCAAAACAAAGGCATTTTCGTCAACCAATATTATATGTCTCTCACATCTTCTTACTTGAATTTGTTTTTTAAAAAATTACCTCTTTACAAATTTCTACGTTGGATTTCAGCTCATGTTTACAAATTTCTCGTGCATATATAATAATTCTTTGGAAGTCTTATTTTTGATACCTTTTGTTTATTAATTGCAGAGTATTTCTATTAATTAATACGAGTAAAAACGTGAACAAACAGAGTACATTCTTCATAAAACGGATGCAAGGGGAAAATAGTTATTTTATTGTATAACTCGTAAACATCGTATTACAGACTAGAGTTGAGAAAAAAAACATTGCTATCAAATTTTCAAATTGATTGAAAATCCTAAGGCCTGTTTCTAATCAGAATAGAAACCTTCGTTAAGTTTTTTAAAAAGCTCATAAAATCGATCGATTTGGAGAAGAAAAATAAATAAAAAGATCTAAAATCGCGTTATTATCTTCTAATTTTTTTTGTTTCATTTTTGCGATTAATGTGCTAAAATTCGATTGATTTTCTTCTCCTTTGAATACTCTCTTGGCTCCGGCGTCAGGGTTTTTCTGCTGCTTTCTACTTGTCGGTAAGTCTCCGGATCTTCACTTTCTCGTCGCTGGTCCCCTTCTCCGAATCCGGATTTCTTATTGCCTTGTTGGGTGAACTTTTCTTACTGCTCCCTGCTCTGGTTCTTAGGGTTTTTCCATGTTCCGTCGTCTATTCCTTCTGGTGTGTGATTTTCTTACGGCTTCTTTTGGAGTTTTTGCTAGCTTTTCTGATTCCGGTTCTTCTGGCTTTGTGCTCGCTGATTTAGTTGGGATTGGATTATGTTTTCTTCTGCACTATCATCGTATGATTTTTCATATGATCTCGTGGTGTTAACGCGGCTCAGAGAAAACATAAACGCGTTTCTGGTTTTCTGTAAATCCCTCTTTTTGATAGTTTAGGTGTGTGCTCATTTATACGTAGATTTTTTTTTTTTCATCATTTTGATGCGTGTTCATTTTACTTTTGTTCTGATCCTTTCTCCATTTTTAATCTCTTATTAGCCGGATTCTTTGCATTAGAGGCTTCTTGGTTCTGCTTATTCACCTACCTCTGATGCATTTGATTTTTCTATGGTTGGTCTTTGATTGCTTACAAATTCGGAGTATTATGTTTGCTAGTGCTTAGTATATATGAATTCAGGACCTCCTTATCCCCAAGATTGGTTCTGGTTATTTGGTTCTTTAGCACGATTGGAGATATAATCTTAATGGAAATTCTTTTGCAGGGTGTTGTAGGTAATCTAGCTTCATTGTATCTAGTGAGCTTTTCTCAGCGTATCAATGGGGGACTCAGAAAATGCTCAGCAGCCTTCCAAAAAGAGAGCTGCTTTGAAGGAGCTGTCTCGTGACAATCCTGGTCTTGATGATGAAGAAGACTCCTCTGCACTTGAGAGTGGTACCTTCAAGACTGCAAGTGAGGAGGTGTTGGCAAGCAGAAGAATTGTCAGAGTTAAGCGCAAAGATCCATCTGCCGTAGCACCAGCAGCAGCACCATCATCCAATCCATTTGCTGGAATTCGTTTGGTCCCTTTTACTGCTGCTTCGGAAACGAATAAACCTCTGTCTGGGTCAAATTCGGCTCCAGCTGAGGGAAAACAGGAGACACAGGATGATGGAAGATCTGATTCGACCAAGGAAATTGATGGTGGCGAGAAAGACAAGAGTGAAGCGATTAATAGTGGAGAGGATGGTGGAGCTGAAAACAAGATTAAAGATGATACAAAAACAACAACGGAAATTAAAGATACCTCTGGGCAAGGGACTGAAAAGACTAAAGATGACAACGACAATAGCAACACTGGTAAGGGGACTGACTGTGTTGACAAGGATTCAGGAGGTGATGAGACAGAGAAAGAAGACAAAGAAGGCAATGAAGGCACAGATAAGAATGGAGATAGTGGAGCCTTGAGCTCTTTCCACCAGCATTCAAGTAGCAAAAACGCATTCACAGGACTTGCCAGTACAGGTTTCTCCGCTTCTTCATTCTCGTTCGGTTTGGTTTCACAGGAAGGTTCGACTGGTTCAGGTTCTGGGTCTCTGGCTGAACAGTCATCCTTCAGCTTTGGCCTGCCAAACAATGGAAACTCTTCTATTTTTGGTACATCCGGTTCAACTTCCATTACCACAAAGAGCGCTGGAACTACTACTGCCTTCCCATCAAAGCAAGAGGTTTCAGTTGAAACAGGAGAAGAGAACGAGAAAGCAGCTTTCACAGCTGATTCAGTAATGTTTGAATATCTTGAAGGAGGATGGAAAGAGCGTGGGAAAGGAGAACTCAAGGTAAACGTATCGACGACTGATAACAGAAAAGCCAGATTAGTAATGAGATCAAAAGGAAACTACAGGTTGATCTTAAACGCAAGTCTCTACCCGGAAATGAAACTGGCAAGCATGGACAAGAAAGGAATCACATTTGCTTGTGTGAATAGTATAAGTGAAGCCAAGAATGGTCTCTCTACGTTCGCACTCAAGTTCAAGGATCCAGCGGTTGTGGAAGAGTTCCGAGCAGTTATCGAAGAACATAAAGAGAGCAAACCCGCGGCTGTAGAAGCAGCAGCTCCTTTGAAGACACCTGAGAACTCGCCTGAGGACTGAAGATGCTTGAAGGAAAATATCTTCGAAACTAGTTTCCTTGTGTTCTTGTCTTTGTTGTTTGAAGTTCAAATTTGGCAGAGAGAATAGAGAGAGATTATATAAGATCACTTAAAACTCCTTATGGGGTTCGTATGAATGAATATTGGATGTGACTGTTTTCTTAAATCTATTTTTAAAACTCATCAACATCAATATACATCCGGCTTAATCAGTAGCTAATTCAGTACAAAAATAACTCATCTCAAGGGTCAAACAATCGGTATCAAACACTACATTTGTATAGGATTTGCTCATCGATCTCATCTCATTCCTTAGAATCCGGTTTTCTTGAGACACAAAAAAAAAAGATACAATCTGCATGGTTTTCAATATTACCAATGTCGTAAGTTTTTTGAGAATGGAGACCGACCATTTAAGGTTTGGGTTGGGTTGGTTCGGGGGAGGGAAAGTCTCGGTTCTAGAATAAAGCTGGGCATGGCTTCGTTTCCACTCTTCCATGCCCTTCAAGGGTTTCTATAAAAGTAACAAGCGATTCTGCGGATAACCTATAAAATTTGATTGGTAACTACTAACCATATATTGTGTAACAATATTGAGTTTACCAATCACAAAACGGTACATATACAAAAATTAAAATTTCGACTTGGCCAACTGTTTCTTATTTCATATGTTAAAAATCTTCTTATAATAATTTTAGTCTAGTCAACATTACCACCGTCTTATTCTTATATATTTTTGAGTTGGCAGTTTAGTCTTATGTTATATTACATTATAAATTATACAATTTGTTTTCGATCATCTGGAATGTAAGAAATAAATAGTTGAAAAATTAGATAGTTATTGTATTTATACCGCTTTTATTATAATCACCATATAACTTTTGTTTTATTCATCTTATAATACCGTTTATTTTATATGTCCAACTCGTTTTACATTTATCATATTTATTTAACTTGTTCTGTTTTTACTCTACCATCATCATATACTTTTCTGGTTGATTTGCCGATTGGTTTCGCTGTTTCGCCAAACAGCAAATGCTTTACTGCTGGGGAAAAGACTTCCAAATCAAAGTCATTAACAATATATATATAAAAGACCCTAAGTCGGGGGTAGTCATAAGTTATGTATTTGTTTCCTTCGTTTATTCATGTCAATTTAACAGCCTAGTCTTATATATATGACCCTAAGTCGAGAAAGTCAGAATAAATTATGTATTTGTTTCCTTCGTTTATTTATGACCATGTGAACTTATATGATATATAAACTAATTAATGTTATTGTCAACTTCACATGCTGGGGAACAAGTTGGCGCCAGTGGTATACCTTCTTTTTTGTTGCTATGATATCAAACTCTATCGTCGAACCTGATCATATCTCTTGATATATGTTAACGTTTTTGGAATGAGTTCTTAATTGAAGAGATTACTTACTTTGTTAATTTAGAAGATTCACTTTTTAAGTTAATCGTTCTTAATTTTGTACAAATTTTGATTTGTCATTTATTGGTTATAAAACATGTACAATATCATTATTTGATAACTAGTAACCTTTACTATTATTGCTACGTACGAACGACCATATAACTATAGATATTACTATTCGATAAATCATAGAAATAATTCAAACTTGAATTGTGTTGGCGTTCATAACTTGAGCCGGCCCTGCTTCCACATGTACAAACGAATAGGTTTTGAATGTTTTTTGATGAAACAACGAAACAAATCCTAATTTTAGTAAAGAACAAATTTTTTAACCCTGACGTCTTCTTTTTAGCTTTCGTCAATTCAACCCCATTTATTGACACTATCATCTATATTCAACCAAACAAGATTTGAAGATAACTCAATAACGTAACTATTCGATGATATAATACAAAGTTTAGCTACACCAAAATAGCAGAGTTTAATAGGAATCTGAAAAGTGAAAACCATTGACCACTTCAACATCTTCTTTTCCTTTTTTTTTCCTCATCCTGATCGTCTATAATTCGTATACACTACCAGATCCGAACCTGGTTTATTTATGATCATTAAGTTACAAAAACCCGGTCAATTAACAACTTCACAATTTATAATTAGATAAAGACATACATTTATTATAAATCACGAAACATAAAAATACATTATGGATTATATTAAACGACGACTCGTTAACTACTTGATATAAAAAAGACTCGTGATTATAATATATGAGAAAAGAAAAAAAAGACTCGTTAGTTTAGTCTACACCATGGGCTCTATTTAAAGCACAGCAAATTCTGCTTCAAAACATCAAAACAAGTTCTATTTTAGGGATCAAAACAGTATCTATAATTTGGTGTTTGTAATGACAATCTCTGCGACGGGAAGGAAATGTGTGGTTTTGGGTTTAGCAATGTGTCTCGTTCTCTCAAGTTTCCATGACGTTTCTTGTCAGCCGGTAAGTAACCCACAATTTCATATATACCTTTTGCCTTGTATTACGATATAATTAAGACAATGAAATAAGGAATTAGAAAAAAAAAAAAAAAAAGGAATAAGAAGATGAATCTTGACTTGCATGCATGTAACTATATATCGTTTCAGGTTGAATCGTTGCAGGATCAAAAAATTCAATGTAAGCAATATCTATCAGAGGAACTTAATGTTTGTTTTCTTAATGTCGATCTATAAATAGCCAGGGGGTTGAATATAATTTGGGTCTTGTTTGGTTGCAGCTAATGTCGAAACCATCGAAAAAGAAGAGATATTATCAACTGATACTCAGTCGGTTAAAACCGCGGTAAAAACCTAGAACAAATTTTGTTTTGTTTTTGATGTTAACAACATATATATAATCCAGGTTAAAACAGTAATTTATGGGTGCACTTTGGATATATAGTTTCAAACTGGTTCGGACGGCGGCGTCAAACGTCTACTTAAAGGTATGTAAATATGAAGTTTGAATGTTTTCAGACAATGGGTGGTGATTTATTGAACATGGGTCGATTTTGGTTTGTCTTTTTCGATCGTAGATTTTAATAACGAAGCTGGATCTGATGGTGTCAATAAATTTGGTGAATTTATGGAAGATTCTGGGAATGGTAAAAGATAAAACAACAAAACTTCCCCTTCTACTTTGTTTCTCCTCTACGGACACGCAGAGTTGTTTTTGGTAATTATTTTTTTATGTGTGTGTTTTTTTATGTCACAGCTGATGAGAAAGACTTCATGATAAATGAACCGAGAAAAATTGAAATTAGTGAAGGTATACTATAATCTTCATATTCTCAAGGCAGTTGTTAAAGGGTTATCAGATCATCGCAATGTATTTCTCTATAATTAATTATTTTCAATAATCTCATTTACATATTTATATATATATGCGTTAATGTCACAGATGATGAAAACCCATTCATGATAAATGAACCGAGAAAAATTGAAATTAGTAAAGGTATATCTCTATTATAATCTTCGTATTCTCAAGGCAGTTGTTAAAGGGTTATATATCAGATCATCGCAATGTACATAATTAATTATTTTCTTTCAGATGCGTCAACGGAGAGTCATGTGCAGTTTGAGTCGAAGCAGTTTGAGTCGAAGCAGTTTGAGTCGAAGCAAAGCAGCAATACAAAGATTAAAGAATCTCTAGGAATTGGAGAGTCAGGTTTATCTCTCAATTAAGCTTCATTTTGTGAAAATAAGTCGTGTTTCAATTGATTTGCTAATTCATAGGCTTATTTTCACAAAATCTTGAATTTTTTTTTTTTTTTAAATTGATAATGTCAAAAATCAAAATCTTAAGGTTTCTTACAATTTATCTATAAGTATAAGAAATCTCCCACCTATTTAGCAGTAAGAAATTATGCAATTGGTAATTTTCCTAATAACAGAATTATGCTCAAACCGATTTCGTCATCTCCTAATTAATACACAAGAAACTCAGAAGAACTTTTTTTCCCGTGGGCAGGTGCATGGCGCTGTATTAACCAAAACAAAGATGGTCTTAAGGACGACGATGATAGTCTTATCGTTATACCAAAGTATGACTTAAATGACATCATCAAGGAAGAAACTAACGTGGTTTGTTCTTAGACTTGGATCGGATATTTTTATTTTTCATGAAATAGAAACGATAGATAAATAATAATGGGATAAAGTAATTAAGCTTTGTTATTAATTAACATCACCATTAATTAATGGGTATTGACTTTGATATATATATATATATATATATGTAGGGCTCCTTGTCAAAGACCTCAAGTCTCATAACATCGCTGACCGAGATTGTTGAGAAGCATAGGAAAGGACGATGGACAGATGTAAAAATAGGAACGGTTTCTTCTAAAGAAACATCAGAGAGGGTAACGAAGCTAAAAACGACCCTGCAAAACTATGTCGGTATACACGTGAGTGAACTTGTGGCTCGTTCGGATTTCGAGGAGATACTGACGACGGCTGCACGCTATGAGCATCTGAGCAAGGCCTCGGTAACCTACATCTCGAAGCTAGCCACGTACACGAGTGTGATAAAGGAAGGATTCAAGGCCTCGCAGCGTATTCAGACTGTGCACGAGCGTGTCAAGTTGCACGAAAACATGGCCATAGAGAAGCAGAAAAGGGTGGACGCTGAGTTCGCGGCGGTCAAGGCTGTGGCTAAGAAAGGTGACAAGTTGTCCGTCCAAATATTCGCGATGAAGAGACTGGTGTTGAAGCTTGAGGCCGAGAAGAGACAAGTTGATATAGAGTTCCAGAAGATTGTTGAGAATCTATCACGCGTTCTAGAGGAATCTTCTCACGCCTACGAGAAGCATCATGTGGTTGTGCGCGAGTGGAAGCAGGTGCAATCATCTGTGGAATATTCGCGTGAGACCATAGAGAAGGCAGAGGCCGTTTGGGTCCAGTTTCAGAACACTCTTAGTCATTAGACACAAGTCTCTTCTTCTCCTTCTTCTCTTTTGATTTACACACTTTTTTCTTTTCTCTTGTTTATGTTTCATTATTCCTTGTCATTACCTTTCATATAAAAAGCTCCTTCTTATTTACGTTTATTTTTCTTTTTGTTGAAATTATTCCGACCGACACCATATAAATTTGTTTTGATGTGCTTATAGCTAATGATATATATATCATCATATTAGCTTTAATTTGAAGGAATTTGAGAAAAACTCGCTGAGTTGTGAACAATTTAATAATATACATAGACACTTTAGTCGTTTTATTTTATTTTCTTTTTGAAAGAAAATGTTGTTTCATATTTAATTAATTTTTCAATCTCATGATTGATCGTCCAATTTTTTTTTTCTTTTTGACCAATGATCGTCCAGTTTTTGAACCAATTATATATATACATACTTCTAGATATATATTGTTAGAGCAAGAGTTAATTTTAACTTTATGGAGAAAAAATGATATTTTATTGTTTTGGAAATTTGGAAAATTGTGAAACAGAAAGTAGTTTGTACGTGGAAATATAGGTTTTGTAGACTTTGGTGATCAATAAAAAAAAAAAAAAAAAAAAAGAATGGGAGGTGATAAGAGAATATGCAAAAGTTCTCTCCATTTTTAGGATATGGTATTCAGTTTGACTTGCATTAGTGAAACGGCGCCGGCTTGAATAAAGGATGGACTTGGTGAATTAGAAGAAGCCCAAGGCCCAAGTTGTTGTGCAAATGCTCTGTTTTTGGTTTTTTTATCTTCTTCTTCCCGTTTCTTCGCATGTAAACAGAAAGAGAGATATGGAGAGAGATATTTCTTTTTTGGTCTAATATGGAGAGATATTTTACATAACTCAAGATCTATTAAGATTTTTTTTTTTTGATAAAGAAGATCTATTAAGATTTAAGAACCGTAAAACGAAAAAAAAAAAACATATTGTGATGAAGTGATGGAAATTGAAGGAGTAAGGCTTTCTGAAAATATGGAATAGGAGACGAACAAAAATAACCATCGTAGATGAAATCAACAAAGTTTAGGATGACTAATTAGGACACGAATTGAGAGAGAAGTGAGCAAATGGACCTCTGAAGGGAATGTCACATCAATTTGCCATGTGGTTGACTTGACTACGGTTACTTATTGGTTTAGGTTATTTATAAAATCACATACGTTGGTCAATACTGGTTTCAATGCCATTCGCATGTCCGGTCCAAAGCATAGGCAAAACTGTTTATAGTTTCGATATGATCAAAATTCGGAGGTCTTTCTTTCTACATTAACCAAAAAAAACATATATATAAAAGGAGACGGTGTTAAGAGATGTCGGGGATTACAAGATCAAGTGAAAATGAAAATTAACATTTGTGTATATTTTCTTATTGTTAAATAGATAGATTTCCTATTATCAAATATGTAAAGAATTTGTTAGTCAAATTATGTCATTTGTGTATATTTTTTTATTGACTAACAAATTCTTCTTTACATTTGAAATCTATCTATTTAACAATAAGAAAATATACACAAATGTTAATTCTAGAGCAAGAATTGAAGAGATGGATGAAACATGGGAAGCGATCGGTAGCGTATTTTCCGGAGCAATAATGTTTCCCCTCTTTATTTGATTCTCTAACCTAATCGATCTGCTGGTCTATCGTCAAGTTGTTTGTACCAATCATTTATACTTTTATAGTTTAATTTTATAATATTAATAGAGACATGTCATTGTGATAGTATTTATTTTCCACCCGAGTCCCTATCGTTTATCGATGGGGTTGGTTGAGGACTTGAGGCGGCTGTTGATTTTTTTTGGGTCACGGTAAGTTTTTCTTCGTGTAAAAATTGTCATTGATGAATTGATCAAAAAAAAATTCATCTATTATAAATATATATATATGAACTGAAAGCTAAGTTTTTTTTTTATAGCAAACTATCTTTATCATTTTTCATCATTCATTGTACTTGATATATTATAAGAGTCGATCCCAAGAAAAGTGTTTGAAATAAAATAAAATGTGTTCTTGTTTTGTTTAGGGTTAAGTTAAAATAGTTAGATCAAGAGGGAGTGTTTATTCTGGAATTATTTTTGTTGTCTTTTATCCTTGGTGAGTTTGTGTTTTTTGGGTTTTAGTCTTAGGGTTCGGTTGGGTCAGTGAATTAGTTGCTTTCGGAGGAGTTTTGGTCGAAAAGAATTCACCTTGAATGGATTTTTAATATCTACTCCGGTTGGACCTTCGTCGTTTTGATTTGCGGCTAGGGGCTCAACCATCTTCGATTCTCTTCTTTCTTGCAATCAGCTAGGGGTTGATCTTTGTAGTCACATCGTTTATGTTCTGGGTGGGTGTGCTAGGTTGTGGAGATGCTGTGTTTGGGAGGAGTGCTTAATCTTGATCGTAGGAGCAACGGGACGTGTAGTGAGCGTCGTTTTTTCTGCTCTGTGTAGAAACTCCGGGTCCATCTCAAGGAAAAGAGCTTCTGCTCATAAGGATCATCTTGTCGCTGGGAGTCGTTAAGTTAACATCAGTTCAGATACTTCGTCTTCCTGGGTTAGCTATCAGCGGTTTTAACTCTGTGGTTTCAGATGATCTCTTTTGGAACAATATAATGAGTTCATGTTAGTGATTTAACCCTAATAAATGTCGGCTTTTGGTTGCTCAAGTTCTTGTAATCCTCATTTTCATTGTTGTTTTCACTTTCTACTGGTGTTTAGTTTTTAAAGTCTTGTTCTGTTTCAGTTTGTCAGTTTAGTTTCCGGGGATATATCTTTGTTCCGCCGGCTTTGGACTCAGGGAGTTGTCTTTGAACTCGCCGGCTTTGGACTCCGGAAGAGCTTAGTCTCTTGCTGGCTTTTGTGTATCAAAAGGTTTATCATTTCAATAAAAATTTCTAGAGAAAAAAAAGAAATTTTTTTTATTCTTTACTGGACTTGCATATTCGTTAAATATGAGTTGTTGATAAAGCGGAAGCTTCTATGGATAGAACTAGTACCGTTGATTCTAAAAATACCCGGAAACTAGGTTTTGTGAATACTCTTCACAGTGGTTTATCAAAACATCTTTAAAATCTTTTTATTAATCAAATCATCAACTGAATACAATAGAATACTTAAACGGCTTATTTATAATAAATCACAAAAACTTAAAACCTATAAAATCTAGAATAATCTTAATTAATTAAATAAAAATAATAATGAAGATATATGGAAATATTCCAAATATCTCGCTGCATCAGGTCTCGCCGGCCAAAAAAGATTCGTCCTCGAATCTTCAATTTTTCGCTGCATCAGGTCCCGCCGGCCAAGAAAGATTCGCCCTCGAATCTTCAACAACATTCTTAACACCAGATAAATCTTCTTAAATCCATTAGTTTGGATATGCAGAAAGATCTCGCATGTATTCTGTCAGAAATATATATAGTCGATAATTGAGTTGAGGCCGACACATGCGTTGTTATTCATGTATAATCATATACTCCATATACTAGAGCTTACTCCGCGCTACGCGCGGATTGTTTAAATATGCAGTTTTCCGTTATTTTGATAATAAAAGAAAATTATATTCAAGATAAGTATTGTCATCTAATCTTTGGAACAAAATTTGTTCGGGTAAGTTAGATAAGACAGCGGTCGAACCAGAGGTTGTAATTTTCATTTTTCTGTTCCTAAAAATACTGGATCCAAATCCGGGAAGACATAATGTTTAGATTACGTGATGTACTCCGAAAAACTCTAGAAAAATGCTTACATTATGTAATATGAAGAAGAACATGATATTTTTCCAGAGTAATGGTAATGGAACAAAATCGGTTTTGCAAAGGTGACAAAGACCACTGTTTAGAAAAACTTGCTAAACTTATACATAGGCAACTTATTTGTGTTGTCTATTTTTGTTAGATCTTGATTGCCTTCCCTAGCAAGTTCTTATGTTCACAGGTTCAAAATAAGAAATAACATGGTCGATGTTTCTGTTCATAATCGTTATACTCATTAATTTCCTACAATAGCATAAAACAATCGACCTCATGGTCTGTAAGAAACATTACCAAACATTTCAAAGTACATATCCAAGTGTTTGATTCTACGGTATAAAACATATACATAATTGGTTATGCATTGTAAAATAGAGGGTGATACTGATGAAACGTTCAAAAGTGTGAAATAGAAAGTTGTTTTAATCCCTTTAGCATCCCAAATTTCAATATGTGAAATGTATAAAAATGGAAATACCATCGAGAAGCCGCAGAAGATTCTTAAGGTGGAACGAAACTGATATTTATGTAGTTATCGACACGAAGAGGAAGAAGCAACGCAGTTCCGCTGCTCGGAAAGTCAACAGTTTTGATCAGAATTGAAAACCAAATCAGTAGCCATTGGAGAAGCAAGTGGAGAGTTCTGCAAATGCAAAGCACAAAACTCAATGTCGTCAAGAAACGATGGCTGCTCTGTTATATATATTTTTTTTCTTTCGAATTTACTAATTTTATCAAGTAAGTAAGTTTTAGTTCTACTTACCGACATGATGAGTACAACACAAACTAATCAGCTTATAGTAAGCGGCTAATTCACAAAATTGTCATCGTCTACCAACTTTACTTTTAAATTTTTATTAATAGGTACAGTAACAGTTGGGAAGAGCTTGTTCTACAGTCCAAGCTTGACGATGCAAGAAAATGTAAGAACAACAAACAGTGAACCAATCTATATATTTTCCCTACAGAAAAAGAGCACACGATTTTGTATGGACGATGGTTAAAAAATTCACTACACATTGATGCTCTACATACCTAAATTTTCTTTGATGTGGTATTTACCATCTCTAATAGAGTTAAGTAGCTTAACGTAATCACCACATGTAATCAAGTTCTATGTTTTTAGTTTGTACACAGATTTTTCAAAACTTCTGAAAATGGCCATCAGAAATATTTCTAATACGAATCACTAATCTTAAAAACTGCTTAGTTATCGTATTTGTAGGTTATTGATTAGAATTTGAATAAGCAAAAAATTGTATGACATAAAATATAACTAAGATTATGCAATGGTTTAATGTGAATGACACTAACGTAATTATTCTAATAAGTTAAACTTTTTTTTATAAAAGTCTTGAGAGCTCTATATCTAATAGATTAATTTTCTTATCAAGTTAATATTATAATATTTTAATTGTTTTATTAAGTTAAAATATTTATACTTTATAACTTTTTATCAAATAAGATTTTATATATGTTAATTTTTTAACAAATAAAAATATTATAATAATTTTTTATTCCTTTAAAATATACGATTCAATTTAAAAAATGAACCAGAAAAAAATAATCAAAATTGTAAGTCTATTAAGTAATGTTTCCTAATCTAACAATTCCTTATCATTTTGGTTATCTCGAATACGATTCATCTTTATAGCCGATGTAGGACTTTTAAGAGTATTTAAAAATTCGAATCATGACATATGCGAAAAATCTCTATGTATTTTCTATTATATGGACGATGTGATGATTCAATTTTTTACAAATATATGATCAAACAAAAACGAGAGTGGATATAATAATTAAAATAATTAATAATCTAATTGGGAGAGAGAGTATAATCGATCATGGTAAGTTTTTTTTACAAATGATTAGTTTATACTTAATAAAAATATAATGAATTTTGTAACAAGTTATGTGAGTGGCATACAATATAATTTCTCTAGTAACATAAACCTATTTTCAAAAATATCTTGAGATGCTACGTGGTGATCACACATCATCATTACATTTTTGTAAATCACACATGAACCAAAGTTTTTTTTTAGTTCTTCTCGATTAATATATAGGGGATGTGCTAATTTGAAATATACGATTTGGTAGTATAAGTCTAATAATGACCATCGCATTATTGATTTAAATCAGCAAAGAAGTTTACAATAGTTGGATAAGATATAGGCTCTAAATATTATAATTATTTCATAATATCGCAGTTAGTTAAACCGATTGAAAGTTAAATGTTTTTTAATGGCTTTAGTGGATCCTCATATTTCAAAATTTAAACTATTTTCATTGTAGCTTATTTTTCAAAAAAACTTTGTTAAGATAATAAAAAGAATTAGCCTAAGAGAATATTGTGATTGATAATGGATTTTTGTTGTTAAAGGATTGATAAAGAGTGGATAATTATAATTAATGAAAAAAAAAGCATTTCACACAAAGAAACTACTAAAGACAAAATAAAGAGCGTTGAATTGTTTGTAAGCAGGAACGTCCAAAATATATAAAAATAATGCCACGTGAATTTCTATTATTAAATAAAAAAAACACGTTGAGTTGTTAATTTGGGTTATATTAAAGTCCTGTTATATGCTTCCTCAAGCCTCAAGACATTTTTTTGATCTTTGTGATAACAATCTCCGCCATGGGAACGAAGTTTTTAGCTCTGGGTTTGTCTCTGTGTCTTGTTCTCTCAAGCTTTTATGAAGTTTCTTGCCAGGTACGTAATACACAAAACACTTTCTCTTTCACCATATATATTTTACAATAAACGAAACTAATGATCATTTTGATTTCAAATTCATTTGATTTTTGGTTTTAGGATGAAGGAACTACAGGTTTGAGTTTAGATCTAATCGAGCGGGAATATCAAGGTAATATTTAGATATATTGTCTGAAGAAGCTAATATTTTTTTTGTTTTTTTTTTGTTGGGTCAAAACTGAAGAAGCTAATTTATCCTATATGAAGACAAATCTTTTAAAATAACAAGGAAATGATTTTTGGTTGCAGCTAATGTCAATTCCCTCCAAGGCAACGAAGGAGAAGATCAGAGACAGAGTGACAGTGGTCAGAAAAACAGTACAGTGACGGATAACAACACCATTTCTCTATCTCTATCCGAAGAATCTGTGGAGACTCTTAAAGATTCTGCTGATACCTCGTCTCAGGTCAATTACTGTTCATTAATTAGCTTGCTTGGATTTGGACTTTGGTTTAGGATGACTATGAATTTAAAGATTCCTGCAAAGTGATGCTCTCTTAAGTAATTTCTGGTTTCTTTTACTTTGGATCTATAGTTAGGAGCTGTTACTGATGAAGTGGGTAAAGGTTCGAGTATGTTGGACCATATTGAACTTGAGTTCCAAGGTATGTCAAGACGTTTACTCTGTTTTTGATCTGTTTTCTTAAATTCTCATAGTTGATTATGTTTCTGGAAGAGTGAGTTTGTTTTCTGTTGTGTTTCTTGATTACAGCACATATCGATGAACTTAAAGAATCTGGATCTGATGGTATCAACAATGTTGATGAATCTAAGGATGATACCTCGTCTCAGGTCAATTACTGTTCATTAATTAGCTTGCTTGGATTTGGACTTTGGTTTAGGATGACTATGAATTTAAAGATTCCTGCAAAGTGATGTTCTCTTAATTAATTTCTGGTTTCTTTTACTTTGGATCTATAGTTAGGAGCTGTTACTGATGAAGTGGGTAAAGGTTCGAGTATGTTGGACCATATTGAACTTGAGTTCCAAGGTATGTCAAGACGTTTACTCTGTTTTTGATCTGTTTTCTTAAATTCTCATAGTTGATTATGTTT
Source organism: Eutrema heterophyllum (assembly GCA_002933915.1). Lineage (NCBI taxonomy): Eukaryota > Viridiplantae > Streptophyta > Magnoliopsida > Brassicales > Brassicaceae > Eutrema > Eutrema heterophyllum. The sequence continues at coordinate 317,981 of PKMM01024337.1, forward strand.
CTGGAAGAGTGAGTTTGTTTTCTGTTGTGTTTCTTGATTACAGCACATATCAATGAACTTAAAGAAGCTGGATCTGATGGTATCAACAATGTTGATGAATCTAAGGATGATGAAGAACTAGGTTAAACAACAAAAATCCTTCCTCTTTAAGTTCATTGATATGAAGAAGGATTGTTGATAACTTCCTCTTTTGCTAAGAGATTTCTCTTATGCTGTCTTTGTTGTTTCAGCTGCTAAGAGACACAAAATGTTGGAAGACATTGAACGCGAGTTTGAAGGTACCTTTCGATGTTTCTGCCTAGCTTCACATTAGTTCTTGAAACCACTTTTGTTGATAGATATTCTTACTGACATTTGGTTCTTGTCTTCTTTTATTATCTCATAATTACTTGCAGCTGCTGCAGCTGGATTTAACCAACTCAAGATTGATGATTCCACCCAAGGAAAAGATGATGAACAATGTAAAAAACACACTCTTCCTCTAGTACTTGCTGCAATCACATTTGTTCTTCTTCGATATTCTAAGTCCCAAGTTCTCTGTTTTTTTTTTTCTTTTGTTACAGCTGCAATGAGACAAAGCATGCTGGACGAGATTGAACGCGATTTTCAAGGTATCTTGACATACTCAATACCTGTTTAGTTAAGTACTTGATACCCGACAAACGTTAACTAATAATTAGTTTGTGTCGTCTGTTTCATTTCCTACTTGAAGCTGCTACAAAAGGTCTTGAACAATTAAAGGCTGATGATTTAACTGCAGTCAATGATGAAGAACACAGTAAAAAACTCTCCCAATGTTACTTTGTTTGATGCCTTGTTTTCATTTACAGTATTATTGAGTCAGATTTTGTGTGTTTGTTATAGCTGCAAGGAGACGGAAGATGTTGGAAGAGATCGAAAGAGAGTTTGAAGGTATCTTAAAACATATAACCATGTATCTTGTCTTTAATTAGGTATCTTTTACAAAACCATCTTAGAATCTGTTTTTTCCTCTGTTTGCAGAAGCTACAAAAGGTCTTGAAGAACTAAGGCATTCCACCTCGAGCACAGATGATGAATCACACGGTAGTACTTGCTTTCCCTCTATTTTCACGATGCATAATGGCTTAATCTCAACTACAGGACTCATAGATCTCATTGTCTTGTTATAGCTGCAAAGAGAAAAAGTATGCTAGATGAGATCGAACGCGAGTTTGAAGGTATCTTGACATACTCAATATATGTCCTAATTGGTTCACATTCTTTGTGGTGAGACTTCTTAGATTAAAGATTATGTTTCATCTTCTACTTGCAGCTGCTACGAGTGGTCTTAAACAGCTAAAGATTAATGCTTTCACTGTCGAAGATGATGATAAAGAACAAGGTAAGAAATTGTTATCGCTACTTTGATACTTTTTGTCCCTCATTCAGTTTTCTGAGATAGATATGTGTTGTGTTTTATTTACAGCTACCAGGAGACAAAGTATGCTAGATGCAATCGACCGCGAGTTTGAAGGTAATTGACATACCAATCATTATATGTAGAGAGAATGTTTAACTCTTTCTTGGTTCAAGAAGTTCTAAGAGTTTGTTTCCTCTCTTGCAGCCGTTACCGATAGTTTTAAACAACTTGATGATCTCGCCGAGAACAAAGATGATGGAGAACAATGTAAGAAAATCTTGCCATTCAATGTTTTTTTCTGTCCCTTTACCTTACTTGCAGTGTTGTTCTCATACATGTCTTTATGTCTTTTTCATCAGCTGCAAAGAGACAAAGTATGTTGGATGAAATTGAACGTGAATTTGAAGGTACTTTCGACATAGTAATATCTCTGTTAATTAGCTCCTATGGTTCCAAGATCAAATCTTGAATCATTTCCTCTGTTTTATCAAACTACTTTGCAGCTGCTACAAGTAGTCTTAAGCAACTAAAGCTTGAAGCTTCCACTGAAGGAGATGACAGTGCACAATGTAATAACTTGTCCTCTCTAGTTATTTCTTATCACTTTGCATCTTCCATACTATTATGAAGAATGGTTTTATGTTTTGTTACAGATGCAAAGAGACATAGCATGCTTGAAGCTATCGAACACGAGTTTGAAGGTTACTTTCACATAACATTGAACTTCTAAGCTGAATGTAAATCCATCATAACAGATCAAATAGATATAAGTTTTATTCTGTTTTATGTTCTTACTTGCAGCTGCTACAAAAGGTCTTGAAGAGCTAAGGGCTAGTGATTCAACCGAAGGCAATGATGATGATGAACACTGTAAAACTGCTTTCCCTTAAACCTTTTTTATGTTCCATTTCTGTTTCTAATGTATTCTGAATCAGATTTTTTCCATGTCTTGTTACAGCTGCAAAGAGAAAAAGTATGCTTGATGCTATTGAACGCGAATTTGAAGGTACTTCAACATATTCCTCTCTCTGAATTTGAAGAAAACTTGAACCATTCTTGGTGCAATAAGTCTTGTTAATTAGATGAATCTAAATCAAAATGCTATAGAAAGAGTTTGCTTATGTATTCTTGTTCTTATTCCATATTTCAGCCGCAACAAGAGGCCTTGTAGATTTAAAGAATGATGAAGAACAAGGTAACTAAATTTGATACCTTTGTTCCTCTCAAAGCCTTATGAGACAAATTTTAAAACTTTTTGTCTTAATTTTTTTTTTTTTGGTTAACAGCTGAAAATAAGAGAAACAGTATGTTGGAAGCAATCGAACGCGAATATGAAGGTAACCTCGAGAATCAAACGCAAGAATTCATAATGAAACAAGGAGAGGACTGTATATAATCTGACAGTTTGGTTTGGTCTTCTTGTTCATTTGTAACTTGCAGCAGCTGCAAGTGCAAAGGCTGATGGAAAAGACTGTAAGAAATTCTTTTTCATCTTTCTCTGTTTATGTCATGTTTCTATCTTTTAAAAACTTTCTGAGAACAGCTCTCTTATGTGTTGTAACAGCAGCTGCAAAGAATCCACCAACCATAAGTACAGTGCAGAAAACTTATGCCGGATACAATGGTAACTAATCATCAGATTCTGTCAACCATCTTTTTCTAAAAGGAAAGTAGATCTCAATGTTTATATGTTCTTTGTTTGACAGCTGGTTTAGACAGTCTTCTAAAGCCTGCAGGTTAGCTTTTGACCTCATTCTTGTGAATCTTTAAACCAAAGAAACTTTTTCTTTTTTTCTTTTTGATACTAACATGAGAGCTACTCTTAATTTTCTTTTCTCTGTTTGTGTTTCTTGAAGATGGTGTTTGTGGCTGTTTTAACCAAGGCAAAGATGGTTTTAAAGCAGACAAGGATTCTTCGATCAATTTAGCGGAGATACTCGCTGAAGAATCCAAATTCCAGGTTTGTTATCTAGATTTTTCTTCAAGGAAACAATGGAAGGACTCTCACATCTAAATCAGTTTCTTGACTTTGTTACATCTTTTGATTTTGGCTTTTGGTAGAGCTCAGAGACCTCTAGCCTCACCACATCACTGAACAATCTTGTTCACAACCATAGAAAAGAAACGTCCTCAAAGGTAGGCACAGCCCTTGGCTCATCTTCATCAGTTGCTTCCACCACAAGCGAATCATCCGCTACATCAGAGAGCATAGAGGGCTTAAAGCAAACCTTAAAGAAGCTACGCGGTCTAAGCGCCCGTGATCTCGTAAACCACCCGAATTTCGACGAGATTATAGAAGCCGGTACACGTTACGAGGTACTCAGCTCAGCTTCTATTGGTTACATCTCTTTGCTAGCCAAATACAAAACCGTCATTAAAGAAGGACTCGAGGCTTCTCAGAGAGTCCACATTGCTCAAACCCGCGCCAAACTGCTAAAAGAAACCGCGATGGAGAAGCAGAGAGCCGTGGACGCTGAGTTCGCATTCGCTAAGACTCTGGCTCAGGGAGGAGACGCGTTGTCTATCAAAATCTTCGCCATCAAGAAACTGTTGATTAAGCTTGAAGCAGAGAAAGTGAATGTTGATCTAAAGTTTAAGTCAACGGAGACGAATCTAGCACGACTTCTTAAGGAGGCTTCTCAGGCTTATGAAGAGTATCATGCGGCTGTGCGTAAGGCAAAGGACGAGCAAGCCGCTGAGGAATTCGCGCTTGAGACGACTAAGAGAGCAGAATATATTTGGGTTGAGTTTCTTAGTTCACTTAATTGAACTAATGAGATTCTTGATTGTGCTTAAAGCACATCTTCAATTAGTCGTTGTTCTTGTCTTGTATTTTCTGGTGTTGTTTTGTTTGAGAGTTTGCTTGTTGGTTATATCAGGAGAGAGAGGTTGAATACTTTAGATTGAAAAGAGTGAGTGCGTGAGAGATGTTTTAGTCCTCTAATAAAACTTTTTTTTTTCATTCTAATTGATAATGCTATAAAATGGTATTGTTCCTATATTCAAGGGGATTTGTGTAGATCCCTAGTCTCAAACTCTTTGTATAAATACGTTTGTGTATACATCAATAAAGGCAAGCATTGATATCTATCCCACAATAAATGGTAATATCATAATTCTTTCTTTTTATTCTTGTCATTCTTCCTGGCTAGTAGTAGGTACTTTTAACAACTATATAGGCCACATTTGGAAAGATATAAGAGCTTAGGGGCCAAAATCAGAAATCCAGATTCTTTTTTCCTTGTAACTGAAATTTATTAGTAAATAAAATCAGATTAAATAGCGATTGCCGATTAGTCCACCATTTTCCTGATAATCCAATTATCGTCACCAAAGCAACGCACCAAATATTGAGATAAGGTAAAAGATGAGCAAAGATTCTCCACTTTATATATTTATTTACAACCATATTCTACAACGTGGTGGACTCCGCACCGCCAAGATATCAAGTCTCTATTTCTATCCAACGGATATGATAAAATCCACGTGTTACTAATCTTATCGACAAACGAACGACCAATAAACTACTCACGTGTCATCAAACGATGCGATTATTATCCTCTCGATCCAACGGACCCAAAACACTCTCTCTTTCTCCTCCTCTCTTTCTCTCTCTCTCGCCGCGACCTCCGATTCTTCCTGAGATGGCGGATTCCGACAACGATTCAGGCGGTAACAAGGACGGGGGTAACGCGTCTACGCGTGAGCAGGATAGATTCCTCCCGATTGCAAACGTGAGTCGGATCATGAAGAAAGCATTGCCGGCGAACGCTAAAATCTCCAAGGACGCCAAAGAGACTGTCCAGGAGTGCGTATCGGAATTCATAAGTTTCATCACCGGCGAGGCCTCCGACAAGTGTCAGAGAGAGAAGAGGAAGACAATCAACGGCGACGATCTTCTCTGGGCGATGACCACGCTAGGGTTCGAGGATTACGTGGAGCCATTGAAGATCTACCTGCAAAAGTACAGGGAGGTGGAAGGGGAGAAGACGACCACGGGGAGACAGGGAGATAAGGAAGGCGGCGGTGGAGGAAATGGAAGCTCAGGCGGCGGCAGCGGAGGAGGATATAATGGCGGAGGAGCTGCGACGGCGGGCGGAGGGATGTACGGTGGGATTGTGACGCTGGGGCATCATCATCAAGGACACGTGTACGGCGGTGGAGGGATACATCACACGCAGCAAAGTGGGTCCGCACGTGCTGATTAATTAAGAACAAACACAATTGGGAAAAATCAATTAATAAGAAAACAATATTGGAACAAATTAGAATCGGCCACCTCTCTCTGCTCTCAGCTCTCTCCTTTGCGCAGCTCTGACTCCGTTAACAAAATGGCTCAAGCTTTAGATTCACAGGAGAATACTATATGCAATGTAAATGTCTTCTTTCTTGTCTCTTTTGCTTCTTATGCAAGCTTGTGTTGTTCCTCCCTGGTCTTGACTATGTTTTTGATAACCTAGAACCATTCTTGGTGCAAGAAGTACTGTTCTTAGATGATTCCTAAATCATATATACACAAGTAAATCAAAATGTTACGTATAAGAGTTTCTTTTTCCCGTTTCAGAGAGGCCTTGAAGAGATAAAGAGTGGTGAAGAAATCTGATCCATTTGTTCCTCTCAAAGCCTTCCTAATTCATTATGAAACAAGGAGGGTAGTGTATGTAACATCTTGGTTTTGGTCTTCGTGTTCATTTCTATCCTAATTTCGCAAGAGTGCTACTCTTAAATTGTCTTCTCTTTGTTTGTGTTTCTTGCAGATGCTGTCTGTGGCTGTTTTGACCAAGACAAAACACTGCTTCTTCTATTAACATAGCGGAGATACTCGCTAAAACATTCCAGTTTTGTAAATTTTCCTTGGATAAACTCAAACAATGGAAGTCTCTCACATCTAAATTACAATCTCAGTTTCTTGACTTTGTTACATCTTTTGATTTTGGCTTTTGGTAGAGCTCAGAGACCTCTAGCCTCACGACATCACTGACCAATCTTGTTCTTGTTCAGAGGCATAGAAAAGAAACGTTCTCAAAGGTAGCCACAGTCCTTGGCACATCCTCATCATCAGTTACTTCTACCACAAGTGAATCATCGGCTACATCAGACAGCATAGAGAGCTTGAAGCTAGCCCTAAAGAAACTACGCGATCAAAGAGCGCGTGAACTCGTAAACCATTCGAATTTCGATGAGATGATACCACCCTGTACACGTTACCAGGTACCCAGCTCAGCTGCTATTGGTTACATCTCTTTGCTAGCTAAGTACAAAACCGTCGTTAAAGAAGGATTCGAGGCTTTTCAGCGAGTCTAGATTGCTCAAACACGAGCCAAACTGCTCAAAGAAACTGCGATGGAGAAGCAGAGATCCGTGGACTCGGTTTTGACATCAGCAAAGTCCTTGGCTCAACGAGGAGACGCATTGTACATCAGAATCTTTGCGATCAAGAAGCTGTTGGTGAAGCTTGATGCAGAAAAACTGAATGTTGATTCAAAGTTTAAACAAAGCTTTCTTCAGGCTTATGAATAGTATAACGAGGCGGTGCGTAGGGCAAAGGACGAGCAAGCCGCTCAGGAACTCGCGCTTGAGACGACTAAGAGAGCAGAGCATATTTGGGTTGAGTTTCTTAGTTCAATTAATTGAGCTAATGAGATGCTTGATTGTGTTTAAAGCACATATTCAATTAGTTGTGGTTCTTCTCTTCTACTTTCTGGTGTTGTTTTTCTTTGAGACTTTGTTTGTTGGTTATAGCAGGAGATGAGAGAGGTTGAATACTTCTGAGAGATAGATTTGTGAACACACATAATGCTTTAGTAGGGAGAAAGCCTAATTCCGTCTTAACCTAGGCCAATGTTACCATTAGTGTCCGAACAATTGATATATACTAAATCATACTCATACTTTAAAAAAATTAAATATCCACACATTTTTTTTTTTTTTGGCTGAAACATGCATTGACCTGAATTTTGTTAGTCAATCCGTTAAACCATTAACGAAAAATCTGAGATGACACTGTATATCAAACGACATCGTTTTGGTTAACTCATGCATCTACCAACTTATCTAGACAAGCTTTATGACAATAATTATCAAATAAAGTTTATATAGATACAACACAATTTTCTTTAAAAAAAAAATTTTCATGTATCAAGGATATGCTCCATTATCATTGCCGCTTCAATTTGGCCGGGGTGATGCTTCAATATGTGAACTCAGGCTTCCCGTTCATCACTTCCGCAAAAACCGCTGATAAAATCTCCGCCAAAACAGAGAGCATTCGTCTCGAATAGCACCGTCGAGGAGTCCAGTGATGTAGGATTTTGAGGACGAAATTTAGGGGTTTGGAACAGATGACGGCGGCGCTGACGTGGCTGCGAGGAGTGACGATGATTGTTGGTTTGGGAGTAGAAGAAGTGTTGAATCTCGCATTGCAGATGTAAGCACGGAGAACGGAGGAATCTTGATGGAAGCTTCCATGGGTCTCTTCGCGTAGGAGCTAGGCTAGCGGATTGTATAATGGATTCATAAGGAAAGTTGTGGGTTCGTGCGTGGATTACAAATTGGGGTCGTCTTCTTCGGATTCGGTTCTCGTCGATGAGCTAACATTTTCCATGGGGGATGGATTTGGGGCAGATACGAGACATACATATGCTAGGGATTTGCTAAGACGTGCTCAATTGAAGCATAAAATCTTCAAAGATGAATATGTGATCAAAGCATTTTACGAAACAGGGAAACTATTGACTTTTTATTTGATTGAAAGCAGAGAAATTATATAGGTCTCAAAGGATCCCTTTTCTAGAATCTCACCGAGAAATCGAAGAAATGAGATCCTGAGAAACTAAAAGATGATGAAAAGAGAAAATATCATCTTGAAGAAATATGGGTTCGTGATGAAGATGAGCTTGAGCTCGTACAAAAATGGAGAAATAAGAGAGAGAGAGATTGTAGAGACAAGGAAGAAAGCGACATAGAGAAAGGTTGGTCGTTTCGACAGAAAACACATGAATTTCCAAATTATGGTCATTTAAACCACGAACTATCGTGTGAGACGTTTTAATCATAGTATTTGTTGACTTTAAATTTAAATCTTGAACTTTTGTTGACCGAACCATAAAACACACGACGTTAAATCCGTTAACGGACTTCATAAACGCAGTTATAATCTCGTTTAAACCTACGGTTAATTAAAACTACGTCGTTTTGCAATTAGATCTAATTTTTTTTTTTTTTTGAAAAACGATTAAATCGATTTGCCTCTACCCTAAATCCCGATTTCTTCTTCTTATTCTTCTTCTCTAGACCAAATCGATTTCCTCTTCTTCTTCAAACTCTCTAAATCGATTATTTGAGTATTAATTGGAATGTGAATCAATCAATTATGAGATTGCTCCACCAACCTCTTATAATCATTCCTTCCATTTTTTATTATTTTCCCGGGAAAACGAAAACATCGAATCAAATCAAACATCTGGGATTTCAGAGTCGATCGATTGTTCCTTCTTCGTTCCAACGGGGATGATGTTCCATGGCATTCTAACACCATCTTCAGCTTCGAGCTCTCCAAATTCCGCCATGCTTAAAACTTGTCTACAGTTTCCTCTGTTATCGACACACACACACCAAGTGCTCGATTAAATGCCTAAAAGAACATTGAAACTACAAAACCCAAATCAAAACACTTCATTCTTGAGCAAACTTGAAACTACAAAACCCAAATCAAAACACACACACGCACACACATAAGAAGAAGAAGAAGAACCCCAAAGACAACACCTTTCAAGTTTTTACAAACATACCGAAACAAAGACTGCAACTATAGCGAGAACGATAACAAACAAACAGTCTTCGTTTCCTGAAATTTCGCTTCTAAGCTCCAATATTACATATTGTTTTGTTTCTATAGCCACCAGATTGTATTGGATTCTCAGACCCTAACTTTGCAATCAAGAAACAGTTTCTTCTATCTATGTTCTCTCTCTAGCTTCGGCTCCGGCACCGGCACCATCGGAATCAACGACGGCAACACGACTTCCCTGAAACTGTACTCTGCATCTTCCGTCAAAGGCTCCATCTTTCCCCGGATTTGGAGGTTTCGATTTAGGGTAGAGGCAAATCGATTGAAGAAGAAGAAGGTTTCGATTTAGGGTAGAAGAAAAAAAAAATCGATTTAATCGTTCTTAAAAAAAATAATAAAAAAAATTAGATCTAATTGCAAAACAACGTAGTTTTAATTAACTGTACGTTTAAACGGAATTGTAACTGCGTTTATGATGTTCGTTAACGGATTTAACGTTAAAGTCAACAAAATACTATGATTAAAACGTCCCACACGATAATTCGTGTTTTAAATGGCCACAATTTTTGAAAGTTCAGGTGGTTTTTTGATATTTTTCCCTCTTTTTTAAAAAAAAAATGTGTTGTGTCTATATAAACTATATTTGATAGCTACCGTCATAAGACTTATCTAGCTCAATTGGTAGATGCATGAGCTTAAGCTTAGTGGTCATGGGTTCAAGTTCCATTAGGTATATCTTTAAAAAAACCAAAAACCGTCATAAGACGTCGTTTTGATATACAATGCCACTTCAGATTTTCCGTTAATGGTTTAACGGGTTGATTAACGAAATTCGGGTCAATGCATGTTTCGGCCAAAAAAAAAAAAAAGTATGTGTATGGATATTCAAATTTTTAAAAGTATTAGTATGATTTAGCACATATCAATTGATCGGACACTAATCGGTACCATTGGCCTATGTTCATGTAGAAATTAGCTTTTCTCCCTATTTTAGTATTCTAATAAAACTTTTTTAATTTTTATCAAAAAATAAACTTTCTAAATTCTAATTGATAAAATGGTAAAATCTCGGGAATAGGATCATTCTAAAACTTTTTATTCTCGTCTTTCATATAGCTTAATTAGCCAATTCTTCCTGGCTAATAGTAGTTACTATTAACAATTGAATAGGCCATACTGGAAAGAAATAAAGAGTTTAGGGGGCAAAACCAGAAATCCAGTTTCTTTTCTTTTTTTATTGTCACTGAAATTTATTAGTCAATAACTAGAGATTAGCGTTCCACAGATTAGCCTACCATTTCCCTGATAATTTAATTGACAAAAAAGGACGTAGTAACCACTTCAATAATTTTTTTTTGTCGGCTATATAAATTTATTTTAAAAAATTAACAGATTTATAATATAACTCGACAAGTACCCGTATATATACGAATTTGTAATTTAATATTTTATAAACCGTGAAAAACAATTCAAGACGATAAAATGTAAAACAAAATTAGATTACCCGTGAAAATATTTTATATATAAATTTAGGATCAAAGTTTACGACGAAATAAATATATACACTGAAAGAAACATTTGGTGAAAGATGCAGTAAATAGCTTTGGATACGATTATTGGAATTTTAATTTTTTTTTGGTGTAATTGATATAATTCCAAATTGTGATTTATATAGAGGTGAGAAATTAGAATTATTTTTTTTTATGATTAATTTTCTTAATTTAAATGGAAAACTAAGAAATGTCTTTTCCTTACTATATTAATCTTGCCTTTTAGGAAAATTTTAATTTTTGTAAACTTTTTAATTTTATATTTTAGTAAATTTATCTTTTAAAATTATGAATCAGAATTTTTAAGTTTTATATTTTAGTAAATCGATTTTAAAATTTTCCAACTTTGACTTGACACGTGTCGCGATCAGGTAAATTAGCAACTTTGAAACATTCAGTTTTATATGATAAAAAATTTACTAATTCTAAACTGAAATATGTTTTTTCTTTTTTTAAAAAAAATGTTTTTTTGGCTTTGGAAATGTGTAGATTATTATATAGAGTTTGGTCGTGATTGTATATTAATAATTTTCATTTTTTAAATTTCTTTTTGTCATAATGGAAAGGATTATAAACTTTTAGTTTGGTCGTATATTAATAATTTCTTTTTAAGTTTAGAGTATATTTATAATTTTCCTTTTTTAAGTTTGGTTGTGGTCGTAGATTATAAACTTTTAATTTTTTTTGTCACTTTCTTTTATTATAAGTTTTCTTTACTTATTACTGTATTAATAATTTTCCTTTTAAGTTTAGAGTATATTTATATTTTCTTTTTTTAAGTTTGGTCGTGGTTAATGTAGATTATAAACTTTTAAGTTTCCTTTTGTCACTTTCTTTTATTATAAGTTTTCCTTACTTATTCTTGTTTTTTTTTTGTAAGATTGCTTTTTTTTAGTTAAAATTTTTTTAATATTTACTTCAATTCATTTATTATAACTTAATTCATTTAATATTTCATTTAAGTTTTCCTTACTTATTCTTGTTTTTTCTTTTTTTTAAATTGTCTTTTTTAGTTTTAATTTTTTTAATATTTACTTAATTTTTTTATTATAACTTTCTTTTTTAGTTATTTATTTTAAGTTTCCTTTTGTCATAATGAAAGGATTATAAACTTTTAGTTTGGTCGTATATTAATAATTTCTTTTTAAGTTTAAAGTATATTTATAATTTTTCTTTTTTAAGTTTGGTCGTGGATGTAGATTATAAACTTTTAAGTTTTCTTTTGTCAATTTCCTTTATTATAAGTTTTCTTTACTTATTCTTATATTAATAGTTTTTCTTTTAAGTTTAGAGTATATTTATAATTTTCCTTTTTTAAGTTTGGTTGTGGTTAATGTAGATTATAAACTTTTAAGTTTCCTTTTGTCACTTTCTTTTATTATAAATTTTTCTTACTTATTCTTGTTTTTTTTTATTTTAAGATTGCCATTTTTAGTTTTAATTTTTTTAATATTTACTTAATTCATTTATTATAACTTTCTTTTTTAGTTATTTATTTTTTAATATTTATTTTTTATTAAATTGACACATGTCAAGATTTAAATTAACCGTGACGATCTCGTGACTAATGATTATCCGTGACGATCTCGTGACTAAATTAACCGTGTTACGCTCACGTTGAGAGATCCAGCTTTATATAATAAGATATTTATTTCAATTCATTTATTATAACTTAATTGATTTAATATTTCTTTTAAGTTTTCCACTTAATTCCTATATTATAACTTTCTTTTTTAGTTATTTATTTTTTTATTAAATTGACATTTGTCAAAATCTAAATTAACCGTGACAAATGTCACAATCTCGCGACTGATAATTATTCTACGTGTCACGTTCACGTTTGAGAGATCCAGCTTTATATAATAAGATTATATAACATGACAGTAGATTAGACTAGAGTGTTCTATTATGTTTCTTATTTTCGTCAAAATTAATTTACGTTTTCAGTTAATAGTTTTTATATTTTATTGATTCCTTTTACCACGTTTTATTTATTCCCTTAATTGTATACTTCATAAAAATTCCCCAGAAAATAATGAAACAGAGTAGCCCCACACGAGTCGCGAGCACGTGTGAGCCATCTCATACTCGGGAAAGCAAACAAGGATTATTTTATTGATTTGACGTCAGCAAACAACGTTTAATCAAAGAAGAAACGCAATTGGGAAAAATCAATTAATAAGGAAAAAAATTCGAACAAATTAAAATCAGCCACCTCTCTCACCGCTCTCTCTCAGCACTCCCCTCCTCCAGCTCTCTCTCTCTTCTCTCGCCGCGATTCTGTTGAGCTCTTGGAATGGCTCAAGCTTAGATCAAGGAAGAATACTATATGCAATGTAATGTATCTTCTTCTTTTTTGTCTCTTTCTCCTTCGTCTTCGTCTCTGCTTCTTCTGCAAGCTTGTGTTGTTTCTCCTCTCTTTGCATCGACGATTTTCTTCTAGCTTTGTTGAAAGAACATTGACTTTAGGTTTCTTTAGATCGTAGATTTCTGAAAATTCGCCCCAATCTAGTTGCGTTGCTCTCTTTCTGTACTTCACAGCAGCTGCAGCATTGGAGCATCGGCGATCCAAGTCGGAGGTTTACTCAGCTTCGGAAACGCGTGTCTGACCTATCGGAGATAGTAAGATACTCTCTAAGATCTTGATCTTGAAAGTGGAATTGATTTCTCTCTCGGCTTTACTTGCTAACCGCAAATTGTTTCCTTATTTCGTCGAACGCGATTCCCATTGAGATTCTATTTTGTTTCTGGCCTCCATATACCAATCGGAGTTAGAAATCCTTGTATTTGGAGCAGTTGTTGAGTTTCTCTAGATTTAGCTGTGTGTGGAAACAAGTACTTGATGAATTTTGGATAACAAGTGATACTATATATAGCTGAATCACACTTTTTTTTAATATGCACTGCATGCTGATGATTGATTTTTCATTCTAGGTTTCAGTTTCACTGTGTCATCAGAACTCATGGGCTGATGTGAATGGAGATTTTCTAAATGATGTTGAAGTGTGGGGAATAGGATATTGAAGGATGCTATTGTAGTCAAGAAAGTATGGAAGAACTTTGTCTATCACCGCTGAAACAAGGTAGCTTTAAGACTTCACTGTCAGGGAGGTCAACTCCAAGGGGCTCACCTACTTTTAGGAGAGTGCATTCAGGCAGGACTCCACGTAGAGAGGGCAAAGGTAGTGGCGGAGCTATTCAGTGGTTCAGAAGCAACCGACTGCTTTATTGGCTACTTTTGATTACTCTTTGGACCTATCTTGGATTTTATGTTCAGTCCAGATGGGCGCATGATGATGATAACAAAGTTGAGTTCTTACGGTTTGGAGGCAAACTGAGGGAAGATGTTTTGCATGTGGAGCAGAATAAACGACTGGATTCAGTTGCTAATGAGAGTTCCCATTCTGTAGTAGATACTGCCAATATAGTCCATATAGGAGTAAATAAGAGAATACATGTAACTTTGGTCAAGAAAGAGGATGGCACATCTCGACGAAGCTTGAGTTCCAGGAGGAGGACCAGAAAAGCTGGTCGTAGTTCACGTACTAGGACTCGTAGTAACCAGAAGGTGCGAAAAGTAGTGGAGACTAAGGACTTGGATGAGCAAGATCAAGAACTTCCAAAGACAAATGTTACCTACGGTAAGCTTTTTGGTCCCTTTGGATCACTAGAGGATAGAATTCTTGAATGGAGTCCGCAAAAGCGATCAGGGACCTGTGACAGGAAATCAGACTTTAAACGCCTTGTTTGGTCAAGGAGATTCGTCCTGCTTTTCCATGAACTATCAATGACCGGTGCTCCAATTTCAATGATGGAGCTAGCTTCCGAGCTTTTGAGCTGTGGTGCAACAGTTTACGCGGTAGTTCTTAGCAGAAGGGGTGGATTAATGCAAGAACTCATTAGGAGAAGGATCAAAGTGGTTGAAGACAAAGGAGAACTCAGCTTCAAAACTGCCATGAAAGCAGATCTTGTCATTGCAGGATCAGCAGTTTGTGCTTCTTGGATAGGTAAGGCTCCAAAAGTGATTTTGAAACTCGAGTTTATGATAACGAAAAAAATAGGTCTGGTGATTCTTTGACATCTTCCAGTAATTGACTTTCATGTCTAGAAATGTGTTTTATAGGTTATCCATCCCTAAACTATATTATTGGAAGATGCATCTTATAATTATAAGTTGTCATGTGGGAGCATTCTCATTTTAGATTGTTTTCTATTAGTGTGAATCTTACATATAGTTATTGTTCAACAAAACAATTGTTACAAACAGATGTTTAATATTCCTTTTCTGCCTCAAGTGCGAAAACTCATTATGATATTTTTTACAATCTCTCGTCTTTTCTCCCAGATCAATACATGGATCACTTTCCAGCTGGTGGAAGTCAAATCGCTTGGTGGGTGATGGAGAACCGGCGAGAGTACTTTGATCGAGCGAAACCTGTACTTAACCGAGTGAAACTGCTAATATTTTTATCTGAAGTACAGAGCAAACAGTGGTTAACATGGTGTGAAGAGGAACATATAAAGCTTAGGTCTCACCCGGTTATTGTTCCACTGTCTGTTAATGATGAGTTGGCTTTTGTTGCTGGGATTTCCTCTTCGTTAAATACTCCGACACTGACCCAGGGGATGATGAAGGAGAAGAGACAAAAACTACGTGAATCAGTCAGAAAGGAGTTCGGTTTGACAGATAGGGATATGCTTGTGGTGTCTCTTAGCAGCATAAACCCGGGAAAGGGACAGCTTCTTCTTCTTGAGTCTGCCGCCCTGGCACTGGAGAGAGAACAAGAGCGAGAACAAGTAGCTAATAGTAAACAGTCCAAAATCAAGAACCTCAATGGTATCAGGAATCAAAAGATGAGTCTTTCTGTCAGACATCGTTTAAGAGGTTCATCACGGAAGATGAAAATCGAGTCTCCTGCTCTTGACAATCCATCTGTTCTCTCTGCCACCAGTAAAAGAAAACTGTTGTTGTCTGGCAAGGTAACACAGAAACAAGACCTTAAACTTCTTCTTGGATCAGTTGGTTCTAAGAGCAACAAAGTTGCATACGTTAAGGAAATGTTGAGCTTCTTGTCAAACAATGAAAACTTATCGAACTCCGTTCTGTGGACTCCAGCGACCACTCGTGTTGCCTCACTATACTCTGCAGCAGATGTCTACGTAACAAACTCCCAGGTAATCATTTTCATCTTGATCCTTTTACGGCTACACTGAAAACAACACTATCAAAATGCTAGTTGAAGTGTTGTTCAACTTCCGTTTACCCTCTTCAATTTGTGAAACAGGGAATTGGTGAAACATTCGGGAGAGTGACTATCGAAGCAATGGCTTATGGTCTTCCGGTGAGAAACAAACTATAGATAAATCTGTGTTTTCTTATTCTGTAGAGACGAGAATGAAATTGTTGTCATCCTAATCATCGTTTGTCATGGGACCAGGTGCTTGGAACAGACGCAGGAGGAACAAAGGAGATAGCAGAGCACAATGTTACAGGGCTACTCCACCCTGTGGGGAGGCCAGGTAACAAAGTTTTAGCTCAGAATCTCTTGTTTCTTCTCAGAAACCCATCTACAAGGCTACAACTAGGTAGCAAAGGACGTGAAAAGGTTGAGAACATGTATATGAAGCAACACATGTACAAGAGATTTGTGGACGTTCTAGTCAAATGTATGAGACCCTAAGTGTGTACTCCCTTCGTTTATTTTGCTTAGTTCTAGTAAGTTCGTGATCAGAGAAAAAAAATAAAAAAACAATTTCCCCCAATTCTATTCAAAATTCATATTATTCTTTGGAGTTGTTGCAATTCGAAGTTTTTTTTTTTTTTTTTGTGTGTCGGAATCTGTATTCTGAGAAGCTTAACTACTTTTATTGCACGTGAAGGCATTGCGCATTAATCGTTGACTGGCTTGGTAATAGTCAGGCAAGTTGTTGATAATTGTATAGGGCAGAGTGAGAGTTAAGATTCTGATTGGCCATAAGTTTGACTTTGATATCATAGTTTAGTCCAGGGAATCTGATGCTTCGAGCTTCAGTATAGATGTAGAATTAAATGATTTAGCTTAAACTAT
Organism: Eutrema heterophyllum; assembly: GCA_002933915.1. Lineage (NCBI taxonomy): Eukaryota > Viridiplantae > Streptophyta > Magnoliopsida > Brassicales > Brassicaceae > Eutrema > Eutrema heterophyllum. The sequence continues at coordinate 334,769 of PKMM01024337.1, forward strand.
TTTAGATAAATTCATCAGTTTCCCCTGTAGGCTTCCCATATTGGATCCAGCCTCTAACTGAAGGTTGTGCTGAACAATTAACTGAACCATGTGCTGTCCTCTTATCCACAGCATTAGCAGCAACTTTGACAGTGACAATCTATGCATCTGTTCACATCTCAGGGTTCTCTATAATCTTCAGAAGCAATAAACTTGAAAGTCATAGTTAAATTCTCTGTGAAAAAATTATCTTTACCCAGCCTCGAACAATAATTCGGAAGTATAAGGCAAGTACCCTGCAAATGTCGACTCTTGAGCTAATTCTTCTAGTTTCATGTAAATCTCTTCAGATTGAAGATGTGATTTGTCTCCATAGACAAACTCGTGAGCAACACCGTTTACCTCAATTAAACTACAGCCTGGTATCTTCTTGGTTGCTATGTCCCTCATCTTTCTTCTCACTTCTCGCAAATCCTCCCATCTTTCGCAAGCTGCATATATGTTGCATAACAAAGCATAAACAGCCCCATTATCAGGTTCCAACTCAAGAATGTTCTTAGCTGCCAATTCAGCCATCGGTTCATCATTATGAAGTCTAGAAGCACCAAGTAGAGCTCCCCACACAATCGAGTTTGGATTCATTGGCATGCTCCGAATAATTTCATATGCTTCCTTGACCAGCCCCCCTCGCCCAAGCAGATCAACCATACATCCATAATGTGCTAAACTCGGCTCAATTCTATGGTCGCTTCTCATTTTGGTGAAAAATTTCCTTGCTTGGTCTACCATACCACTATGGTTACAAGCAGAGAGGACGCCGAGGTAAGTAATCTCATCTGGCTGTATCGACATGTCTTGCATTTGAAAGAAAACTTTAACGGCCTCTTGACCTTGTCCATTGTTGGCAAGACCAACAACCATGGCTGTCCATGTAAATTTGTCTCTCTGACACATTTCATGGAAAACCTTCTGTGCTTTTTCAGAACACCCACATTTGAAATACATATCGATCAAAGCATTCCCTACAACAACATCGTTCTTGATCTTGTTTTTGTCTATGTATGTCTTAATCCATTCACCTATCTCCACGGCACCCAGATGAGCACAAGCTGTGAGAACACTAACCATGGTGAATTCATCAGGTATCATGCCTGCATTTTGCATATCACGGAAAATTTCTAGAGATTCATTAAAGCAATCAGCTCGTAGGTAACCATCGATCATAATAGTCCACGAAATTCTGTCTCTCACTGGCATCTGATCGAAATATGTCCTTGCCAAATCTAGATTCCCTATCTCGACAAACCCTTTCACAATCGATGTCCAAGAAATCACATCCCTAGTCTCCATACTCTTGAAAATCCTTACTGCTATATCCATTTCCCCGCACGCAGCATATGCATTTACCAGGGCATTCTCCAATTTCAAACTGGGTTCCCTCATACACTCACTTACATACCCATGAACCCCTCTGCAGAGATCTTTATCCTTTACCTTTGCACAAGCAGAGAGAACAAGAAGTAAGGTAACAGAAGTTGGCACAACCAAGTTTCTCTCCATCTCCTTGAAAAGTGCCACGCTTTCTTCATATTGTCTCATCCTATTATACCCAGAGATCATCAAGTTCCAAGAAAACACATCCTCTTTGCATCTCCTGTCGAAAACCCAACGAGCCATATCCATTAGTCCACATGAAGAGTACATTTGAACAAGAGCATTCTGCACATAAAGGTTAGAACCTAATCCGAATTTCTCAACATGGCAATGCAGCTTCTTACCACAAGCCAACGCTCCATCCCGCTTAAGACCGTTCAACAAGAAAGGAAACGTGTGGCTGTCTGGGGTCACAGTCACACCATCCTTCAACATATTCAAATACAATCTAACTCCTTCCATGTCACAATCCACTCTTGACCAACCCTTGATCATATTGTTCCACACGACCACATCTGGTTCAGGTATTTTCACAAACAGCTTACAAGCATAACCCATGTGGCCACCTAAACGAGTACACCAGAAGAAAAGAAGCTTCTTTTGGATTGTTGGGTTTGGCGCTAGACCTCTCGTAATGCTCTTGGAGTGTAGTTGCTTGAATTGGTCCGTCGTTTTGCAGGCTCCAAGGATGGAGATGAAATGAGAGTAATCGTTGGAAACAGATTCTGCGATCGTTGAGATTAACAGTACCTTGGAGATCGATAATTTTCGGTTAACTGGAAATTTTACTGGATTACGCATAATCATTTCCGGAAGTTAAAAAAACATTGCATCTCTACCAGAAGCAAAAGCGTATAAAGAAAGAGCTCAGACGGCACTTGCTAACGTCACGGGTAATCGGGACGACAGTGACGGACAAAGCCGTCACTTTATTTGATTATCTTCACAGCTCTTTTCAGAAGGTCGAACTCGGGTCCTTAAACCCAATGTTCAACCACCGGTCAACCACTCGGCAAGAGTGGCTGTTGTGTTATACTCCTATAATAAAAAGAATATGTAACTTTACTAAAACCGAAGGAAGCCAAACGCATCGTTTTGACTCGGGTGGGTGCAAGAACAACAAAATGGGATTTGATGACAAGAATCTGGAGAGAGAGAGAAGAGGAATCAACAGAGTAAGCCAAAAGTGATGAATCTCTACGCGCACGATCTCTCTATCCTCGATTTTAACTATAACTATGAGCCTGTATCTCACCGGTTCCTCTCCCCTGGCCCTTTCTTCCACGGCGAGGACGACGATTATCGCCGCAATACCAGCTACATCCTCGACGGAGCTTATGGCGGAGAAGCGGTTACTGATCCGAGGTTATCTCCGGCGCATCGCCACGACGGGAAGTCTCCGTTACCTCTAGGGATGGATTGGAGTGCTCCTCCTCGTCAATGGGTATGTTTTTCTCCACCTTTTTTTCCTGCAATATTTCAATATTTGGTATCTGCTTCAATGTCCATAGCTGCTTTGCTTCCCTCTTTCCTTAAAAGAAAGTGTGTTTTTTTTCTTTTTCACATTTAAGTGATTTGGTCTTCACGCTCTCGTGCCTTTGAACATCTGCAGGACATTGAATAAGAATTTTCCTTGTTCTGTTGAATAGTTTCATGACGTAAGGTTTTGTTATCCTTTGCTGATTTTGAAATTACGAGAATGTATTGTACTATTATTCTATCATGTAGAAAAGAGCAGGCTTGGTTTAGCTTAAAATTAGCAAACATTCTTAGATTTGAGTTTCGCTTTTGATTTTTGAATAAGAAACCATAGGTCTTATTTTCATATCATTCTTTTTTTGTATTTTTGACGGTTTTTGTTTGGATATTGTTCCTAACTGTAGGAAGGACGGAACACTGTTTGGCCACATGATCCTCGAACTGGTTGGAGCTACTGTGTTACTGTACCCTCTTGGGTTGACCTTCCCAAATCAAGTGTTTCAGATCCTGCCGTGGTGTGTGTTATCTTTACAAATAGCTGTTTCTTTTGTACGAAACTGTTTTGTATAATCATTCTATCTTATTATTTCATGGTCTGTATGAAGTAGGTAATTTTTTCTTCAGAGTCCGTTGTCTTCCCATGACTAGAATCACATAATTTTCTTTCCTGATTTTGCAAGATTTATTATGTATTAATTTGCAGCTGGTGTGTCATATGCTAGTAATACCCAAAGTTTATGAGATTTTTCGTAACCTTTTACTTTCCTCCTTATCAGTTTTATAGAGTGCAAGTGGCGATACAATCTCCTGAGGGAATCACCTCCGCTAGGCTGATACTTAGAAGATTCAATGATTTCTTGGAGTTATATTCGTCAGTGAGTACTTTCTTCCTCAGTGCCCTTTTCTTAGTTCTGGCTTGCTCATTTGTTTCTGTATGGAAGCGTAGAAAATCATACAACACTTCTATAAACAACTATGAGTTGCTTGGATATGATTTTCAGCCATTTTCGTTGGGCTATGGCGTTTTCATCTTAAATCCCCCTTTTCCAGATTAAAAAGGAGTTTGTAAAGAAAAGGTTACCCCAGGCACCACCAAAGAAGAGACTGAGGATGAAAAACCAGACACTTTTGGAAGAGGTAGATATCGATTCTCTCAACTCTAAGATTAGTGACAGCAAAAATATTCTCAAAATGTTTAGTCTATTGCAGAGGAGGTGCTCTCTGGAAGATTGGATTAATAGACTTTTTTCAGATATAGATATATCCAGAAGCGCTCTGATAGCAACATTCCTTGAGCTAGAAGCTGCTGTCAGATCTTGTATGTGCTCTTCTTTTTCTTCTGCTTTCTTCCTTGCTAAAGAAAATAATGCAAAGAGGAAGTTAATTTATGCGAGCTGTCATCCCTTTATATTTTTATTGTGCCTATGTACTAAGTTGCTACTTACTCTTTGCTCTCTTCAGATTTCAGTGATGAATATCAAGAAACTGAAGATAGCTCTGTAGACAGTCCGTTACTTCTACCTGACACCAGTTCTGATGTTCCTGGTAGTTCTTCAGTTACCATGGATCATGTCAATGACTCTGCTGATGAGACATCTGATACCTCAGCAATGAAGCATGACGAAGCTAGTCTCAAAAATATGGTCTCAAGGAATTCAACTTCTGCAGATAATGTGACTGATTGGCATAAATTAATCACAGAATATGGACTTCTTGATAAAAGTCCTTTTCAGGAAAAAATAGAATGTCTTTCCAGATCTGATGGAGCTGCAGAAACTGGTACCATAACCGGAGAGGGCATTTCTAGTGGAGTTGGATTTCAGAGATTGGATGGACGTGATAGAAAGTTTCAGAAAAAGACATTTGAAAGTGATAAAACTCATGTAAGGGATTCTGAGGCGTCAATTCCTGGGGAACCTAAACAAGGCTCTATTGACATTCATGATGAACCTCATGGAAACAGTTATGGTGCAAATACTGAGACTGAGAAGGATGTGGCAATTGTATTTCAGTCTGAGGAGAGAAATAAGTTAAAGAGGGTTGTTGATATGTTAAAGCAGAGACTGGAAACAGCAAAAGCTGACACGGAAGATCTTATCTCAAGGCTTAATCAGGAGTTAGCTGTTCGACAATTTTTGTCAACAAAGGTGTGCACCACGATCACATAATCCCCTTGTGTTTTTTCTCTCAATATTTCTAATGTCTTATTTTGCTTTAAATCAAGTGAAGGGATCAGTGTCACAATTGTCTTGTACGCATGCCATCTTACTCTGTGAATGGATAAAATATGTTGTTTTGGATGTTTGGGATTGGTCTCGTAGGTAAAAAACTTAGAGGTTGAACTTGAAACAACTCGAGAGAGCTGCAAGCAAGGCATGGAGCAAACAGTTCTGAACGAAAAGGAAAGATTTACTCAAATTCAGTGGGATATGGAGGACCTTCGGAAGCAATGCATGGAGATGGAATCCTTGTTAAACTCTATAAAGGTTTGTGTTTCTCTTAGTTTCTTTCACATATTATATTATTTGCATTCAACGATAGATGTTTTTCTATATTTGGCTTACAGGACGAGAAAGCACATATTGAGACTACATATCAGTCACTTGTTCAAGAAAATCAAATATTGCTGCAGCAGATCGATGATCTAAGAGACAAGTTTGAGAACTTGCATAAAGAACATGAAGAGCTGGAAGTGAAATCGAAAGCAGAAATGAAGGTCCTTGTCAAAGAGGTCAAGTCTCTCCGAACCACTCAATCAGAATTGAAACAAGAGCTTAGCCGCACGATGAAAGAAAAACTGGAGATGGAGGTAATACGCTCTTTGCATGAGATTTATACAAGTGTGTCGCAACTGTAAAATCTTCTTCTGGGAATTGGAAAGTCCAGTAGTTTTAACGCCTAAATCTTACGCAATTCAGAGGATTGTTCAACGGGAGAAGGATAGAGAAGAAACTGCAAAAACAGCAAACAAGAAGTTGCTCCATGAGTGTGATGTTCTACAGAATCGGCTTCAAGAGTGCAATATCAAGTTCCACATAGAAGAGGAGAGTAAGTTAATAATGGACTCATCATCTGCATTAGAAGCCTTGGATCTACTGACAACATCTGATAACCGAATAGGTCTTCTAATTGCTGAGGTAGGTTCCACAGACGACACTTTGATCAGAGTTTGCACATGTTTAGACACAAAAGTTAATGTTTTGTTACTGGATTTAAATATTTTATGCTCGATACAGACGCAGCTTCTCTCAGAAGAAGTGGAAAAGCTGAAGGTAACAAGATCGGAAGAAGATCGTGGAACAGATGATGTTGTAAGGAAGATGCTAACAGAGGTTCTGATTGATAATGCCAGATTAAGGAAGCAGATTAACTATGTTATTCGTTGCTCTTTGTCCGAACATGGAATATCAGTCAGAGAAGCCAGACCAGAAGAAGAAGAAGAAGAAGAGCAAGAAGGAAGTGTTGATCTAGCAAGAACTGTTCTGAGCAAGATCCTTGAGAAATGATTTTTATCAGGTTTTTCGTAAAAACTCTGGATGTTTTTTATCTTGTAATATGAATTCCTCTTGTAATACACTTTTTCTCTATATATATATATATATGAAATTTTGTAATACACTTTTGTTCCTCGAACGTGAAACAACGCATAACGTATTTTACAATCTCGATTTTGTTATGAACGTGAGTGAAAAACGCAAACGTATTTAGACGCGTTTTAAAGTTTCAAGAACCAACGCATAACGTGAGATGTGTGTTTTAGGTGGACTGTCGTGTCTCCCTTATCCTCTGTTCACGCCATTCACAACACTGCTTGACCAGAAAATGCGGCAGCTTTAGAGAGATAAAGTGAGAGAGAGAGAGAGATGCCAGGTTCTGTCTTCGTTTCCGGTATGGCGGTTGGAGTTTCGACGCTCTCTCGCTCGAGCTCTCTTCACCGAAGCTTGGAACCAACGATGAAGAAGACCATGAGTAGCGTGAAATTCGTTACCAGCTTTCGAACTCCCTCAATCAATTCAGGGACAAAACGGTCATTTCGCGTCACGGCTTCCGATCACCGGTCGGAACAAGCCGATAACGGTCCAGGAATACAGGTCAGTTCTGTGGACTGGAGATCAAAGCTTTTTTGGTTTAATTGTAGGGGCTCAAAGCATTCAGAATTATCAAAATATCCCCTTATGTTTAGAATTTGATCGACAAAGTCATGAGCTTTTATCTAATTTTGAACTCAAATAATTCAAATATACAGAATCAGCCCTCTTTTTGATCTATTTGCTTTGACCAAAGTACAGGAGGACTTAAACTACTTGTTGAAGCTCGGAGTTGGTTCTGTGGCAGGAGCAGCTATAATCAAATACGGAAGCGTTTTGCTCCCAGAGATCACAAGACCTAATCTCACGCAAGCCCTTTTCATTATAATCGCTCCTGTTGTAATCTCTGTAATCCTTTTGATCCGATCATCTTCTTCCAAGAATCAGAACTTGAACTGATTGAGAAATAATGTGTATCTAATTCAGCTCTTTGTGAAAAGATCGTGTAAAGTTTCAGTATGATCCAGAATAAAAGTATCAATTTTGCAACAAGACCAGAAGTATCACAATTTTGCCTTGATGTGCCATACCCACACCTTACAAACTCCAATATCAGTGAATCAAATCAATGTTATGAACGAAGAAACACACACACGCACACACACACAAAAAGCAATACACCTCGAATCCAGTGATGCCATGGATAAAAGAAAAAAGAAACTAGCAAATATGAACAGAAGATGGTAAAAAAAAAAAAATCTGAGAGAACAAATTTCTGTGCCTAGAAATCCCTATTCTTGTTGTTGCTGATGATGATCCTTTTCTTCTGAGATCACATCGGAGCTTTCCTCTGCAACCTGCTGCTCTCTATTGTTTTCGTTTTCGTTGCTGCTATATGGATTCTTGAACAGCGGATTGGCTTCAAGTTCAGACATTTTCTCCTTTGATTCATTCATTAGCATCTCCACCACTTCAGACATTGTTGGTCTCTTCTCTTGCTCTGCCTGAGCACACATAAGCCCCACCAAGACTACTTTCTTCAGCTTCTCTTCCACAAGCTCTCCGCTAAGCCTCTGATCCACGATTTCACCAAACTTTCTTTCGTAAACAAGTGGTAATACCCACTCGGTTATACCACGCTTTGTTGTTGTGTTTAGCCTTTCGAGTGGTCTCTTGCCACTAACAAGTTCCAGCAAAAGGATACCGAAACTGTACACATCGCCTGTTTCTGATTCTTTTCCTGATGCAACACACTCTTGGGAGAGATACCCATTATTACTTTTGGCTTTGGTGGCTCCATCTTCGGTATCATCTGGCATCAGTTTACCATATCCAAAATCTGTAACCCGAGCTTCAAATTCAAAATCTAGCAGCACATTGCTAGCTCTCACATCTCCGTGGACTATATGTGGGGTTGCATGATGGTGTAGGTAGCTAAACAAAGGACAAAGATGTCAGATACTATAACATATCAAAGCTTCTCATGAATGGTTTTAGATTCTGAGACTCACGCAATGGCCTGTGCAGAGCTTATGGCAATCTTCATCCGCTTGGTCCAATCTAGAAGGCACTCAGCTGAATGCTGGCCATGAAGATGTGAAACCAAGCTCAAATTCGGCATGTACTCATATACAAGAAGGCGTTCCTGTCCTTCCGCACAGTAGCCACGAACACTCAATAAATTCTTGTGACGAATACGGGCAAGAATCTCGACTTCCACAGCAAAATCTATCTCTTCTCTGTTACTCCATGCCTTCAATCTCTTGACTGCAATCTGCAAGAAGACAAATTATTAACAAAACGAACAGACCAGCAGACTTTCTCATCATAAGATCAGGTTCTAACAGCAGGCAAGTCCTTTATAACAATTTAAGTCGAAAAGAGAAAAAATGTTGAGAGCAATTACTTGTGATCCATCCCATAGCTGACCCCAATACACACTCCCGAATCGACCTTCACCGAGTTTGTTATCGTAATTGAAACTGTTAGTGGCCGCATGAAGTTCTTTCAATGAGAATATCCTCCATGATGGCTCTGTCTTCTCTTTCTTTTTTCTGTGTTGACATCAAACCAAACTTAACCTCAGCTTTCTCAAAAGAAACCTTTCTCAGATCATTCATCAACACATTCAGAAACAACAATTTACGAAATGCAGAACGGTTGAATCAATCATTCCTTGCAGAACCAGTTCTTGTGATCTATAAACTTCGAAAATAGTGATAAGTAATGCAATTTAGAGCGGCTTTACATGGGATAAGATTACCCTAAAACCAATCAACTGTTTCAGCTGTGTTCGGATTTAAGCGAGAGCCATCTCTGAACCTCATCGCTATTCAAAGATCAATCAGGTCATATATATAGTGATGAGGATCAGCAATGGCTCTCGCTTAAATCTGATTTGAAAAGCTTTTGTTTTTCGAACTTCCAATAAAAAAAAAAAACAAACTTTACATCAAAACCATTAGAGATGAAGGAAAGGCATGAAGAGTTGAGCACAAATAAGCTCCAAACTTCGAACATCCAAAATTGATAAATATTCTAAAACCCTAATCAGGAAGAACACCATAACCGATTTAACCAACAAAGGGAAAATCAAATAAAACAAAATCATCGAGTGAATGAATCAAGATAAAGCCATACATACCCATCAAATCCTTTTCCACAACAGCTATTGAAAAGTTGCATCTCTTAAATTCAGCTCCTTCTGTCTCTAGATTCCTCCTCGCTATTACGGAACAGAGAGAAAGGGACAAACAAAAAGTAACGCTTTTCCTGGAGAAGGTAACAGCAAAAAAAAGAGAAGGTAACAGCATCTTAAGAGTCTTGACGAGAGAGAGAAGGCTATTTATTTATTTTCTTCTTTTTGTTTTATTTTTGCACGCTTTACTTTTTCTTCTTCTCGCAGAAAAGGAACAAATCTTAAAAATATAAAACGAAAAAATAAAGCTGATTCAAACCAAGAAATAAAACTTACCAAAAGCAAGAAATTAAATTTTGAACGTTAGAATAGGTTGTATAGAAATGTATGTATAAAAATGTGTGTGTGTGTGTGTGTGTCAAAACAAAAAAATGTATGTTTTTTAACGGTATTTTTATATTTTTACATGTTGACGAAATGGTCTTTTAAATTTTGAAGTTGTTGTTGAGGGCCGGCTGATGAGTCACGACAACTCATCGAAACCTTTTTAGTAGATGTTTTCAAATATTAAACAAATAAAAAAACACAGAAGGTGATTCTGCGATCTTCTTTAACAAATATTAAACAATGAATTAGCTGTATGTAGTTATAAACTTTTGATTTTTTTTTTGTTAAAGATAAACTTTTGAATTAAAAGCGATATAACAACAATACGTTGATGAAATCGCTAAATAATCAGCGTGATCAGAAAGGAATGTTTGCTCTCGTCATGAAATTCTATTCGAGGTGATGCTTCACTAACATGGGCTAAAGGAATCATGTGCTAATTAATTGATAATATTGCAGGGGTGTTTAAGTGATATAACGGCAACTATTGGCTCTTTTTTTCTTTAAAGAAACAGAAGATGATTATGCGGTCTCTAATCTCTATGCAATGTTAAAAAATTCCAAAATATTATTTATTCAATCTAATATTTAAGAGGATTTAAAAATATTTAAATTGTAGTGAGTTTTTAGATGATTTGAATGAATTATGTCAGTTGTTATGATTTGTTTTAAATTTTTTTATGAAATTTCATCTAAAACCATGAGATTTGGATTTTTATTTTTTTAACTAAAAAGTTTCACCAAAACATTTTCAAATCACTACAAGTTCCATAGAATCCACTATTTAAAATATTTCAAATAACAATAAATTTGAAGGTTCATTTACAAATCACTAGTTCAATAACATGAGATTTTAAAAATTCATGTTTGAATAACATAAAATTTGTGATTTTAATACAAATCACTTCAAATGCTAGATTCAATACACCCCTAGATATATTTAAGAAAAAAATAGTTTGCTACTATGTGAGAAAAAAACAAATATTGATATAAACAAGAAATCTGTTGGGAACGAAATTGGAAGAAGCATTAATCTCCATTGGGCCGGCCTATGTCCAGTAAGCTGGAGTTAAAAGACTATTTGCAGGGAAATTTGTTGTAAGCACATATGTGGCTCCTACTATAAGCACATTGTGGGCTATTAAAATAGCATGAATTTAGTCTGGCAAAAATATACATAGCATGAATTTAGTTTGCCAAAATATAGCATGAATTTAGTTTGCCAAAATATTCAAAAGACGTCGGTAGTGATATTATCATAACTAAAAATGTTTTTAATATTAAATTTCTATAAAGATTTTGTTTTAGCTATATAATATAACCATTTTGATCACAAAAACAAATATCATCATTGCCTCTATCTCGAACATCATTAACCTAGTTTCCGATTTTTCGTTCCATCAAAGCTCTATTTGGATTATATTTGGATTTTATAAAGTTTGGCTTATAGATTTATCTCTGGCAACATTAATGCACGTCGAAATTATATATGTAAATGATCATGTGATATATATTTAATTTTTCCAGCTTTGGTAAAGATTTTGTATGCTCTTCTTTTGGAGGAGGAGGGGGAAGTTTACAATATTGTTTTAGATTTACAGTGGCGAAAAGCATAAAAACATCCTCTGTTGTAAAAGATAGAAAGAGGGCTATTGGTCCGTTTCTGAATTCAACTGCATGCTGATAAAACACATGACGAATCATGGACAAGGTAAAACCAGCTTGAGTCCACGTCTTTACGAGACTATAAAGCCGAATTCATCACATTAAGAAGTAAGTTCATGCTCAGTCTCAAGTTCTTGGTGAAAAGCTGAAGGTCATCAAGAATACAGACAGACTCACCGTTTTCTGTTTTACAATACAAATACCAATGTGATTTCTATTACACAAATAAAATAAAAATAGAAGAACACATGTTTCTATATTCGTTTATTTGTTACCATTTACACATGATTTATACTTTCCAAAAAATAAAAAAAATGGATATTTATTTCGTTCTAATTAGAAAAATAAACTTCACATCTGATTCAATATTCTTCTGGAAGTTCAAATTCGTTCCATAGTATTATTTATTTGTTAAAAAAGTTCATTTCATATTATCCTTTTTGTTCTATATGTCTCTTTTTTTTTTATACTTATACTAATGCATGTGTTGGAGGAATGATTCTCTAATATATTTTTTTATGAAATGTAACAGGATTAGTAGTTAGTCAGAAAATTTCAAAACATTTGTAATTTATTATTGACGGTTAGCTGATGTCGTAAATGAGAAATAGCTATATCATGGCACTAAATTCTGCACAGGAAGAGAAATAAGCCAATTATGAGATACTTTTATTTAATGCTTCGTTTGAAAAAAAAAAGAGAGACGAGTTTACGTCAAAACCTAACGAGAGAAAGCATTTAATTAGACAGTAGTGATGTACAAAGATTCGCAACAACATAAATGCATACGCTCTTAATACCGTCATTATTAAAAAAAAAACGTCATTAAATTTGTAAAAACATAAGTAAAACGAGCTTATTATGGTGGGGTGCGACGTATATTAATATTTCCTTTTTAGTTAGATTTTTACTTAAATTCCTATCTACAAAATACACGCTTCTAATGTAATAAAGTACTATAAAACATAGACGCCCAACGACCACACAAAAATAAAAATAAAGAGCAATAAATCTACAAAAACAAAAAAAAGGAAACTCCGAAAACGAGACAGCATCAGAAATTATCGGCATAAATAGCCCACGTCTCTCTCTCTCTCTCTCTCTCTCATCTCTCATCTCTCTGCTCTCGAAGTCTCTCTTCTCTTTTCTCTCTGTTTCGTCTCTCTCCTTGTTCAAAGTCAATTCAACAGGTATAATATCAAACTTTCTTTACCATTTTTTTTCCGGGGTATATTCTCGCACGTGCGCATCTCGCCACCTGGGGATTCGCCTCTCAATCCGATCGATTTGTGTTTCGATTCTCGTCTGCTTAGATCTGTATCTTCGTGTTGTTTTTGCCTTTTCGGGGGATGATGATGATGTTTAAAACCCTAATTCTCTTGGATGGTGTGTGTTGAAAGTGTTTCATGAGTGGTATTGGGATCGATCTGTTACTTTTGGAGAGAGGTTATGTCGTCGCTCAGCAGAGAACTCGTCTTCTTGATACTCCAGTTTCTCGACGAAGAGAAATTCAAAGAGACTGTACACAGGTTCATCTCTCTCTCTCTCTCTCTCTCTCCATTTTCCTAACATTTTAAATTTGTTTTATTGGTAATTGCGGTCCCGCTTTTGTTTTCTTGTTGGGATTAGAGTCGCCTTAGAGAATTTAATTTCTTAGTATTGTGTTCAATGTGGTAAAATTAGAATTCAATTTTATTGGAAATAACACAGAAGCAGTTGGAGATTTGAAAGCTTCTCTTCATTTCTTAATTGATTTGGTTGAGTGTTTTCATGTCTACTTTTTTTTTGCTGATTATGTCCCTTTTGCTGAGGCTTGTGTGGTGCTATTCTAGGCTTGAGAAGGAGTCTGGATTTTTCTTCAACATGAGGTACTTTGAAGACAGTGTAACAGCTGGTGAATGGGACGATGTAGAGAAGTACCTTTCTGGATTCACTAAAGTTGATGATAATAGATACTCCATGAAGATATTTTTCGAGATTCGAAAGCAGAAATACCTCGAAGCACTTGACAAGTAAGTTCCTTGTTTTCTATTTGGATGCCAAAGACTCAACTGTGTTGTTGAGTCATTGACTTGGAGGGGCTTTGAGGATCCAGAATTTATATGTTTTCCCGTTTGTTTCTTCTTTTTTCTGTAGGAAAGATCATGCCAAGGCGGTTGAAATCCTTGTTAAGGAGTTAAAAGTGTTCTCCACATTCAATGAAGAGCTTTTTAAGGAGATTACCATGCTTTTAACCTTAACAAACTTCAGGTAGAGTCTTTACTTGCTTAATCGTTGTATTATGTGTGTCTGAAATGAAGTATGGGAGAGAGAAATTTCAGTGAAAATGTTTACTGCTTTACATTGTTGAGTTGATAACTGGTTTCGTTGACCACTGGATTATTAAAAAGCATGCTCTTGTGATGTTGATGTTTTATTAATAATCCATTTACTTTTAATGTTCAAGGGAAAATGAGCAGCTTTCCAAGTATGGAGATACTAAGTCTGCAAGAGGAATTATGCTGGGGGAACTTAAAAAACTGATTGAGGCAAATCCTCTCTTCCGGGACAAACTTCAATTTCCCAGTTTGAAGAATTCAAGATTGAGAACCTTAATAAATCAAAGGTGCGTTTAACCTGTGGTACAAGCTTTATTTTTTACTGTCTCTCTCCCGTTTTTCTTTTGGTGGGGCAACTAACTGAATGTGCTTCTGCTAAATTGTAGCTTGAACTGGCAGCATCAGCTTTGCAAGAATCCAAGGCCTAACCCGGATATAAAAACACTGTTTGTTGATCATACTTGTGGGCATCCAAATGGTGCACATGTTCCCTCCTCTGCAACTAATCATTTAATGGGTTCGGTCCCTAAAGTTGGAGGCTTCCCACCATTAGGTGCTCACGGTGTAAGTTGCTCTAAGATAAAGCTTCTTTTGTTGGATTAGTTTTTAGCACATGAATTTAATTTCTTAGTCTATATGCATATCTCTTGGTTCAGCCCTTTCAGCCAACACCAGCTCCTCTTACAACGTCTCTTGCAGGATGGATGCCTAATCCATCTGTATCACACCCTACTGTTTCTGCTGGGCCTATCGGCCTAGGTGCCCCCAACAGTGCTGGTAATGTTGTCATGACTAATTTTATATTCTGATTTATCTGTGTCGGAGATCTATTTTACCTAGAGTATTAGTTACTTCGATTATCGAAGTATCATCCCTTGTTTATATTACCATTAGTTGGGTGGTTATCTGTGCTTCTTGGACTGCATGAACTGCATGAAAGATGATATGATATATTTACTGAGTCACATTTTCCAGAGTTGTACTGGTAAACTACATCTATGGTGAATAATAGATAGAGAAACATATGTTCATATGTGCCGTTTTGTTTTTTTTTTCACAATATTCTTGTTTATGGATAATAGATAGAGAAGCAAATATTTAATTTAATGTAAGATAACCTTCTGAAATTTCCTCTTTATTGTCATTTTATGTAGTCCATAATGTGGAGATCTCTTTGTGTATTATCTGTTTGCCAATTAGATACCTCATCATAATCTGTATTCATCATTTCCTCCCTACAGTGTCTATGCTAAAGCGTCCCAGGAGTCCTCCAACTAATAGCCTAGCAATGGATTATCAGACAGCAGATTCTGAAAGTGTACTGAAGAGATCCAGACCTTTTGGTATATCAGACGGGGTATTAACGGATGCTTATTCGTTTTTCAGCATAAGTTCTCATCCTTAATATCTTAGAAGTTCACAGTTTTCTTTGAACACTTTGCAGGTTAATAATCTTCCAGTCAATGTTTTGCCAGTCACATATCCAGGGCAAAGCCATGCTCATGCAACTGATTCTACTGATGACTTACCCAAAAATGTTAGCAGGGTTTTGAATCAGGGTTCTGCCATTAAGAGCATGGATTTTCATCCAGTACAACAAACTATGCTTCTTGGTTAGTTTTCACCACCGAAGTATGCACCAGTCTTATGATTTATGCTGGCTTATACCATAGTTACCTGAAAAACGTGTATCTGACGGCACGTATTTTATCTTCTCAGTACAGTATCTGTTTTTATCTTGCTTTTAATGTTGGATTTGCATTGGTTTCATAGTTGGCACCAATCTTGGTGATATTGCAATATGGGAGGTGGGTAGCAGGGATAAGCTAGTTTCTAGAAGCTTTAAAGTTTGGGATCTTGCTGCTTGCACTGTGAATCTTCAGGTATGGTTTACCTTTTTATTGATCTATTGTAACAGTTAAAAGATAAATCGAGTGAGAGTTTTTTTGTAAGTTAGACAAAACTACAGAGGATTTTCTTCTCTTTCTAGTGAGGAACAGATCAAGGTTAATAGCTTAGTTATCTGAAATAACTCATAAAAGCTTTCACTATGGCCATATACTATATCAAGGACATCTTTTCCTTTTGCTGACCTGTTGTTTGGTCTCATTCTTGTGTATTAGGCTTCACTTGCTAGCGAGTATACTGCAGCAGTAAACCGAGTTGTTTGGAGTTCTGATGGAGGTCTTCTGGGTAAGCCATTCTGTAATCTTGTGGTCATATTGTTGAGTCAATTATTTGTGTCCCTCATGGGTTTAGAGCTGGTTGTAAATCAAGCGCTCGTAATGTCTACTTCCTATTTTCAGGGGTTGCATATTCCAAGCATATTGTGCATATCTATTCGTATCATGGTGGCGATGATTTACGGAATCATCTAGAGGTTTGTCTCTTACTCACGACTTTATATTTGATACGAGTTTGCACCAACTTCTGTATCTTTCCCTAGTCAGCTACCATTCCTCTTATGTTTTTATTTTTTATTTATTGATATTATTGTTATATGTGGATTACATAGGCATGGAATCTGTTGACTGGAAGAATATATAGTTCTATATATTTGTTCTTGTCTGTAGGATTCTAATAATGTTGTCTTATTCGCTTGGGTCCCTATTTGTTTTTATCACTGAGCAGCATTCTTAGATCTTTGATGTTTGTTTTTGGTTTACCGTTATAGATTGATGCTCATGCTGGTAATGTCAACGATCTTGCTTTCTCCCAACCAAACCAGCAATTGTGTATTGTGACTTGTGGAGAAGACAAGACAATCAAGGTTTGAATCCTGGCTTATGTTTTCAGAATTGGATAATGAGACCATCCTGCTTATATAATAGTTTATATACAGGTCTGGGATGCTGTTACTGGAAATAAATTGCACACATTTGAAGGCCATGAGGCACCTGTTTATTCTGTGTGCCCGCACCAGAAAGAGAATATTCAGGTAGTGTAATATGCGTAAAGTGTCTCTTGCTCTTTATTGTAGGGCATTCCGTAAGATGAAATCATCCTTTTGCAAAGTGTCTATTTGGAGGTCTCTGCTCAGATAGAATTCTTAATCTCCTGTACTTCCATCTTATGCCAACCTTATATTATTTACAAATACATGTACCTATACTAATAGAAGCATCTGCAGCACATTCTGTTTTCAAAGTTTAAGCTTGAAATTCACTTTCTTGTGATAATTTATTGTGTTTTGTTATATGGTGATGTGAGCAATTTTAAGTTTCTAGCTCTACATTTTTAGTCTGTTTGAAAGCTTCACTTTTACTCTCTTTGGCCCTTGAGATTGTTATGATGAAATTTTTTTCTTTCTGTCAGTTCATATTCTCAACTGCTGTTGATGGGAAAATAAAGGCTTGGTTATATGACAATATGGGTTCTAGAGTGGATTATGATGCCCCCGGTCGATCTTGTACGGCAATGGCATATTGTGCTGACGGAACTAGGTAAATGATTCTCTGCTGTTCTTGCTATGCTATACTTATCCACCCTTTTGCTCATGTCTCTTTTACCTTCTCGTTTGTTGTAGATTATTCTCTTGTGGTACTAGTAAGGAGGGGGAATCATTCATTGTTGAATGGAATGAAAGTGAGGGAGCTGTGAAGCGGACTTACCTTGGACTGGGGAAACGATCTGTGGGGGTTGTTCAGTTCGATACCATGAAGAATAAATTTTTGGTAGCTGGTGATGAGTTCCAAGTCAAATTTTGGGATATGGATAATGTTGATCTCTTGACTACAACAAATGCAGAAGGGGGATTGCCGGTAATGGTCTATTTTGATCTCAGTCGCTATTTCGTCTAATTGACCTTTAAAAGAAATGGTTGCTGACTTAATATTATCAGTCTTCCCCTTGCTTAAGGATCAATAAAGAAGGAACTCTGCTGGCTGTCTCAACTACTGAGAATGGAATCAAGGTACTAGCGAATGCTGAAGGTTCCAGGATTTTGCACTCCATGGCAAACCGTGGCTTTGAAAGCTCTAGAGCTCCTCCTGGGTCAGTTGCAAAGGTAGGAACCTGTCATCATATCTTATTTATTCTGCGATATCTGGGTGCTATTGCAGGAAAAAAAAATTGAATGCATGCTTTTGTTCATAGGGTCCTATTGTTAGTTCAAGCACTGGAATGAGTCTATCAATGGCTGAAAGAAGTGGACCAGGGGCATCTGTTACTGGAATGGTAATCCTACCTGTGAAAGTTTTTAAGATATTTTGTTCGGTTAGATATCTACACATTAATTTAATGGAGATAGTTGACCATTTAAAATGTCCACTTCGTTTTTCTAGTGAAGTTGGCAGAGATCAAAGTGTAATTTTTACTAGTTCATGCAAACGCCACAAAGGAAAATATTGGTACTTTCCTGAATTCCTGCTAAGTTTATTTCACAATCTTTTGGTTTTAGAATGGAGATAACCGCAGTCTTCCAGATGTCAAACCACGTATCCCTGATGAGGCAGAGAAATCAAAGATTTGGAAGCTGACAGAGATCAGCGAACGTTCCCAGCTTCGTACTCTGCGGCTTCCTGACAGCCTGCTACCAGCAAGAGTATGTATCTAATCTATCTCAAACATGTTGCCATTATTTTTGAAACCATAATCTGTTGCAGACCTTTCTTTACAAGAGTTGTAGGCCAATTCCTTTCCACCCATAAGAGCTAAAAAACTCTCTCTTATTTTATTCTATTGATTAGATATAAAATATTCATTATTGGTAGTTCAAATGATCTTTAAGTAGAGCATCTTAGATTCTTTTGGATGTCTAATTTATTTTCCTTTGCAGAAAAGTTAATTTGTGGAGTCGTTTGTATGCACTCTACTCTCGCTTCTTATCTTTGTCATGATGTCATCTTGTTTCTCGATGCAGGTTGTTAAGTTAATATATACAAATTCTGGAGGTGCTATTATGGCATTAGCAGAAAATGCTGTACACAAACTATGGAAATGGCAAAAGAGTGAGCGGAATCTTTTGGGAAAGGTACATCATATCCGTTGTGATACAACATCTAGTGGTGATTTTGAAACACATAATTATAGCCACTTATATTTTTTTTGCGTGTTTAGGCAAACAGCAATGTCCCACCACAGCTTTGGCAGCCATCTAGTGGAGTATTAATGACAAATGACACACGCGAGGGAAACAAAGAAGATGTAGTTCCATGCTTTGCGCTCTCAAAGAATGATTCTTATGTCATGTCAGCCTCGGGAGGAAAAATTTCCTTGTTCAACATGATGACTTTTAAGGTCCCTCGTTTTCTGAGTTGCGTCTATTCATCTGTTGGGCTACAAGCTTCGCATTTACTCACTTATATTCTTTGTTTATTTTGCAGACGATGACGACATTCATGGCGCCTCCTCCAGCAGCGACTTCCCTTGCCTTCCATCCTCAAGACAATAACATTATTGCTATTGGAATGGACGACTCGTCTATTCAAATCTACAATGTTAGAGTAGATGAGGTATCCCGACTCGACTGAAAGTACTTTCCATTTGTCATAGAAACAAATATTCCAAACAACTTTTGGCTGGTAATGATTCATGTAGGTTAAAAGTAAATTGAAAGGTCATCAGAAGAGAGTGACTGGCTTAGCATTCTCAAACGTTCTAAATGTACTTGTTTCGTCTGGTGCTGATTCCCAGGTATACTCAGATAAATGCTAAATTGGCTTTCCATCTGTGGATTTATCTGTTTTCCAAAGTAATTGGTTTTATCTGTATAGCTTTGTGTGTGGAGCATGGATGGTTGGGAAAAGCAAGCTAGCAAACAGATACAAATTCCCAGCGGGCATACGCCAAACCCACTTGCTCATACACGTGTTCATTTCCATCAAGATCAGACACATGTTCTTGTTGTCCATGCCAGCCAGTTAGCCATATACGAGGCTCCTAAATTAGAGAGCATGAAGCAGGTTTGTTGCTACATTGTTTCATCCATGTCTTTAGAGCTTTGCGTTAAATGTTTGCTCAATGTCCTTCAAGAGTTGATCGGTTGCTTCTCTCTTACTTCAGTGGATACCAAAGGAGTCAAGTGGTTCAGTGACAGATGCTGTATACTCATGCGATAGCCAGTCAATCTACGCAGCCTTTGATGATGGAAGTGTGAGTATCCTGACGGCAACGACATTGCAACTGAAGTGCCGCATTGGTCCCAATTCATATTTGCCTTCAAACCCAAGGTAAAGAATCCTCTCTCCTTTATTTCAACTTTTATCAGAGTCAAGACTCAAGACCATAGGCCAACACAACATCAGTAACATCTGCTCTCTGTTGAACAGCTCGAGAGTATATCCAGCCACCATCACAGCACATCCCTCTGAACCGAACCAATTTGCAGTTGGTCTAACCGATGGTGGGGTCCACGTGATCGAACCACCAGGACCAGAAGGGAAGTGGAGAATGTCCCCACCGCCAGAAAACGGAGCAGGACCTAGCGTCTCCTCAGCACCCGGATCAGATCAACAGCCGAGGTGAGGTCTGGTTTATTCACCAAGCTCCGCACCAGGATGCAGCCTCCCAAGTTATTATTATACACTTTGAGAGGAGAGCTCTGCGATTGTAGGTTATATATTGTCTTACTCATTCATAGTAGGTGAAAGGTGAAGAAGCGGTAGTGTCTTCCATTTAATTCTAGTGTTTTATTGTTAAATCGTTCTTTTGAGATTATTCTTATCATCATAGAGTTTCCCTCCAAACAGTCTGTTTATTTAGATTTTAAGGTTTGTAGATAAAAGATTGATTAGCAAGTTCAAAAATGCTGATAATGTTAGTGTTCTTGGAGGCACACAAATTAAATGACAGAGATCTATTTAAGGAAAGGAATTAGGGCTTTATTCATAGTTGGAGATGCAGGAGGAGCACGCAGAGTTTGGGAGAATTATTAAAGTTACAAAAAGAAACTTGGAGGGAAAATAGAGAGTAAGATCTGAAACTTGTGTTCTTTATTAAGACAACACGCCCACACTTGCATAACCGACTGTAACCATCTAGAACATCCGGAAACTGAAAATAAAACTACGTACCCAAACTTAATCCAACAAGTCACGGTTTTAACTCCCGTTGACTTTACATACACATTTATAACTTATATAATTAATGTTATATATGGGACCGAACATTAACAATAAAACTAATTACAAGCCATTCTCTTCTTTTGAGTTTCAGCAGGTAACTTAACGTTAGTGGCCAAACCAATAGCTTCAAGAAACCTAATGAGGTACCAAGTAACATCGAGCTGCCACCACTCGAGTCCATGCCTGGCCGAGAACTCGAACGCATGATGATTGTTATGCCATCCCTCACCAAATGTTATAATCGCTACCCACCTGATTCATCACCAATTTTTTTTTTTTAATTATTATTAATATTATCATTTAGTGAGATTACATTTATATATGTATAGGTACAGAGTACCAATTGTTTTTGGAGAAGTCTGTGTTCCAAGCCCGTTTTTCCCATATATGGCAAACTGAGTTCACCAGAAAAGTCGCGTGGGCTCGAACCACAGTTGCCACACCCTGCCATTGCCATTCTCTCATAATTCACATATATATATTTTTATCTGATATAAAATTTTCTCATGCGGTTTTAATTTGAAATATATTGTGGTCCGCAAACTGACTTCCCCCAATCCTGTTAGGACCGCCTAATTAAGGTGTCTTAAATCAATTTGACACTATTTAAATTAATATATCATAAAAAAACAAACAAACATTAATAGTATTATAAGTGAAATTAAGAAAATGAGTGGTTTGGTATATATGTGTCCTTACAAGTCCCCATACGAGGAAGGGCATGCCTCCACAGAAATAGAGGAGAAGGCCAAAAGCCATCTGATGCAAACGAAGGTTCGCTGAAGAAACCTATAGAAGGGCTGCCTGCCTCACAAGGTCATTTACATTCTCATGTCCACCACACTGCGTGCATGCATGAATCCAGTTATTTTAGTCATGAGTCATGGTTAGATATGTCAAACCCGGCTCTGACCTGTTGTATTACAATTTAATCGTGCACTAGGATTCAATCCGCGCTAGCTATATAACGCAGAGTAATTTTTGTTTTAAAATTGTTTTGAAATTTAAAAAACATTGTTTTTATCTGAATTTTAAAATATGTTTAACTAATGACTATAGATAGAACTATCAATCCAGACTAACCTGTCTACTTAACCCGTTTTGCAATAAATTAAAATATTATTCGGGCTAACCCGCAAAACCTATAATCTTGAAAACATGACTCTAATATGCACCGCTTAATGACTATAATTTTTGTGGTCAGACCACAAACTCTTAAGAAGATCAATTTTTTATGTCTAACTCTTTATAAAATTAGTAGAATATTTTATAATAATTATAGTGAAAAATATTGCAAGATTCGAATATATTTATTCTTTAAATATATATGAATTGATTATTATTTAATAATATCATAATAATTAAAAAACTAAATAGTAAATAACCTTGGAAATAAATACTTTTCTATTATCATCAATAATTTTAAAATCAATAATTTTAAAAGACAATTATATCTTTTCCTATTTCAATTATCTTTTCTTATTTGTAATGATATTTCATGTAATAACTTACAAAACAAAATTCATTTTCAAATATGTCTTTTTAAATAATATTATAGAGATGTTTGAATTTCTTCGACAATATCAACTTCAAATCTATGAGTTCGTTCATTAGAAAATTACTTCATCATCTTAGGGCGGAGCCAATGAAGGAGAGGGGTCAGCTGACCCCATAACTTCTTAAATTTGATTTATTAATTGTAGGCATACAAATGTAACCAGTGACGGATCTAGGACTTGTTTTCACCGGGGGCATAAACTAATTTATATACGAAATTTTTTATTTTTAAACTTAATTTAATAAAAAATATTATATAATAAAAATATTTTAAAGATATTCAAAACATTTATAAATACTCACACATGCATAGTTTTTTTTTATACTATATGGAAATCTTTATTCACACAAAAGAAAATGGAAAAAGAAATGAAAAAGAAATACAATCATACAAAAAATAGTTAATCAATTGAAAAAACGAGTCCAATACTAGAAATGAAAAATGTATGGTAAGAGCAAATATATTGACGTGATTAAAATAGTGCCAATTGGAGCATGTAAATATGGGACGAAAGAAAATAAAACTCAATAAAGGAAAGTGTATCGAGATTTCTTTCCAATTTCCATGCTGAAAAGGAAATGATAATTTTTATATAGAAAAAAAGGAAAGATGTAGATTCGAACCACAAACCATGGGGGCAAGAACTTTAAGGGGACGGGGGCACTAACCAATTTAACCACCAATTTCTTCATAAACTTTAACAATTCTTAATATTTATGTTAATCCACTGGGGGCACTTGCCCCCTCCCCCTCTTCTCTGCATCCGCCCTGAATGTAAGCCTTTCTTACATTGATCAATAGGTTAATTTTCAATGGTTTGATCCATTGTTAATAGTGAGCCTTTGTATTTTTTTTTTCAATTCTTACATCATAAATAAGGCATTAATTATATATGCTCCTTCTGATCCATAATAGTTGATGTTTAAGAATTCTACACACAAATTAAGAAATCACACAAAATCATAATTTTTTTTATTTTTTCTAAATTAAAACTTCATTTATTGTCTAATTAAACACAATTCAACCAATGATAAAAAAGACTGCAGAACATAAATGGTCAAACATAAATATAAAGACTTTAATTTTGCATTGAAAATGTAAAACATCAATTAAAATGAAACAAATTTTTTTTGCTTAAACATCAACTATTATGGATCAGAGGAAGTATACTATTAAAACATGAGCATTTTTGTAATCTGTTTCCAAACACATTTTCTTTTTAAACATAAATCACTACAAGAAAATATGTGGATTTCCGACCACCACATTCGTCGGAATACGAGCCTCGGAAACCAAGTTTAGTCGGAAAATCGTCGAAAACGAGGTTATCGGAAAGTCGTCGGGAACATTTGTCGGAAATTTTTCGACGACTTTCCGAAAAAATAATATTTTGTCGTAAATTTCTAGAAAAGTTTCCGAGAATTTTTCGACAAACTTGATCGGAAAATTGCCCGAAATTTTCCGATGAATTTCAGACAAAATAATAATAAAATATTGTTTTCTCAATTTTTAATTAATTTTAACCTTTTCTAATTTCTTAAAAATTAAAAAACAAAAACAAAAAATCCGAAAAGGGTAAAATTTAAAATTAAAATAGCAAATACAAATTATAAAAACTCATAAATCACAAAGAAAACTAATATATAGTTAACAATTAAAAAATTTCCAATTCAATAAAAACAAACCACATTTTCAATTCAAGTTTTTAAATTGAATTTATAAGAGAGATTTTAAACTAAAACTAAAACAAACCATAATATATATAAACTAAAACTAAAAAAATTATAAAGTTCAAAGATATTAGAATTTATAAGAGATATTAAGAGATTTGAAATTAATATTGAAACTAAATTTAAAATTAAAAGAGAAATGGTTGAGAGAGATTGGAAGAGGATTTGGAGACATTGAGAGATATTGTGTTGTAATTTTGTTTGATGGGTAGAAAATAGAAGTTTTTTTATATAAGAAATATTTCCGACAAAAAGATTTGTCGGAAATAAAAAACCGCCAAATTCAAATTATTTTTAAAATTGTTTTAACAAATTTCTGATAATATTATATAAATAAATAAACATTATTATAGTCGGAAATTTATCGAAAAAATCCGATGAATTTTCGACAACATTAAAAAATAAAAAATAAGTAATTAATTAATTAATTTAATTAATTTTTTTTATTTATTAAATAAATGTCTTCGAAAATTCCTCGGAAATTTCCGACGAATTTCCGATGACATTGATTAAATAATAAAAAAAAATTAACTATCAATTTTATTTATTTAATTATTTAATCTCGTCGGAAAGTCATCAGATATGTCCGACAAATTTATGACGATATTAAAAAATAAATAAATAAATAAAATTTCCTATCACTTTCCGACAAAGTATTCGATAAATTCTGACTAACATGTTTGGTCGGCTAGATTCCGAGGGAATTCCAACAACTTTATGAGAAAACCTTTTATCGAAAATTTCCGAGAAGATTCTGACGAGATTTCCTACCAATTTCCGAAGAACTGATTTTCGTCGGAAATTGCCGAGGAAATTCCAAGAAATGTGTCCTTTCGTCGGAATTTTGTTGGAATCTCGTCGGAATTTTTCCGAATAAAAATGTCGTCGGAAATTTTTGTTGAAAATTTACATGTTTTCTTGGAATGAAATTGAATATGTTACCAAACATTTATTAAATCTATTATAAACTTAAAAATTATAAATTAAACATATTTAAATCAATAACACTTAAATTAGTTTTTATTCTTCATTTCACATTTTATATATAACAAAAAACTTTATCCCGCACGGGCGCGGATTTAGAATCTAGTTTTTTTTTTCATTATTTGATCTTCATGTTTCTTATTTAAAGTGATCTTCGTAATTAATAGATTTGGTTGTTTATTTCTTTTCCTTTAACAGTGCTTAGTTGACAAATATATAAGCACTGTTAAAGAAGAAAACGGATAATAGGAAAAGAATCCAATTGATTGTATGTCCCTTACATACCATTGGAACAAATAAACTGTTTTGTGATTTTTTCCCGTGTACATACAACCTTTGTTGTTCCTGTGTACCATTAGGAACTTCAGCAAAATTATTTTCGTTATTACCTATCTCTTCATCATCGCTATCGCTTTCTTCTTCAGGAAAAAACACGTCTGAACGACATTCCTTACGAAGATAATTATGTAAAACAACACATGCAAGTACTAATTGTGCTTGTGTCTTATATGGAAATGGTGGTGCAGATTTGAAGATGAGAAATCTTGATTTGAAGATGCCAAAAATCCTCTCGATTACATTTCGTAAGCTAGCATGACGAAGATTGAACAACTCATTTTGATTTGTGGGATCTTTTCCTTCTCCCATGAATTCTTGCAGATGATACCGAGTACTTCGAAATGGAGCTAGAAAACTACGACGGTTGGCATATCCATAGTCAACCAAATAAAATTTGCCTGAAATTTTTTGAAGTATACAAATACAAGTGAGATAAAATGCAAAATAATAACACATAATTTTTTAATCATATGAAAATACTAACCTTCTGGAACCGTGAATCTGATACTATTTCTTGTTAAAACATCATTTAATACTTTTGCATCATGAGCTGAACCTTCCCATCCACTTAGAACATATATAAATTCTAAATCAAAATTGCATGCAGCTAAAACATTTTGTAATACTTGTCCTTTTCGGTTGCGGTAGATAACCGGGTCTTTTCTAGGTACCATTGCAAAAATATGCGTTCCATCAATAGCCCCCAAACAATCCTAAGAAAGATTCAAAGCTGTTAAAATTTTCTTACACTTGAAAAATACAAATTAAAAAAATTTCATACCTTAAAATAAGGATAATATCGTGTGCTGTTTTTTTATTTTTGCGGGTACTGCAGTTCCGGGTTTAGCCATGTATGTAGGAGCAAGTGCACATAACACCTTGAGAATTGTGTTAAAACTCGTACTTATGGAGAATCTTGACTTGTTGAATCTATCTTGCGCCTGAATATACCTGGAATTTTGACCAACGATGAACAAAAACGTGGCAAGCATTTCTTCAACCGAAACATTTCTCGTATCTTTTACTCCCATCTCTTTTCTGATAATAGTGCATAACTTCAGAAAGGCTTCTGGATACATACGATATAGATGTCAAAAATGGTCACGGTCGTTAACCAACGCATTTTGTATGTATTCATGTCCAAGTCTTGAAATTGGTCTTCTAATCTGGCGTATTTGCGGAGCATTCATTTCTGTAATCACATAACGAACCCTCTCGATGTTTGACAAAATCAGTAACAAAATATCAACATCCGTCTTAAAATTTTTCATTCTTTTTCTTTTTCTTCTACCTCGTATCTCTTCATTTTCGTGAACAATGAGATTCATTATTAAACCCTATACAACGAAATAGAAAATTTCATAAACACACAAAATCCTAGAATTTGTTCTAATTCAACTTTGATTCCAATAAGGCAAGTGAGATCATAAGCATATCTCTAATTTTAATTAGGAAAAAGAGTATTTGAATCTTACAGAGAATTCGGAATGCGGCGTTGTTGAGAGAGCGGTGTATCTTGAGGGACGAACACACTCGTCGAGATCTCTGGTCCCTCTATCTTTCTCTCGCTCTAAGTTGTTGGTCGTCGTCCTTTCTTATGAGAAAGATGAAACTGTTTTATCAAGTAGACTTTATACACCTTGTTTTGTTTTAGCCGCCAATTTTTTTGTCAATAGCCGCCAATTTATTTCCCACCATGTGTATATTCTTCCCGCCATATATGTATATAATATATATATAGATAAAGAAAGAAGAGTCGTTGTTTAGATGGAGAATGAATTAACTAATCAGACTGATAACAAACTGAAATTATAATGCGGATCACAATTTTCTTCTATATTGCTTGGTTCAAGTCTTGACCTTCAAGAAGACCCGTTTGTTTAGATGAAAAGAAACAACTATTGGGTCTGATTTCAAATTGAAACTAATCTCAAGAAAAGAAGAAGAGTAAGCTTGTTAAAAGCACTAACTTGAAATTGAAAATAAGATCCATAAAAACGAAAACACGAAAGTGTTGGTAAAACTGAAACAAAAACCATAATCTTGTTCATAGTAATGATAAAAACTCTAAAAACTTTCAAATTAAAAAACCATCTTCAAGACTTCATCCACTTGTTTTACGAAGATTTCGTTTGATCCATCCACAATGGTCTGCTATGGACATATTCATGAATCCAGATTTCATACCCAAACTGTGAACAAGCGCCATTGCTTCATAACGGAGATCTTCGTTCAAATCGGGAATTTCTTTAATAGCATCCCACACATTATTAGCTTTGTCGTCTGCTTCTTTTTCTTCAACCTCTTGTTCCCATCTTTTCTGTAACATGTCAAATATCTGACTATTCATTGCATTCAATTCATCACAAACCTTGATCACAGTATATTCCTCAATTCTAGCTTTCTTTCTTTGGGGAAGCTTTTCTCCCATGCTTTTTCCTGCTGAAGACACAACTCCATGGTCAGATGATAGTTCACTGATGAATCCTTCTGCATCATCCACCATTTGGACAGAATTTGTGTCGTTTGTCTCCTCATTGTGTCCAACTTGAGAGGGATGTACATCAATGTTATCGCCTAAGCTCATAGCATTCAGCCCTGTTGCGACATTTTGTCCAAATATCATTTGCAAATCCTCGAAATCTTCAAATGATTCATCACGCAGATGTTTATTACCTCTGGATGAGCCTATTTAACAAGAATAATATAAGAATTAAATTAAATTTCGTAATTAAGCAACACAAATGTATTCATAACTACTCATATTATAACTTTGTACCTGCAAATAGACATTCCATACTTCATCATCTGCAGTGAATTTCTTCATTACAGGGTCCCACCCAAACCTAGAATTACAACGAAGAAAATCTGCAAAGCTTTGGTACCTACCCTTCAATATCTTCATCCTATTTTTGTACTACTTATAGGTTTTAACAGTTCCAAGCTCTTTGGTTATAGTAGACAATATTTTTGTCTCCACTGTTAGTTTGCTGAATTTACCACTAACATCGCAGAAACCCTGATTGATTACTTCCACTAGTAGGCATAGCAACATTTTGTGTTCAGGATCAGACCACGCACCATATGGACCTTTACCTTTTGGATCATCCATCGTAGTGTAGGTTCTCTCTATAAACATTTGCAAACAGAAATCAGATGTTGAACGCATGACAACACAAACCATAGAGAAACCTCAAGAATAACAGTAACGTCAAGCAGAAACTAAAATATATCGTATCGAACCGACAAGAAAACGAACCAGAGATATTTCTTCTAACAAGGTTTAATTAATAACGCCATGCACAAAACATATAGTACTTATGCTAACAAAACTCACAACTAACAAAGTCCTTTTACCATGTCTACCAATTTTCAAACAAACTCATAACTCATAAACACATTGGTCCTTTGGTTTTTCTAACAGAAAAATTAAACAAAACATAGACAGAAGCAAAATTAAATCGAAAAGAATGCTCACTTTGACAAAGAAACCTTGAAACCTCGGAAGCTAACCCTAAAAAAAACTAACCCTAAAGTACTTTGATTGTATATATATACATGTACACCTACAAAGCTAACCCTAAAAAAAACTAAAAACAAGAAGCCCATATTAACCTTTCTAAACGAGCAGCCCATAATTGAAGGACATATTTATCCAATTTATAATATAGATCACAGACAGCTTTTGCAATCCTATACCAAAATTGAAGGATTGTATTTTGTAAACCTTTACCAAACGAGAGCCTCACTACTACAATCACAAACGTATACAGTAATGTTCTTTATAGAGCCTACTCTGTATAAACTTTATAGAGCCTACTCTAGTATACTACTTAACAACCTTTATACCAAATCGAATGTAGAGTGACAGTGAGATAGCATGTTTTTCATCTGACGGATTAAGTTAGCATCAAACAAAGAGAAATTAGACGCAGAAAAATCTTAACCTACTTCTTTCCATGTTTCGAAAGTCCCAGCTGAGTGAGCACATCTTTGAGCTCTTTTATCAGAAAATATGAAAGTTTATCCTGCCAACACAGCAGAAAAAAACTTTATCCTCAACATGAGCAAGATAAAATCCACTGACAGCAATCATGAACCAGGAATCCAAAACCCTTCTGAAATAGAGCATCGTTTTAGCTCAGAAGTAATCACAAAATAGAATCCAGATCAAGACATAGTTAACACAGGAAAAGCTCTTTCAAACATCCACTCAGTATACCAATCGACACAACATAGCAAGTTCAAATTAACAAAGATAAAGCAAAAGAGCACATCTTTCGGCCAATAATACCTTACAACTAGCTTCCAAATCCATGTCTTTAACCCAGAGAAAGACAAGCAAGCTCAATTCAAAACACGCGAACGTAAACTCCAGCTATTAGTACCAAAGCCGTAAAATTCAAAGCATACAATCTTCTTTCCTACATGAAATTTGCATAATCGGGTTTCTGCCCAAAATCTAGGATCAGTTTGATGGGATTCGGAATCGAAAGATGTGAGTATTATCGTTAAATTGATGTGTGGTACCTTGAAGAGTTTTCCGGAAAAGTGACGGGCGTGGAATCTTGCCATGCCTGTGAATCTGGTTAACCAGAGGTGAAATTGATGACGGAGTCCAGCAAGAGGCCGCTTGAGAGGCCGTACTAGGGGAGTAGTTCGTATATAGTGGAAACTGAATCCGGATTGGGTTCGACGACGGGAAGGGTTGTAGTAAAGAGGGTGGGAGAGAAGAAGATTGAGAAATAGAAATCGTGGTAATGGAGAACAGATTGTTTGAGGTTCGTAGTAATGGAGAAGGAGGAGATTAGAGTAATGGAGAAATCGTAGAGGAGAAGAGAGATAAAAAAAAACACTGGTTTTTTTTTTTGTTATAAGTAGAAGATGAGAATCGTGAGTCTCTTTCAAATTACACCCATATAGTTGTTATTTGTCCCAACTCTATTTTCAAGTAAAAATGCATCTCAAATCATCTACAATCCTATTCACAAGTGATTTTCATACAAATTTGTTAAATTTCAAATAACAGCAGATTTGATATGATTTATTAAACTTCTTGTTTGAATAACAAAAGATTGTAAGTGATTTGAAGTGATTTTACTTAAATCTCAGGTTGAATAACAGAGGATTTTAAAATTCTCAGTTCAATAACAGGAAATTTAAAAAAAAAACCCAAAATCACTAACAATCCACAGTTCAATACACCCCCGTAAATCTATTTTAAACTGAATCACACTCCACAACCTACCACAATATATTACATACTTTTGTTTAGGCCACCTTATTTTGGTTAAAATCAGACTCTGCTATAAACTATGTTAAGTTTCTCGATTTACAAAACTGATCATTTATAAAATTTTCTAGGTTCTATCTTGTTTCGGACGTGAAATTGGTAACAGCATATTTTTCCATGTCAGATAATCGAATTGCAAACAAATATCATACATATCATCATCTTAGTATTTTGTGTTTGATAACAAAGTTTTATTAGACCTAGACCACAAATTCTAACGGATTTCTTTTAAATCGGTGCATATATATATATATATATATCCATCTAAGTTTAATTTAAAATTTTAATTTAAAAAATATTATATTGTATGTGGAAGTTCCTTAGTCCAATCGTCAAAGGTTTAATGACTTTTACACTAAGTATAGGGTTCAATTCCAAAGAATTCAGTTTCGACTATTAATATATTAATAGATACAAAATCGGATGTTTCAGATTGCTGTTGGTTGAACTGTCCGTCGTGGTTTTATGTGTCCGTCGTGGTTTTATAACTAAACTTTATGGTGAATGAGATAAGTGAATGAAAATAGAGTGATCCACAATTGTTCAGAGAATTTAGTGAACTACAAATGTTTAAGATTTAAGGTTGTGCATTTAATGAATTGATTTGAGTGAACTAACACTTTTTAAGATTTAAGGTTTTGCATTTAATCAACACAAGCGCTTGGAGGTAGTTGGGAAACATGTAGGCATGGGCTTTGGGTCCCCATTTTTCAAAGGCCCCCATTTAAAACAAATTTAGACTTAGGTTTTAAAAAATGTTGGGTCCGTTGGACTCTTAAGTTTATGACTCAAAATATTTTTAGGTTTGGCCAACTTTTTATTTTTTATTTTTATGAGTCACGATGGACTCTTAAAATTCTTTTTTTTTTAAAATTTTTTTTACCAATGTGAAACGAAGGCCCCCATCTTTTTTTTTTGGGCTTGGAGCCCCTGTTATTTCAGGCCCGACCCTGTATGTAGAAGAGAGAGCGGGTAATCAAAAGAGAATCCAACTTATCCATTCCGAATCTGCAAAAACATATGATTACTCTTTCTGTTTTAGATTAAGTGTTATTTTAAGTTTTTTTTTTAAATTAAATATCGTTTTAGATTTTTAATGTAAAAATTTAGACAAAGTTCCTAAAAAGTTTAAATTAATATTAGATAAAATTAATATTATTTGATCTTAATTTGCATCGGTTAAATTGTTGGGAGAATTTTCAAAAGAATCGAATTGCAAACAAAAAGTTTCAAGTTTTTATTATGCCATTTTTCAATATATCATGATGTGCATTTTGAAAAATGGTATTTCTCAAATTTTCCAAAAATTATTTGACACTAATAAATTGCTCCTTGTCCCACATCGACAACACAAAGAAGGGGATCCATAAGTATTTCTATAAAATCTTCACTTAATTAAAGTAGTTAAACATCGCATAACAAATCATTATAGGCCCTACATGATTTTAGGGTTGCTTTTATATAAGATGCCTAATAATGATAATGAAAATGAAAAATATAAATTGCCAAATTTAAAGAGAAACATATTGTAGAAAATATTAGGTGAATGGAGCATATGGCCTAACCTATTCCACCATAATACTTAGCATTAAATGTTGACAAACGATATATTTATAACATCAACTTTGAAAAAAATGATATGAATATTTTACATCAATTCTAATAAACTTACAAATTTTAACATCATTTATATTCATCGGAAAAAAATTAAACATCATTTTTTGCAATCGACATTAATTTACATAAATTGATGCAACGCATTTGCATTACCACTTTCAAAATAAGTTATATATGTTATGCAAAACTCGTTTGCGTCAATTATAAATGATGCAATCGATAAGGTTTGTATATACAAGATTGATTAGCAAATTCAAAAATGCTGATAATGTTAGTGTTCTTGGAGGCACACAAGTTAAATGACAGAGATCTATTTAAGGAAAGGAATTAGGGCTTTATTCATAATTGGAGATGCAGGAGGAGCACGCAGAGTTTGAGAGAATTATTAAAGGTCTAGCTAGAAGATAATGGGTGCAAATGGTACTGAGCGAAATGAATATGATAAATAATAATGAATGGAATTAAGTTTTTTTCCACCAATTTTTTCCATCGTGTTACTCCACTATTAGATAGAGTAACAAATTTTAAAGTAATTAAGCTTATTTTCCACTTATTTGGTGGGACCCATATTAATTTGGAGGAATGCAAATTTATTCTAAATGGTAGATTTATAGAGGAATCCAAAAGAATAGTCAATTCCTTCCATTTTTTTTTTTTTTAATGTGTCAACCATTTGCACCCAATATGTCTGCAAGGAATTAAGGATCAAACCAAAGCCATTCTCTTCTTTTGAGCTTCAGTAGGTAACTTAACGTTAGTGGCCAAACCAATAGCTTCAAGAAACCTAATGAGATACCAAGTAACATCGAGCTGCCACCACTCGAGTCCATGCCTGGCCGAGAAGTCGAACGCATGATGATTGTTATGCCATCCCTCACCAAATGTTATAATCGCTACCCACCTAATTCGTCACCAATTTATTAATTACTATAAATTAGTGAGATTACGTATATATGTAAATGCATAGACAGTAGTACGTACCAATTGTTTTTGGAGAAGTCAGGTGTGTTCCAAGCCCGTTTTCCCCATATATGGCAAACTGAGTTCACCAGTAAAGTCCCGTGGAGTCGAACCACAGTAGCCACACCCTGCCATGTCAATTCTCCCATAATTAATATTTTTCTTCTTCTTAAGATGATATTTTCCCATGCGGGTTTTTATTTGAAATATCGATTGTGTTCCGCAAACTGACTTGTCCCATCATGTTAGTACCGTCTTAGACTCTCAGGTGTCTAAATCAATTTGATACTAGTACTAGTCAATTTATTATTTCATTATATATAATATTTATATATCTCAAAAATCCCGACCATAGTATTATAAGTGAAACTAATAAAAGGAATGGTATGTGTACTTACAATTCCCCAAACGAGGAAGGGCAGGCCTCCACAAAAATAGAGGAGAAGGGCAAAAGACATCACATGCAAAAGGACGGTTCGCTGAAGGAACCTATAGAAGGGCTGCCTCACAAGGTCGTTTACATTCTCTTCTCCGCCACACTGCGTGCATGCATGCATCCAATGATTTAGGCATGGTTAGGTATCTCACCCATATAGAACTATTCCTATTGGGATTAGACCGGACTATAATTCGGTTTGGCCCTGATTTGTACTTTAAAATCAAGACCAAATATATAGAGCCAGGTTTGAGGATATTCGTTTGAAACATTTGGATGGGCCTTTTTAAAAAAAAAAAAAAGTAATTATATGGAATATAAACAAAATATCGTGACCTGAAAGATTAAAAGGAAAAGCAAAATCGGTTACCAAATATAGTAGTAACTTTTAATAAAGATAGGAAATCACCATAAATATATACTAAGAAAAATAATATAAGTTATAGGGAATCAAAAACAGATCAAAAGTCCAAAAAATAATGGGAAAATAGAAAATTGAGTTCACGTTATAATTAATTGTTTTTTTTTAATTTTAAGTAGTAATTTCATATGTTTTGTATACTGTGAAAAAAAAAATTCAAAAAAAAAAGTTGTATGCGGACTTCCGGACCAATAATCATGCATGTTTGAATTTCTCCCACAATATCAAGTTTGAATCTCTGAGTTCGTTCATTGTAGAATTACTTGGCCATCAAGAAATTAATTGAGTTGTTTTAAATAATTGATGATTTTCAATACCTTTTTGAGGATAGAACCGGTATCAAATATCCAAGTCATGTGACTGAACCAAAACCCTTGTGTAGGGCTGTGTGGGTCACGTTCCGTCTCACAATGCGTATGATGGCACCGATGGTTGCTCACCCACTCTATCGGGTCTCCCTGCACACGCAATTTACAAATTACGACTAAAGATCATCTTCGCAATATTCATACTCTCTCTCTTTTGTAAAAAAAATATCATTTTGACACATTTCACACATATAAAAAAAACTAATAAAAATTATATTTTACGCTTTATTAATGCACTAAACAAATTTTTTTTTTATTAATATATTAAAACAATAGGGTTAAAACTGGATTTTTAATAAAAGTTTTGCATTGAAAATATAACTAGATTCTCACACGCGCGCCCGCGTAACATATATTTTTTTTTATAGATTTAATTTACAGATCCTAAAAAACTCGGGATCCAGACAACAATCCCGTCCGAATATAGCTCTAAAACCCGAGACTATAAAATCCGATAAAACCCGTAAAAACTCAGCAAATAACCGTGAACTGGACATAATCGTTGACCCGATGGATCATGGTTAAGTAAAAAATTATAGTACAATCAAAGGACTTCTTTTATTGTTCTTCTTGAGTCATTCTGATTTTACTATCTGGTACTTTATGATCTTCTTTCGTTTATGAATAATATTTTATCAACTACAATAATAATTACTTTGTCAGTTTAACATTTTGTTTTCAAACATATCTTACAGATTTATTAGTTTTCATAATATATATAAATATATATATATATAATTTCATTAATTGTTGATTGCGGTCAGACTGTATCGAACCGGATCAACCCGGTGACCCAAAGGGCACTCTGGTTTGCTTCTCGGGTCAGATTTCAAAACATTAATCTAATGTATTAAAATAAAGTTTTATAACATAATTTTTTTATGATTTAAGTTTAAATCAAAAAATTTAGGGGAATTTAAACAATTTTGTTTGATATTTCCAACTTAAAATCTTTAAAATCTAATATGATTTAATATTTTTCCAAAATTTTATATTTTCTGATTTTTTCTATTATATACAAAATAACTCATGTTTGGCAGTTTGATATTATTTCTGGAAAAATATTNATATTATTTCTGGAAAAATATATTTTTTTTAACATTATTTATTTTATAAATTCATGTTTGAAACTTCTATAAATAGTTTTTCTGATTTCTTCTTTAACATTATTTATTTTTAATATATTAAACCAAAAAAATCTCTAAAATCTTTTGTATGTTGTCTAATAAAATATTTTAAACCACATATTTTCAACAAATTTAAACCAAATCAATTACTCAACCCCTCTGATTTCTCCTATCATTACCGATCGCGAATCGAAATCTTCCTCTTAATGCCTCCCATTCTGTTGTTCCCGATTTCACAAACAGATAGAACGAGAGTTTTTTGTTTTGCGGCTGTTAAAGAAAGAATAGTATTTTGTATCCACTTTCTATCTCTCTATGATTATAAATGCTTTAATGAACACTCGTTTCTTTCCTTTTTCTTACAATCCGCTAATCGGCAATTAGACGATTAAGCATAAATGTTTTCCTTTTTTGGAAGCTAATTACTCAAAACCGGCGGCAACGAAAATATCAGCGATTGATGAAGTAAGAACATCAAATCAAGACCGGTACACTTAATAGCTGAATTTATATAGTGAAACGTCCATTTATATAGCTGGATTTACAAACCAATATGATTTCAATTTCTTCGGTTTACATAACTATAGTTTCGGTTTACACTATTATAGTAAAAATGGTAATTTTTCACAACAAAAAGGAAAATTTATAACAATAAAAAAAGGAAATTTGGTCAGCCTTGGTTTGCAAGTAATCGAATTAAGAGACCACATCAAAATATTGTCTAACAATCTGCAAATTTTCACGAAGCAGGACTTAAACCCTGGTTTTAACCATGGCTCTCAACGGATTCTTCATCACCACCGTGAAAACCAACTTCTCGGCTGTTGGAGGTGGGCTGCGCACACCCCCTTTAAAGCCCAACCCAAGTCAAGATCGGCCCAGTAAATCAACTAAAACCATTTAAATCATCAATGCCCATCAACTCGACCGTACGAGCTACAAGAGCCACTACCATCTCGCCACCGAGATAGGTCAGGTCGGTCGGTCTGATCTAAACTGACCGACCCCAAGATCTGTCCTACCCGTTATTAACCTAATCGTTTTGTTATAAATAGTCTCGTACCTTCATTTGTAAAGGGGATTCGAAAACTCCGGGAATAAAGACGTTCAACTAACTTATCGATCTATTTTTACGACTTACTTTGCAATCTACTTTAACGATCAACTTGTCGATCTACTTTTACGAACTACGACTTCCTTTTTGATCAATTATCTTCATTCTGATTATTGTCGAATAACTAAACTTTATCTAAACGAAAATCTCCGAGTTTCATTCTTCTTATTCATCGAATTACTCTTTGAGTGCATAACCGTTACAACACCGGCGAAATCCACTTGGCTCTCCGGTGGGTCTCCACTCGAACTCTTGAACCATTCTCGTCACCATTAGCTCCACGTGTAGGATCGCCATTCCAAGCTCCGGGCAGATACAACGGCTAATTCCGAAGGGCATCATCTTCACTCCCGCGACGCCGTTGAGGTCGGTGACTTCCCCACCTGTTATAAACCGGTCCGGTCGAATTTATGCGGGATAGACCAGATTTTTGGGTCTTCACTCATACCGGGAAGAGAGAACTCGACGTTGGCTCCGACGGGGATGTCGTAGCCGGAGCAAGATTGCTGGATAAAAGAGGATTGTGAAATTATTGAATTACCGTAGAGATCAACTTCTGCGTCTCCTGCTCTTACAAGTATTTTACGATTTCTTTCTACGTTATTGGATTTTTTCAATTTTTGCTTCCTGTGTTTATCTTCGGAATTATATTTTCCTATAAAAACCACTTTTAAGGTTATCATTTAGTATTTTTTAAACCTAAAACGAACGAAAAAAACCAAAAATGTTTTCACATTTATATTTTAGAGAAGGTGGACCAATTTTAATATGCATGTGACAAGACCAGACAGGGAGACATAATGCTGGATGGTCATAGACCAGCAATACATTTAGAATGAATCCAATGCTTATTAGGTTAGAGATACATATAATTATATACAAATAAAATAAATCTTACCAACATTTAAATTATTAATGAATGATGAATGTAATCAGACTCCTTATTTTTATTTTTCTCCAAGTAGGCTTAAAAGAAAAAAGGTTATAAAGTTATAAAATATTTACATATTATATTAAGAAGAGGAGATAAATATTCAATGGACAACAGCTAAGAGATGCTTCTGTTTTTTCTCTGCACTAATATTGACAAAACTCAAAAGACAAGAGAAAACATTTAACACAAACACCACACTGCTTCGCTACTTCGAATCCAACGGCCCACAATTTTCTCCATTTTCCAAAAAATAATTACCCCCTTTCACTTAGCTACCAAATCGCCCTTGAGGACCCACCACCACCGTCCGAGAAATCCTTGCCGTCCGTTTTTCAAATCTTTGATCTGACGGCGATTACGGAAGCGAGAGATAGACCTCACATTGAATTGAAGTTTTCCCGATCCTAAACCCTGGAACCACCGTGAACGCAACACGTGGCTCAGATTCCGGCAATCCCTCCGCCGCCGGAAAAAACGCTTCTTCCGCTACACTCTTCATATACACTTCAGAGAATCTACAACCTTTGGGTACTCGAAAGATCTCAGCTTCAGGTTCAAAAGAGAGAGCCAAGCAATGCAGAAGCCAGATCCTTTTCGCCATTTCGAGAAATCCAGAGCATAATCTCGTCTCCGGGAATTCACCAGCAGAAACTTGGTTTCTCAAATGCAAATGTCCAAAGAAATCTTGCTCCATCTTCGGATGTATAAGCTGCATATACTTGATTCTGCAAAACCTAGCGAATCTTGATTTAGGCCGTGCCTTTAAGTAGTCCTTCGATCTCATCGACCTGAGTTCTATAAACCTCTCAAAGAACATCTCCCTCTCTGCTTTGCTCTGTTTCTTCTTCTTGTAGTTTCTTGATTCGGTTGAGGTTGAAGTTGAGAAGTATGGTAGGTGAAATGCCTCGAACATTATATTGGAGACAAAGTGTTCGAAAGTGAAACACTTGTGGTCTTGCTTGTAGTAGAACACACCGGGATGGATCGAATCAGCTGCCATTGAAATATCCCATCCCGCGACTTTCATTTGCTCGATCATTAGCTTGACAAATCCTCTGATGGATTTGACAGTGTGGTTCAGATAAGTAACGAAATGTGTTGGATTTAGCGCCGATAGGTGAAGATTGTCTAAGGGATTGCAAAGTTGTCCGCTTTGATCAAGTCTCTTCTCTGTCAACTTGTTCTGTTTCATCGATTCTTCAAGCTTCTCTCTGAGAAATAGAATCTCTGAGTCTTTAAGCTTATACTGAGACTCAAGCTTCTTCCCCATTATCTCATATGTTTTCAATAGACTCCTCAGCTCCAGAATTTCCGCGAGAACCAGAGTTCTTTCGGGATTCGGATCCGCCTGTTTCTTCAAGAAACATTGTTTCAGCTCAGACAATGACTTCAGCTCGGCTACCACCAAGTTGTCTGATTTTTGAATCCCAATTGCGTCATATGGAGACTGAGAATGCTGTAACTGCGCATAACCCGCTTTGATGGAAGAAACCGTAGCAAACAGCTTCGCAAGAAGAGCTTCCAATGCCAGACTTCTTTCATACTCTTCCTCAAGCTTGTTGAAAGACTCGGCCAATTTTGCATTCTTGGAATCGAACTTTATCTTCTTCATTTCCTCTTCTGGAGCAACACCCGTTAGCTTATGAATGTTAAGAACTTTAGCAAACGTGCGTCTGATTTTACCCTTAGGAGCAACAACCATTGGTCTCACAGTCTCCATCTGCAGATCCATCGCAAAGGAGCTTAGTAAGGAGACAACAGTACCAAGAACACAGCAACAAATTAAGACAAAAACACCACAAAAGAAATTAAAAAGCAAAGGAGAGAAGAGAGTGAATGAGACTTGTAATTATGAATGTTTCGATACATAAAGAAAAAGAGTAACAAGCTTTAATACTTGGATCAAGGACCGTTGATGGAGGGACACAAGCTTCTTTATGTAATATTCTCCAAATAGGACTTACTTTATGTGAAGAACTATATGAAAAAGCTCAAAGAAAAAAGAATGTTTCACTAATAGTGATCTAATTTACAAAAGAGAGACCTATACATATATATTTAGATGCATATATACAATTGAATACTTCTTTAAAATATTCATCAAGAGTTGTGGAGACTTTAAAAGATTCATCAAGAGTTGTGAAGACTTCGTGGTTCATGCTTAGAAAATGCTATTTTTTTTTATTTAAGTGAAGGAATAAAAAAAAAAGCAAGTTGTGTGTATACTATTTCTTTTCAAGAATGAAACCAATCAACTTTTTTTTTCCTTTCTCATTTTTTTTTTTTTTGGGGGCTATTTAGTCAAAATGTGCTGCTACAGAACCCATTAAAGTCTCGGAAGTAAAACCAAATAATAATAAAAGATTGCACCCAAATAATCTCTGCAAAAACACATGACTTATGCAGAATAATTCACCACTCTGAAAAGAAACATTTTAAAAACAAGAACAAATCTGAATTACCACGTAACACAAAAACCTAATGTGAAATCAGTACAATCACATATACTATAGTGCCTTAAACCCCCTATTGTGAAAAGAGTACAAACCTTAAAACCAAATGTATGGGTAAAATTTTGATTTTTAACCATTTGAAACAACAGGACAACCTCAAAGCCTGACACACCCACCAAACACATTTAGTACAAGCAGACACAAGACCCACAACCTTTGTCTCATTGTGGTTTTAGACTCTAAACGCACTAGCAGCAGCGGTCTAGACGCTATGTAGGTAACCAAACAGATCCTTAAGACAAATTCATCTACAAACCCTAATAAAGCAGAACTCTTTGGTTTGAATAAACCTAAGAGAACTTTAAAAAAAGAAGAGGAATGTTAAAGAGTCATTATGAGACCTGAAGATTTGAACATATCCCAGTAAAACCCTGAGATTCAGATTTTTGAATCAAAGTTTGACAATTTCAGAAGCAAGTTTCTTCATACAAACAAACTAATAAAGTCAAAGGTTGTACCTTGCGAAAGTTCCAAGCTTTTCTTCTGCTTTCTCTTTGTTTTATTTTTGAAGTTCTCACTTCATTGTAGAGTAAATCTGAAGAAAGAAAACCGGATATTTGACAAACCAACCTCTGCTTAAACCCTGCAGCAGATTCAATCAATCCAAACAGAATCACAAATCAACCCAAGAATGAGAAAAATAAACATAGAACCGAGATGAGAAAATAAATAACTTGAGAAACAAGATGAACAAAATTCTAAAACTTTTTTTTTGGCTGTAAAAGAAGTAAAAGCTCTAAAATCCTTTTTGAGAATCGGCTATATATCTATATAACAATTAATGCGAAAAATTCGACATTATTTGTTATTAGCTAACAACAATGGGGATTAGGCCCACGGCTAGTGACATGAACCTTCCATTGCAATAATCATTAAAAATAGAAAATAAAAATTAACACAATAATGGAATCGAATCATTCACCAGAAAGCCACATGAAAGTTAACAAACAAAACTTGATCGAGGGGAAAAAAAAATAAAACACTCACCAAATTAGATCTCTCTGTTCTTTTTTAGCCTACTTGGAAAATGATAAGCAATAGACAGATTCGTCCAAAGTTCCAGGAGGATAAAAGAAATGAGGAGAGAGAGAGAGAGTAAGAGGCTGATGAGAGAGAAAATGAGAGCTGGAGGAGAAACGGTTAGAGAGATAGAGAGAGGAGACGAAGGAGTTTTAGAAGAAGAGAATAATGTGAAATGACCAAAAAGGGCAAAAGACAGAGCAAAATAAAGGAAGCATTGGGAGTTTCAAATTGTGTTTTCCGAAAACACCCTTAAAAGCAGAGAGTATTTACACCGGCCGTTGTAACTTCGTTTAGCGCGAGA
This sequence comes from Eutrema heterophyllum, assembly GCA_002933915.1. Taxonomy (NCBI): domain Eukaryota; kingdom Viridiplantae; phylum Streptophyta; class Magnoliopsida; order Brassicales; family Brassicaceae; genus Eutrema; species Eutrema heterophyllum. The sequence goes on from PKMM01024337.1 coordinate 376,479, forward strand.
TCTCGAGATGCGCGAAGGGTGTTTTTGGTCATTGTAGTAAATACTATCGAATGGAATATTTTGTAGCCTTATGCTAGTTTTGTTATGAATTTGCTTGGGCTATTAATTGAGCTTACCAATGGGCCATTAAAGAAATCAGCTCAAGCGTTACTAATTGGGCTCAATTATGGGCCGAACGTACTCAAAAAATTTCAAACTTCATAAAGATAATAATAAATATAAATATGTTTATGTTTTCGGTGATCGTGGAAATCCTCTCAGTTCAGTAGTTGACCAATGATTCATTAATGATTATACACTGGAATTTGATTCCTGAGAATGCAAAATAAAAAAGGTAAATTTTAAGGAGATTGTGTTCCATCACGAGCATGGTACATGTAAAACCGTTGATCGTAGATCTTTGTAGGACGGTAGAAATTATTCGTTTTAGAACCTTCCATGTTATTGTTCTTATAATTTGTGATAGAAAATATTTCAGACGACAAAAAAAATATGTTTTCGGTGATCTTGTTGTAAACTTAAAAATTATGTTGGCATTGTTTGTCTTATTGCTTTGAATTTTCGGTGATCTTGTTGTAAGTGTCTCTTCTTATTTTAAAATTTCCTTGTTTGAACCGTGTTTCTATTATGTGAATTTTTGTATTTTGTTCTTTGCCAGCTTTGTGCAATTTCATGTTTCGAATATTAATATAATCCAATAGACGAAAGAAGAAGAAAAAAAAGATTCTTAGAAATTATAAAATTACATAATTGCTTTTTTCTTTTGTCAAAGTTGTAATGTATATCAAAAATTTCAGTAAAAGAATAAGGGGTTTCTGCAAAAAAAAACCCAAACCTTTATTAATTTTGCAAGAACCCTCACCTCGAATAAATGCAAGTCAATCCCCTCATTTCCAAAGTCATCCGCAAAACAGACCCTGGCCATATCTATGACATGGCAGTCTGTTAAAAAACAGACGCCATCACTATTCATTAATAATTTTTTTTTTTTTGCCATTACCCTTCTATTAAATCAATTTTGGTCGAAAAATGTCTTTTACGGGAAAACGGGATTTAACGTTTGACAGAAAAACGAGATTTTACGATTTTGATAGAAAAAAGGGATTTTACATTTTTTTGGGGAAAACGGTATTTTACGTTTTTGGCGGAAAACGGGATTTTACGATTTTGGCGGAAAAACAGTATTTTACGTTTTTGGCAGAAAAAACGGAATTTTACGTTTTTGGCGGGAAAACGAGATTTTCAGTTTTTGGCGGGAAAACATGATTTAACGTTTTTGGCATGAAAAACGGAATTTTACATTTTCTCGGAAAACGGGATTTTACGATTTTGGCGGAAAACAGTATTTTACGTTTTTGGCGGGAAAACGATATTTTAAGTTTTTGGCGGGAAAATGGGATTTAACGTTTTTGGCAGAAAAAACGGAATTTTACATTTTTCTCGGGAAAACGGGATTTGACGTTTTTGACGGGAAAACGAAACTTTACGGTTTTTGCGGGAAAATAGAATTTTACATTTTTCCCGGGAAAACGGGATTTGACGTTTTGACAGGACAACATAATTTTACGTTTTTGGCAGGAAAAACGGAATTTTATGTTTTTGACGGGAAAACGGGATTTGACGTTTTTGGCGAGAAAACAGAATTTTTCATTTTTGCCAGGAAAACGGGATTTGACGTTTTTGACAGGACAACTGAATTGTACGTTTTTGGCGGGAAAATGGAATTTTACGTTTTTGACGGGAAAATGGGATTTGTCGTTTTTGGCGGGAAAACATAATTTTTTGTTTTTGCCAGGAAAACGAGATTTGACGTTTTTGGCGGAAAACGAGATTTGACGTTTTTGGCGGAAAACGAGATTTGATGTTTTTGGCCGGAAAACGGAATTTGACGTTTTTGACAAGAAAACGGAATTTGACGTTTTTGACGGAAAACGGGATTTTATGTTTTTTACAGGAAAACAGAATTTTAAGTTTTTGGCGGGAAAAACGGGATTTGATTATTTATTATTTATTATTTATTATTTTTTTTTTATTTTTATTTTATTTTTTTTTTTTTTAGGATCTGTTTTGCGGATGACTTTGGAGGTAAAGGGATTGACTTGCATTTATTTTGAGGCGAGAGTTTTTCTTACAAAATTAATAAAGGTTGGGATTTTTTTTGCAGAAAACTCTTAATGTTTCAATTCTGTTTTTTTTTTCTTTTCTTTTTTTGCTCTTTTCTGTGTTCTCAATTTGGACCCCGAAATATTAAATATTATAGGTTGTAAGTTGTAATTGACTAAGGAAAATATTAATATGTTCTCAAGTTGATTCATGATTGTAAGTTGTAACAATATGAACGAGGTCGCAATCTGTCCTAAATTTGTATCGTAATTGACTAAGGAAAATTCTTATAGAAAAACAAAAACAAAATTGACTAATTAAAATTGTGACACAAAAAAAGAAGTCAATTACAGCTTACTTACAAAAAAGGGAACTATAGTTTTAAAAATGACTAAGGGCTTGATTGGTATAACATATAGTAGAGCAGTAGCAGTAAGCAGCAGAAGCAGAAGCTGTATGCTCTGATTAATGTACACATTTTAAGTGATTGGCAGAACTGTGAAATATTATATATAGAATTATTTAATATATTTACTCGTAAGCACTATATCTATAGTTATATTTATAATAATTTTTTTTCATATTTCAATTGTATTTATTATATTATATATTTTGATTTGAACTATAATTATATTATATTTTTATTTAAAATTTTATAAAATTAAAAAATAAAATAATGGTAAATAGTAGTTTTAAAAGTATAAAATTTACACTTTAATATAAACATAATTTTTGATATTATTTAACAAAATAAATTAGTTATATAATTTTTTAAAATTTTTTTTGATATTTTATAGGTTAATGCTCTACCAAAAGCTTCATATGAAAGCATAGAGGGAAGAGCATTTGCAGAGCATCTGCAGCTTCTAAATGCTTTCCTAAATGCTTTATCAACAAAAGTTGATTGGTTAATAAAAGGCTTAATGCTTCTTTAAATGCTCTACCAATCAAGGCCTAATTTACAATCTGCAGATAACTTTTTGATATAAGATTTGGAATCGGAAAGAGGAACAGATTTTGACACTAAATAAACCCGAATTTATTTTCTTAATCACTAATATTAATTTAAAGAAAAAATATACTCAGCTACACCAACTATTGAACTTTACATGATTACACATACCAACTAATAAATTGTATACGTAACTACACCAACTAAGATATAATACATAGTGACATATACCACAAATCTAATTATGCATGGTGACATATATATCCGTTAAATATGGATTAAAAGGCTTACAAATCGTATTATATGGGGTCAAAACACAATTTATACAAACTAATCTGATTCAATTACACGAATTTGAACCCGAACCGATTTGTAATTAATCCAAACTAGATTTGACAGTTTCAATGGATTCTATAGTGAGATATAGGCAATCTCGTTAATTATATAACGCATGACAAAAAAACAGTAACCTTGTTTAATAACACAAGCCTTGAAATCCTAATGCTGATAGTAGTTTACAACCAAAACACAAGCATGCAAATCCTAATGTCGAGTGTTTAGTAAATCGATTAGGTTAACCATCGAACGAGTGAATTGGCTTTGAGGATGATGACGATTTGGTTTGATTAGATATCGGATCAAGTTCTATAATTCGGGTAATTGGGTCAGATTAATTTGTATAAATTGTGTTTTGACCCAATAAAATACGATTTTTAAGATATTTAATCTAGATTGAATGAATATGTATGTCACCATGCATAATTAGATAGGTGGTACTAGGCCTGGGCATAATACCCGAACCCGAAAAACCGAACCGAACCCGACCCGAAAAAGAGGAACTGAACCCGAACCGAACCCGATAAAATACTTGAACGGTTTCTAAATTCTAAACCCAGAAAACCGAAACCGAACCCGAACCGAACCGAAAACCGAATGGATATCCGAAATACCCGAAAGACAATTATATACCCAAAATATTAATTATATTTAGACTTGATAACCCAAAATTACAATTATAAATCCGAAGATATGAGTTAATTTTATACCAAAATGATTGAGAGACCCAAAATAGCCAAATATATGAAGTATTAAGTTATATTTGTTAAGGTTTGACCAAATTTTGTTTAAATTTAACCAATTTTCATTTTATTTTTATGATTTTTCGGATATCCGAACCCGAACCGAATCCGAAAGTAAATAACCGAACCCGAACCGAATCCGAAAGTAAATAACCGAACCCGAACCGAATCCGAATGAAATTCTAAAATACCTGAACGGTTTCTAAATCCTAAATCCGAAAACCCAAAAACCCGAATAACCTGAACCGAACCCGAACCGAAACCCGAACGTCCATGCCTAGGTGGTACATGTCACCATGTATTATATCTTACTTTGTGTAGTTACACATACAATTTATTAGTTGAGATGTGTGATCATGCAAATTTCAATAATTAGTGTAGTTGAGTATCATTTTTCTTAATTTAAATGCAACAGTAAACAATCTTTATAAAGGGTACATTTAGCTACCAAAAACTACCACACTACAATTATTTCATATCATTTATACTTAGAGAAAGTTTTGAGTAAACTTAGAAAGAAAATATATATATTCCTTAATCAACCATAAAGATTAAAAACTTTTATTATAACTAGAAAACAGATCTAAACTCAAATTTATGAAAGAGATTTTGCACCGGATTTAGTGTTAGTGTTGGCTTTTGTTCTCTTAACATATTTATTTCAACTAGGTAAATACCGCGCGGGCTCTATTTTTAACCGAATTTTGTATTTGTTTTTATTGATTGAATGATATATTTTGCCAGCTTTTTAACCGAGTATTGTATTTGTTTTTATTGTTTTTATTGATTGAATGATATTATTTAGTGCCATGTTTCTAAAAATGTAATTTCTAGGTTTTTAATATCATGTATCATAATTATAATGTGAATTACTTTAGTGGTGAAAAACTGGTAAAAAAAAAAAATTTGTTATCATACCAGTTTGTTTTTGTGAAATAAACAGATAGATGATTATTTTGGGCATGAAGGATGGATGGGTCTAAGAAGGATAAATTAAACATGTAAGATACACAGATACTTGGTTTTTATTTGTGATAATATTAGGTATAATAAGATTAGTCATTGCTGTATGTATAATATTGAACTTTCTTTGAAGTTCTTTTCACTTGACATTTTTCCTTGCAAATGTTTAATAGACATGCATATGGGCTCACCAGCTGCTAATACAATTAAGCAATCATAAGTATCAAAACAGAAAACGCACAAATGATCGGTTTAAAAGACATTGACAAGCAATCTCTTCTGAACTAATTTGGCTAGTTACTTAGATTTTTGAAGAAGTTACACCCATGAATCTTCTTCCTTATTTTTGTTATAAACATCCGGCCAAAGGAACTTATTAGGTTTCCTACGTGAACCTTTGTAACTTATTCACTCTCATTCAACACAACAAACCTTTTTGTGTACCTAACTTGGACAATTGCTCCTTTCCCCTTCAAACTTACTTTTCTGGATGGCTAGAATGCCTTCTTTAGTTAAACAACTGGTTGATTTGACATATGCAATGCAAGTAGCAATCTTCAATTTAAAACGCATGAAGAGAGAATAGAAAACATATCTTTATGGTTTATATAAGATGTTATTAACAGAAATAAACTTTTAGAGCAACACACATACTTAATTTTCCAGACCCACCATCGCAATTTCTCTGCAGAAGAAACACAAATCAATAGCTTAGACGATAAAATGTCTAAGAACTTGTTCTTTTCACTTTCAAAAATAGTTTCAAACGCCGGAAAAACAAAAGGTGCATGGAATTTATCTTGGATCTATTTAATGATGGGACAAGAAGGTTGAGCAGTGTCTTTAGATTTTAGATTCCTCAAACATTAATTAATTAATGATTTTCAAGGCACAACCATAGAACTCCGTTTAAGAGAGGTTTACCTTTAAGTAAAATTATATGTTTCCCTCAGAATCCAGGCCAACTAAGTTGAGAGATTTGGAATGTTCTTACAGTTTTTCACATAGAAGCTTCTCTTTGCTCTGGCCAAGTCATTGTTTTCTTTTTGACGGAGTACTGTTTCTTCTGCGTAAACATCAGACTCAATTTTCCTGAAATAAAATTAGTTTGTTGATGTAAACTGCTGCTGCTTCTGATGAAAGGAAGGGCATCTGAGTATACCATAAAGAAGGTTTGTTGTAAAAGCATCAGGCTTCAACAGAAGTAAGAAACCATTGGATGCCAAAAATAATGAAAAGCATTCCACCAGAAAGAGCAACCTGCAACAACATTAGACGACCCGATCGAGATGTAAATTTTGATTAGTCCTTATCTCAAATGTAGAAAGGGGGTAATGAGAGATATTTACTATTCGTTCGGATATCTGAGACGCTAAGCTCTTTCCTCCAATCACAGCAGCAGTGGTGCACAATAGTTGTGCCCTGTGTAGGCAACAGATTCGTCAGCAACATTGAATCAAACATATAATTTCGACGATTGTAGCGGTTTTACATTGAAACTTACACAACTCCGCCAAGGACTATCCCGAGGGGGTTTTCATCCGCGGCTAAACCAATTGTCGCAAGCTATACAAAAGAGTTATGGTGAGCATGTGAAGCATTTATATTGAATCAATCAAGTAAGTGAGAGCTACCTGACTCTTGTCACCAAATTCACCAAAGAAATTTATCGAAAAATGCCTGCAAGAAGAGAGAGGAAATAATAAGAAACTAATTCACAAAAGTCTACTTTTTGTGAGCAAATTCTGAAAGAATATTTTATTTACCTTGAGAAAATTGGGAGAAGAATTGTGTGAGGAACGGCCTTTTCTGCTTTTGTTTTCATCTTCAATCTACAATATACAACAAAAAAAATTGTGAAAACATAGCACATGCAATTCCCACACGCAATCCGTGATCATGTTGTTTTAGTTCCATACCTTACTGCTATCTTTTGTGGTTTGCCATTAGCTTTCAATTAAGAATCCTATGACAAAACACAAGAGAGTCAAATCATCAAAGCATTTAACGAAACGTGAAAACGAGTCGTGCAAGAAGAAAAAACAAACCAGCTCTGCTTTGACTTCAGCCAATTCTTCCGAACCCCTGCCAACAAAGTAAAATCAGATAATCTGAATTTCTTGGATGTAAATATTCATCCTCATGACATCAAAACTTGATGAGGAATTATTACCCTACCCCTTCTTTAAAACCGTCCCACAAAGACCATAGCCCGAAACCAAAGAACAACAATGTTGTTATGTGATGGGTCCATTTGCGAGAGATCTGCAAGTGGGGGTTTGCTCAAAGAAGAAAGGATCTCAATAGAAAAGAAGAGCAATTTTATCTTCACTCAACTTTCAAAAGTTCAGCTAAATTTCCATTAGGAAAAGGCAAATCCGATAAATAGGAATTTGGGCTTTGTTCATCACGCCTATATGCCCTTTTTTCCAGAGTTGTTTCAGAACAAAATCAAAATAATTTTCCATTGCCTTCTTCGACATTAAACCCTCCAAATTACAGAAAGCAAATACACAAAACTATTACGAGGAGGAACACTTACCGCGGCAGCGAAGAACGTCTTGGCCGGTCTCAGACACAAACGTCATGGCGAGTGACTTCGTACAACCCTAAGTCCTAACAAACCCATCCATCGTAAACCCAGATCAGCTTACAAAACGATTTTTAAGAAAATCGAGTTTTCTGAAAACAAATATTGTCAATTGTATCTGCAAAACTGAGCTCATGATTGCGGGGTTGAATCGACAGCGAATCAGCTACAAACGGAAACAAAATCCGAAACTCCCGATCTTTTCCGGCGGGTACAGAGTCAACGGACGGTCTGAGGAAGCTAACAGTCAGCGAAAGAGAGAGATATAGAGATCACATAAACGACACTCGCTGAAGAAAAGATGGAGTAAAGGGGATGAATCCGATGAATGCTTTTTTGGGCTAGATCCTTTATAAACGTTTTGAGAAGATGGAGTAAAGGGGATGAATCCGATCCGATGGTAGTCGAAGAAGTAAACTGATTCGTGCAGTAATTGCCTCTTTTCAAGCTTAAAGAGAAAGAGGAGACCATGAGTTGCGTGTGTGTTTCATCTGGAAACGTAAGGGCATTATTGGTAGAAACCCATTTGAAATTTGAAATTAAGTAATTCTTAAGTATTATTTGGGTTTCTTAAGTATTATTTTAATATAAATTTGAAATTAAATAATTCTGTTAATAAATTTCTGTTTTTGCTACTTTATCGGTAGAACCGGGTTTTTAAAAAAAAAATTAAATAAATTTTGTTTTTTAAATAAAATTTATTTTATTAATTAAACATAGCTACATAAAAATATTACATTTTAAACATAGATTTTGAAAAAAAAAGCAAAACAACATTCAATTATTATCTTGATCACGTCCAAATTTTTGCCAAATATGCTCAACCAAATTAGCTTTCAATTGTTGATGCAGTTGTCTATCACGAATTCTTGTTCTAACACCCAACATATTTTGGAGGTTTATAGGCATTTCTGTAGAAAAAGTAAAATCCACATGTGCACTTCTGTTTCCTTCTCCGTGTTGAAATTCTAAAACATCATATTGAGTGTGTCCATCTCGTTCGTCTTCTACTATCATATTATGGAGTATGATGCATGCTCTCAAAATTTTTCCTATTTGTTATTTCTCCCAAAAAAGAGCTGGGTTTTTAACAATGGAAAATCGAGCTTGCAAGACTCCAAAAGCACGTTCGACGTCTTTTCGGATAGCTTCTTGATGTTGAGCAAATAAAGATGCTTTTAGGCCTTGTGGAAGTGAAATAGATTGGATAAAAGTTGACCATTTTGGATAAATCTCATCTGTGAGATAGTAAGCCAAATGATATTCTCTCCCGTTGACGGAGAAATTCACTTGCGGAGCTTAACCTTTTATTATATCATCAAAAACGGGTGAGCGATCAAAAACATTGATATCGTTTAAGGTACCTGGAGGTCCAAAAAATGCGTGCCATATCCAAAGAACATATGAAGCTACGGTCTCCAAAACGATTGTGGGTTTTCCAGAACCCCGTGAATATTGCCCTTTCCAAGCGGTGGGGCAATTCTTCCACTCCCAATGCATACAATCGATGCTTCCTATCATCCCGGGAAATCCGCGTTGCTCTCCAACTTCAAGTAGCCGTTGAAGATCCTCCGGTGTGGGTCTTCTTAAGTACTCATCGCCGAACAAGTTTATTATACTTTCGACGAAATTTACCAAACAAGCACGAGCAGTAGTTTCACCAAGCCGAAGATAATCGTCAACCGCATCAGCCGAGGTCCCATATGCCAAGATACAAATTGCTGCGGTACACTTTTGAAGTGCAAAGAGACCAGGCCTTCCGAGAGCATCTTTCTTCTGTCGAAAGTATCGAACTTCATTGGAGAGTCGATCAACAACATGCAAGAACAATGATTTTTTCATTCTAAAACGTCGGCGGAATAAATTGGTAGGATATGTTGGAGTGTCACTGAAGTAATCATTCCATAAACGTATGTGGCATTCTTCGCGATGTCTTTCGATAAAAACCCTTTTTTTCTTGACTTGCTTGCCTCCTCATGATCAATTAATAGATTATCAAACGTTTCATCGAATATTTGATCAAAATGTTGATCGAAATTTTCATCAAATGATCCAAAGGTATTATGGGAAGAATATGTCATACTTGATTTATATTTTGATGAAAGAAGTGGATTTGATAAGAATAAGACAAGAGAGTGAGAGAGGAAAGAAATAATAAGAAGATTTGATAAAAAAAGAAAACAAGAATGTAAACTATATAAAGAGACGAAGAACCAAACAACTTTGTATCCATCCTTATTTTGTTCTATTTCATTATATTTGATCCTTATTTTGTTCTATTTCATTATATTTGATCCTTATTTTTGTTCAATTTCATTATATTTTATTCTTATTTTGTTCTATTTCATTATATTTTATCCTTATTTTGTTCTATTTCATTATATTTAATTATGCCTTTCATATTATGCATTCCATTACATAGATGTATATATATCAAACTTTAACTTAATTTATATATATATATATATATATACATTTCATAATTACCTGCACAAAATAATTGGTCCGATATTCATTTGATCCTGCACAAAATTAGTAGCCTAGTAGACTGTAGATGATGCTTTTGTCTACCTGATTCAATCGAATTTGTAAACGGCTGATACTAGATAATGATTATTGAACTTTACTTTTTATCATCCACACAAAAACGGCTCATACATATTGAGCTTTACTTTAATCATCCAGCAATAACATAAGACAGACTCAAGTAGTGAAAAAAGGTTGCATTGTATTAACACAGTTCATAAGAAAGACCCAAGTAAAAAGAAGTAAAAAAAAAAGGTTGCATTGTATCACGAATTAAAAACACCGAAGAGCTTCAGGTAGATATATATATATAGAGAGAGAGAGAGAGCTTTCTAGTGCGTCGCGGTCCTCCTCATAGCAGCGCCCATCGCGTTAGCCATCTCAATACAATGAGCTACAATAAACCAAAAGAACTCATGAGGAAGATTTACTTTGAGATCAAGAATCAAGAATCAAGAAGAGATTTACATACATGGGATAGTATAGCCAACACCACGAGAACCAGAATCAGAACCAGTGTTTCTTATGGGTATAGCCAACACCACGAGAACTAGAACCAGTTCCGATCCTGTCTCGAAACTTTTACCAAGTTTCAGCGCGCGATCTAGTGCCTCTTCTCCGGCAAAATAAACAAAAGCGCAGCTGTAAACAAAAAAAGCAATACATACTGAAATGATATTATCAACACAACAACAAGAACACATCTTAGTTACAGATGCAAATCTCCAAAAACAAAAAATAAGTAACAAAGTAACACAACTTATATTAACAGAGAACACAACTTGACATCAACAAAGAACACAACTTCGAAACACAAAGTAACAAAGTAAAACGAAACACAACTTCGAAAATGCAAACGAAGGAGATGAGATTAAGCTAAATATCCAACATTTCCGTAATCAGCTTCTTCTTTAGAGCTTCTTCAATCTCTGAAAGAGGTTCTTTTTTGCCAATTAGACTGTCAAGTAGAGACATCTTGGAGAGTTTTTCTTTCATGGCCAAATCCTTCTCCTTGATGGACCACAAACTCCGAAAGTTTTTCACTCGTCGGAGTGCTAGGCTTCTTACCTCTGGCTTTTGATGCCTTCACACCAGGAGGCCGAGTCTTCACATCGGAGTGATCATCATCGAGATTCTCTCTTCCATCAGCGCCAGTGCTTGATGATTGTGAACCATCATCACACCTTCTCCTTTTGCAGCTTCCATCAGTTTTTGTTACAGAAAGGTCGCACCATTTCTGGTCATTCCGGAGCTCCTTCCAGGCGTGTTCGAGGGTGAACTTCTTCTTGTGATCGTTGTAGAAGATCTCATGAGCCCGTTTCAGAACATCGTTCTCATTCTCACCACTGCTTCTCTCTCTTCCTGCCGCCTCATACGCACCGCAGAACTTGCATACAACATCATTTATCTTTTGCCACCTTTGCTTACATTGTCCCGCCTCTCTGATTTCACGGCCTGCGGCCTTAGGACTTGCTGCATAGTAGGCTGCGGTGCGCTGCCAAAAGGCACCAGATTTTTGTTCGTTTGCCACCACCGGGTCCTTGCTCGTGTTTAACCACGAGCTGATGAGCAAGATGTCATCGGTGAGCGTCCATTTCCGTCGTTCTCTGCGCTCAGCAGGAGTATCTTCACCGATGGTATAGTCATGTTCACTGCTAAACAGAGGAACTTGGGATGAACCAAGTTCCACGCAAGTAAAGGGAAGACTATCATGTTGACTGTTCAACAGGGCAACAAAGTTTGATGGCTGACTAAATGGATTCGGAGAAGCCATTTCAGAGAAGGTCAAAGAAGAGAGAAAGACAAGTGAAGAGAGTGGTTTTAGGAGAGAAACGTGTTTAATAGAAGAGAAACAAACATGATAGACAAGTGAAGAAGGAATGTGGTTTTAGAAGGTAGTGGAAGAGAGTGAAGAAGCTACGAGTTTAATAGAAGAGAAACAAAGAAGGAAGAAAGCATTGAACACAACCAGAACGAGTAGACATATATCTACCAGCCTAAACCATTCATCACAACCATTTAACACACCTAACACAACCATAATGTAACACTAACATGCATTTATTACCATTTATTAACACTAACAACCTAACTCTAACACAAACAAAGCAGAAGGAACCATGTTGAAGCAAATAACGAAAAGAGAGAGATATAGAGAGAGAGAGACCAGGGACGGGAAGGTTGCAAAGGCAAAAAAACATATTATCAAAGAGTTTTAGCAGAAGCCAGTGAAACAGCAACTACACAACACAACACGAGAGCAAAAGAAAAGACCACTTACAACATAAGTTAACCGGATCGCGAACCAATGAGTCAAAGCGAGGATCGCGAACCACCTGAATGCAAAACAAAGAAACTCTTTTAAAAAAAAACTCAACAATTATACACCCCCAAGATCAAAACACTTGGGGAGAAGAGAAGAAATAAGAGAAACAGAGAATTAAAATCTTCTCAATGCTCAAATTTATATTACCTTCTTTGGAACTTGAACTACCTTTCTATATCGACTCACGGGTCTTTTAGAGCTTAACTCCATTAGTCTTTATCATCACAAACAAAACAACAAAGATTAACAAACAACCAACAACTGAAAGAGAAAACAATATAACAAGAGAAAACAATCAATACCTGTTTTTGTTAGCACGACTCGTTTTCTTCACTTGATTTGGTTTCAAGGGAGCTGCACGAGACCCATCAGCCCGCAATTTATGTATTTGCTCCAATGTTAACTCTTTTCTTGTTTCTTCTTCCTAATTTCCCAATCAAAATATAGATTTTTTTTTTTTCAAATTAAAGAGAGTAAGAAATAAATCAACAAACAAGAATGTCTCGAGCTTCATGAAATATTCTAAAGAGAAGAAGAAGACACAGACGAACACGAGAGCGCTTCTTCATCTTCTTCGCTGTCCTCGAAAACTATCTTACTCGAACTTGGTTCAAACTTACCAGCTCCCTTCATTGTCAACACGTGAAACCTAAACGATATATTAGCACATAAACATATTCAGCTTCTAGTGCCCTTAATCATGGAATGTAATCGAAAATTTGACTATGGCATAATTGAAACCAAATCCTAACAGAGTGAGTAACAATACCAAAACTAAAAAGGCTTACTTGGTAAAGAGAACGATGAATTGTTGGAGAACGGCGCAAGAAGCCGAGAAGTATTGAAATAACGATAGAACTGAATCGGGAACCGGAGATTTCGGAGACGGGTACAAATTGAAAAAGAGAGAGAGACCCAGAAGAGAAGAGCAGATCCGGAATTTAAAGACGGAGACGGAGACGAAGGAGACGGAGAGACCCAGAAGAGAAGAGCAGATCCGGGATTTAAAGACGGAGACGGAGACGAAGGAGACGGAGACGAAGGAGACGGAGACAGAGACGAAGGAGACGGAGACAGAGACGAAGGAGACGGAGATCGCGAGGAGAAGAAGAGAAAAATGATTTTCCGAAAGATTTTCGTTTCCTCTACTCAAAACGTCGGACCAATCACATAATGCCACATATAACTTAAGAACCGATTCTTAAGTTGCTTAATTAAGAACCGGTTCTTAGATATAAACCTCCTTCTTTATTAAATAAACAATATTTTTTTTTAAGAAACCTATTAAGAAACTACCGATAATGATGCTCTAAGAGGAGACGACGAGAATTGAATGAGGTTTTTTTTTTTTAAAGGGACACATGTCCTCTTTTGTGCTGATGACATGGCAGAAGGATGGAGAGGGTTAGCCTCTATTCATATATATATATATATATATGTTCTTGTTGACGATGAACTCATCAGTGATCTGCTGCATAGCTTGCAGAAGAAAAAACTACATGTGTTGGGGAAAAACAAAAGTGCAACGGCGCAGCGGAATAAAGTTCTCCCCGCACTTGTGTGAACCTGTGAGAAAAATGTCTAGATGATGACAACAATAACTCAAAGATGAAATTAAATGAGACGACAAATTTTTACGAGGAAAACTCCTCGATGTGAGGAGTAAAAACCATGAGACCGTAGTCCACTCAAAATCCACTATCACCAATGTATTTGAGTTACAACCACGTCCTCCCTGTTCCACAAGAACATATCTAGAGACTAAGGCTCCAAAGAGCAATCTCTAACACAATAACTCAACAAGAGAGCAATACAAGAGCTTATAAACGTGCAGTCACAAACGACTCTAAGTTCACTAGGATTCTGGCCACCAAATCAGATCTCCACCGTACAAATTCTAGACAAACGAGTCAACAACACCGCTGCAAAATTTCATGCGTCTAAATTAAGTCTTTTACAATGAGTTGATTTTTATCTAACAGAAAAAAATAAAAAAGTATATATATATATGTGTGTATGAGAGATATTTCATTCAATTTAAAAAGGAAAAAAATAATAAAAAGAAGAGAAATATAAAGTTTCCTTTCCCTCGTTTGCTTTGCCTTCCCGAGAGAGAGAAAAGATTTGCATCTCTCGCCGCCACCAATGCTCCGATTTCGATTCTCCTCTTCCTCTTGACTTTTCTTCTTCTCTTTGCTGCGAGAGAAAGGAAACAAAGGGAAGCCGAGGTAAACGTTCCAGATAGAGGAAGGAATCCATAAGTTTCTGGGAACATCCACCTCCTTTTTTCATGGACACAGCTTTCGCAACGCTGCCGCCGGATACCGCCGCCGGATACCGCTGCTGAACCTAGTGGTGCGGTTATGGGAGGTAGTGGATTTACGGTGGATCCTTTTCTGGTCGAGGTGTTAAATATGGATTTATGGGCTTCCAACTCAAAACCAATTGGCAATGAGTGGATTGGCCCATATCCCTTATATACTAGTGTTGGTCTCTTTATATTTCCGATGTGGGATCCTAACACGCTCGCTCGAGATGATGGCTCTTATCAGCCCTTCTCGAACCGAATCCCACTTTAGGACCGGTAATAAACCCTTCTTGGGCCACCCTACTTGGATCAACAAACGAAGCTCTGATCCCATGTTAAATGTGGACTTATGAGCTTCCAACTCAAAACCAATTGGCAATGAGTGGATTAGCCCATATCCCTTATATACTAGTGTCGATCCCTTTATATTTCCGATGTGAGATCCTAACACGAGGCTTTGCAGAACCCTCGTCATCGTCTGACGAGTAACCACCGTTTTCCTTTTTTTGTTCTCTTTCTGGCCCCTGATTCATGTCATAATCCCTAATGTGCTGAAATTAGAGCCGATTTTTGTCACGAGCATACGAAAATTTGGAATTTTTGCTCGGCAGTTTATCTGAATTCTACTTAAATCTGAGCAACAATAAATGGCATAGTTAGGTCAATTTGGTGGGGTTTTGACATGTCGCTCCTTCTCTGAATTGATTTTTAGTTTCAGGAACTGGCTCTCTTCTTAAATTTGTGGTTATGGAGGTGCCCATTTCCCTTGTATTGTAAAATCATCGTTGATGTTATTAAAGCCGCAAACTTTATTGTGTGGGCATGATTCATGGTAGTCAACATCTATAAAGTTGAATTTTCTCTCTTCTTAGGCTGCCACATCGTCTTCCCAGACTCTAAATTTGTGACACATCATCACTCACTTATTCTCTATTATATCCCCTAATCACTTAATTCCATAATTCTCATAATAATTGTGTTACGATACATTTATTCTCATAATAATTGTCATCCATTAATATAATAATTTTCTTTAGAATATGAAAAGATAATTTGTTATACAAGATAGCTTATATATTATTGATCTAAAGAAACTTCAATTAATGATTTTTAGTTTTATGAGATTTATTAATAGAGTTTAGAAAAACATTTACTTTTAGATGAATACATGAAAATATTAATAACAATTTCACTATATTATAAACTTAGCTTCATATAAAGTAAAGAGTTATGATTCTATGATAAATAGATTATATAAATTTATTTAAATGATAAAGTAATGTATAATTAAAATAAGATATAAGATTAGATAGAAACGGTAGGATAACCGGATCCATATATGGTTTTCCTAAATTCAAAAAAAACTTTTGGAATCAGGATTTTCTAATATCCGCGAATATCCAAATCCATTCCAAACCGTTAAAAAGGAAAAATATTACAATAATATAAATTCATATAAATTAAAGAGTTATGATTCTATGATAAACAGATTATATTCATTTATTTAAATGATAAAGTAATGATTAGATAGAAACATGTAGGGAAATTCTAGAAAATTTAAAACATTAAATCATGAAATAATATTTAACATAAATATTATATACACTTAATTATATTTTATAAGTTTATTTGGATATAAAAACATTTAACTGGTTTCTCATGACTTCTTAGTCTTATTGGACAAAATTGTAATTGTAGAATTTATGTATTTATTTTTTATAGGTAAAATCAAGAATATTGTGATATATAGATTAGTTCCAAAACAAATGTATAAAAATATTTAAAAACTATCTTAAAACATTTGTAATAAAAAAAAACCCATAATTATTGAGCAGTCGTTGTTTTGGATAAACTTTCAGAATTTGTCAGTTAATTTCAAGTGGATTATAGGGGAAAAAAACAATGCGTTTTGATGGTTAGAAATTGGTGTTTAAGCATGCGAACAAGGATTCGTTTAACAAATGAATAATCGCAAGAGCTTCTACAAACTCGAATTGTAACTCCAATCTTTTGATGGGTAAGAATGCATATTATGAGAGGCAAATTGTAGTATCCCAAAATGATAACGTGTTCAAGCCAATCATTGAGAGGACGAATGGGTGAAGTCTTTCCGAAAGCTCCCCAACACTAAAGTCAGGAAGTAGACACCAAAATTGGCTAAAAAATGGAAAATATGAAGAAGATAATGAAATTTAGGTTAAATCATATCAAATTGTGGTATGTAGTTTAACTAATCGCGTTGATAAATGAGAGATAGAGAGTGAAATTCTTATAAAAAAGATAGAAAGTGAGATAAAGTGAGAGATAGATTATGAGTGCATCTTGAAAACATGTTAGATGATTTTAGAATGAGATTGATGTAGATGAATGGAAATTTTTAGGTTAAATCATACCAAAATGTAGTATACATTTCAATTTATCGCGTTTATAAGTGAGAAATAGAGAGTGAGATTTTTATATAAAAGAGATAGAGAGTGTGATAAAGTGAGAGAAAGATTATGAGTGCATCTTGGAAACATGTTAGATGATTTCAAAATGAGATTGATGTAGATGAATGGAAATTCGACCCATATTTCAAAAGAGAGAAGTATATATATCAATTATTTTCTAACGTAAGTTTTGAATGGTATTTATTATATGTTTTAAAGTAAATTTTATTTTATTGAATATATAAATCCATCAAATACTAGATATATTATATTATTATTAAATATTTTTTTTGCAAAATACTAAATTTAATTAAAAATTTTGCTATAACCATATATTTTCTTAACTACATCGATAAATAAATATATAATATACCGCAACGCGGATAATCCACTGGTTTATAATTAAAGAAAGTGATTCATAAAGTAGGTTTTGCAGCAGGAGTGTTACTCAATATACTGATTTAAGATATTGAACTCTGAAACTTGTTTGAGTTCTAATCTCCTTCGTCTGGTTTTGCTGGTGTAGTATCTTTGCTTTTGTGTGGTTTCTATTACATGAAATACTTATCATCAAAACTTTTTCTTGCTACTCATTCTAAGACTTTTGTTCTTTTCTTGTTGTGTCAGTTTTGCGGATGGAACTTGATGTTCAAAGGTTCTTGCAGAACCTTGAACAGCAGCAGTTCGAGTTCCAGCATTTTCCTACTTCGTATCTTCGTCTTGCAGCCCATCGTGTTGCAAACCACTAGATTAGCTACAGCGGTTCAAGACAGTGGTGTGGATGGCAATGAGAACATAACCCTTGTGACTAGAACAATGGAGAGCAGATTTCCTGCTGTTCGCTTGTCTGAAATTCCGACGGCAAAACAGTCAGAAAATGGTAAATTTGAGCACATGAAAGTTTCCATCAAGACTCGACCTTCTAAAGGATCTGGATATGGCTCTGGTGAACTGGAAAAGAAACGTGGTCCTCTTAGGAGTGTCGAAGAGAGGAAAGAAGAGTATGACAGGGCTCGAGCGCGCATATTTAATGATCTTAAAGGCCTTAATGGTGACGACTCTTCATCTGAAAGTCAGGTTTATGGGAGGAATACAAGTCTTGGTAGAGATGACAATCAAGTATGTTGAGTTAGAGAAGAACTTGAGCCTCAGGGAAACCGGTCCAACATCTCGTGTTGCAATTCTTAGAGAGAGAAAAAAATCGTTTTGACCCTGATTATGACCGCAGTTACGAAAGGTATGTAAAGCATTTGTGGGCTTGCTGGCAAAGAGCGACGTTCAGCTTCATGCGTGATGGTTGATAAACTTTATGTGTGAACGCAGGTACATTAGGAGCCTTCCGGTTAATCAGAATTTCCATCTACCAGCCTTCAACATTCAGCAAATGCAGCCACGGTACTACGAAATGGGATTTACCGGATATAACCATATCCCAAGTAGTCCTGCTTCTCTTAACTTTGGACCCCCTGCAAGCTCTATCATGAGTCCTTATGGCACCACAGTTTTACACCAGCCTTCAACGGATGCAATGTATATGCAGTGGCCTAATGCAGCTATGATGTATGCTCATTCGTATGAGCAGTTCAGAAATGCCTCTCTTCAGGTAAATAACATTTGAAGTTTCAGCCTTCCTCAACTCTCTTTGAGATTGTGTTCATAGCATGAAAACTCGTGTCTCCAAGTAAAAGGACCATGTGCATATTTAGAATCTCTTACCCACATGCTTAATATTTATCTATGCATAGTTCTACGGAGAGGGCAAGTGAAATTGGTTTGCATAATATACAGTTATCTGAAAGCTGCTGTAATTTGTTTCTCCAGGCACAATTCTGTCAGCAACCCTTGAGCTTCGACTACATGCAGAACCGCTATGCACTTGTCGTTAGGCCTTAAGCCCTCTGTCAATCTCTATCTCTGTTTACCAGCTTTTTATAAAACCTACCTAGGATTGTTGTAATGGAAATTTTTGAAATATAATGCGATACTCTTTTGTTTTTCCTACGATTATCAATGAAACTGGGTGCGTGTGGAATCGAATGTTACATGTCCATAGTGGTGGCTACAAGGGCTGTCTTTGAGGGGTTTCACTGCACGAGAAACGAATCAGTCTTGGAATTATATATATCATATGTATTGTGTACGTAGATTCTCCCAAATTCAAAGTCTTCTAATTATATAAATAGACAATGTATGTTACACCTACAATCAGTTAATGGAGGACCCAATCAAGAGGAGAATTGCCGAAAGTATCGTTTACGAACTAATTTAGCGGCGAAGGAACATCACAACTGATTTCAA
This sequence comes from Eutrema heterophyllum, assembly GCA_002933915.1. Lineage (NCBI taxonomy): Eukaryota > Viridiplantae > Streptophyta > Magnoliopsida > Brassicales > Brassicaceae > Eutrema > Eutrema heterophyllum. Next base: position 396,053 of record PKMM01024337.1, read on the forward strand.
TGGTGTCCTGTAAAATAATAACATCAATGGTTGTGAGAAGTGTTGCAGGAATACTAGTATCGAAAATAGATAAGAGACCAAAAGGTAAAGTATCCGCAAAAAGATGATACTGGACACGCCTGTATATGTTTATGGGTTACAAGATAAACTAATTTGCTCAATGAAATAAACTAATTTGCTCAATGAAATGTTTGGTTTCTGATTTTTTAATAAATTTATAAAAGGCACCCAAGAACACGAATCCCATCGAAGTGAGTAGTAACTTTCTAACTGCAAATATACTCAACAGATTAGATAGAGATGCTTACCATAGAGGAAATGACGGTCTTTGGCTTTTGTTTCCTGGTTGTGCAACCACGTCGTCTCTTTGGGTATCTGTGTGGACAAGTCTTTGGAACTTTTCAGGAAAGTGCTTTGTAAGATTGAATTTCTGTTGGTTCTACTTTGCTAATCGCGGCTTTTAAATGCCGAATGCTTATCTCTTCTGCTTCAAGACTTCTCCATAACTCATTCTGGTGATTTTTTCTTTTCTATTTGGGTGCCTTGGCACAGGTAGAGCTTGTGAGCAGTTTTGGACTCCAAATTGATATTCAGAATGTTCTCTGGTGACTGCAAATCTTTCACTGCATAATTCGACATAAAGTATCTAGAAAAGCATACAAAAATGAGTTAATGGAGAAGAAAAAGACAGAGTTGAGGAGTTAAAAGAAGATTTGAACATAATTAGTTGGAAGAGAGATGATAGCAAAATTTCTCCAAGAGCATATGCATATCTCAATCTGACAGAGAATATATAAAAGAAAAGTAGAAGATTTGAAAGGTTTGCAAGGTTTAAGAGAAAAGACAAGACTCAGACTCAATTCCAAACTACTAGTCTATGTTTTGAGGTGGAATATGGTAAGGGGCCGAGTATGTAGAATTTCCACCAATGATGTAAGATCGAATACGGCAGATTGACAGAGGCGTAAGACTCGAATTAAAATATGTGTTTGATGATTTGAACTATTAGAAATCGCTTGAGCTATTATCATTGGTTAACATTAATTTTTTAAATAGTAAATTATACAGTAACCATAATTGTATATATTCTAAATTTATTTCCTTGTTTACTCTCGCAAAAATTAAACAGTGAAAAATTCATAGTCCATATATATTAAGAATATCGTTAGTATCACCCTCAGCAATTCAATAATTCATTAATTGATATTATTAGAGAAAGTGTACAAGAGTATATATAGGGACACAGAGAGAATACTAGGGTTTTAACTAATTACATACAAGTCCTTAATATTTACAATGTATATCCTACACATTATCACTTTTTAAGTTTCCCACAAATATTTCAGCAATTTAACAAATTGAAACTTTAGACTCGTTAATGGACGCGACAAATCGGCACGCTCAGAGCAACAATGATCAACGACTTCTTGTGCAATCATTAGTATTTTATTATCATGTCATGTGATCTCCAATTCGCATCAGATTTTTTTTTTTAAACTTAAATTATCTTTATTAGGAAATTCAAATTCTACCTTATGTCCACGTATAATATATAATATGTTATTTTGTAGTATAATGGATTCCATCGTTCCAATGATCACTAACATCGGCTGACATAATCTGTTACAAAATTACTTCCACTATAAGTGTTATTTTCACAATGAGATAAAAAAAATATAGTACTTTTTGTTAAAGAGTATTCAAATTAAAACGCATAAAAAGTAATAGATGGATATAACTTGTGGTCATATAGTTTTCTGAAAGTTTAAGAAAGATGTTTAAGGGAAAAAAAGAAGAAGCTACAGTAAAGTAGAATCTAAGAGAAGAAGGAAGACTCTAGAAGAAGATTACTCTCTAATGACTCTTAACATAATGGTTCGCAGCCGTCTCGATCACCACATCCCTTTTTTTTCTCGCCAATATACTACTAAGTTATTATAATAGTAGCTTGAACATTTTAAGAGGGGTAATACAAAGATTAGACATCAGTGTATCATGCTGAGATATAAGTCTTAATTATTCATCAATTCCAGCAAGCTAAAAACATAATCTTTTAGAACAATCTGCGATATAATTTTTACATTACATCTCATTGCAATATAAAACCTAATAAGCGGACGCAAAAAAACATAAACATTAAAAAAAGACTTGATGGAATCTTTTGTATAGATAATGGATGATGTTAAAAAAGTATTTTGTATAGATAATATAAATAATTTTGGCCAAGTTGTTTTGTATATGATGTTAAAGGAATTTTTATGTTTACAATGATTCTTCCATTTGAAATGTAAAGACAAAAACTTGGGGCACATAAACAAATACTTATATAACGCATATATTGTGTGGTTACACGTATGATGCGATCATTTGTGCTCTTTTCCATCCTTTCTTTTTCGTTTTTTATTTTATTTAATTGGTTAATATATGTATTATAACCAAATTTAGTACCTCAACCGTATAATTAATAGTTTAACACATATCTTATCAATTCTTTTAGGTACACTTTTGGCAGAGAAATAACTAACCATGGTTGGAGAGAAAAAAATACGCAAAAAGATATAACTATTTAGATATAAAACTGCAATGTTATGTTTGGACTAGAAATTGATCCACGCGTTGTACGGATTTGATACTATTTCTACATTGAATATATTAATCTTTCAAAAATATATTTTTCTATTACAATAACATATGAAATATGTATAGATTTAATTAGTGGCAAAAAACGGTTTTTGTAGTAGTAGAAAAAAGTGGAAATATTATAAGTGGAAAGAAAATGACTAAGTTTTTGAAATAATTCTAATTGGTAATTTATAGTCGTTTGAATATTTTTTGTAAAAAAATATTAATATATAAATAATAATAAAATAATAATAAAACTTTAAACTACCAACAATATACAAACATATAAAATCAATATAAAAAGACAATATTATGTTTGTTGCTTTTTTCAGGCGGTAAACGTAACATTTTATTCAACCATTGATTGTTATCTTGGTCTATGCCGTTGTTATACATGCTATCAGTATAATTGTTTAGAGATCAGTCTCTTGTAATTGCAACCGTTTGTAGATAACTAACTAACATCAATATTACATCTCATATGAAAATAAAAAATAGTTCAATATAGATTTTGATATTACTTTTAAAAATATTGTTTTTTGTTTAAGGATTGTATGATCCAATGTCCTACTCTACTTGTGAATTTTTAATGAAAATATTTGTTTTCTTATTTGCTATGACATTTGACATATCCAATACCAAGCATATGACATTAGCCTCCATCAATAACAATGCATGGTGATATTGATGCGCTCTTTTTTCACCTCACTATCGAATGAGGATCCATTAGAGGCAAAGCTTTACATTTATAAAGCCTTAAACAATCCACAAGTGCATGGAACACCGATGAATACTTAAGGATGGATCACACAAGGACTAAAAACTACATACTAGAGATGCGAGAAACAAATTAATCTAGAGCAAAACGTTTTTGTGGGTTTTTATGTTGGTTTACGAAAAGAAAACAAATACAAGAAGGAAAACAAAAGACAAAAGCGTTGGATCGTGGATTAAATTATCAAAGAGATGATTAACAATCAAACAATGATTCATTTGGTAGCATTAAACACTATCTTAGGTCATGGAGCACAAGCATAAGACTAATCCACTTTCGTGGTATCAATCCCTTCACTAATCACCTAATCATCAACAATTCCGTTCGTGATTAGATAATCAATGAGCATTAATTGTAAATTCATTTAGTTCACTAATCACCCTAATCATCAACTCTCGTTCGCTAGGATGTGAAAAGCTCACAATAGGTTTGGTTCAAGCATTTCATCGAACACCTTCCAGGTGTGAAATGCCTAAGTTCAAGATTTGATTTTCCAATCCTAATCTAGCATTAAGAGCAACCTATGTGAAAGATATAGCAAAGATCAACCTAAATCATCATCATCTAACCATCAAGACAATTGACTAATAATGCCTATACATTCAATGCACATTCATTTTTATGACATGGATCACACAAGTAGATAAGTTCACTCCCATGATACTAACCCATTTACAAATCATCTCGTTATCAACAACTTCCATTCGAAACTAAATGATCCATAATCATTACACATGAGTCCATACAAGTCAACAATTCACCTTAATCATCAATTTTCATTGGCTAAGAATTGAATTGCATGCTTGGAAGTTTTCTAGACATTTCATCGAACACCGTCCGGACGATAAATGTCCTAGGTTCTAGATATGAGAAATCAAGTCATTTCTAGCTTAAGATCCTTCCCAACATGAGAAGAAACGTTTATCTAGTAGTCATAAACATCAACAATCAATCACCAAACCATCACAATCAAGCAAATCGTAATCCAACAAAAAGCCTAAGATCTAAACATGAATAACAATAAACAAAAAGACATAAAGGTAAAGGAAATGCATAAGTAAAAGATAGAGGTGAAAAAATCTTCTATAAAATAGCATTTGTATGAAGAACAATCCAAGAACATCCATAAGAAAGAGTTTGGGTCTAACCCAACTCTAGAGAGAAGAAAACTTAGGTTTAAAATGTCTAAATTTCGCTTAAATACATAAGGGGTTCGAACCAGATCGACCTGGGACAAACCGGATCAAATCTTAAAATTCATAAAAATTCCACGTTTTATCGGTCGGTTTTATCGGGCATTTGCCCGATAAAACTGAGAATTTGAACTTCAGCAGAGGGAAATCTTGATTCTACCGGGCAGTTCTATCGGTCGTTTGCCCGATAGACTCAAGGTCCAGTGAGTTACTCCTTCTTGACTCTATTTCTTCACTTCTATCAGCTTGTTTTATCGGTTGTAGTGACCGATAAAATCAATTTTCTGTACTTCTCTTCACTCTTTGGCTCTCTTGTGTATTTGCTTGCCCATCTAAAATCTCCCAATTATCTAAGCTCCAAGAACACCTGAAAAAGGACTCAAAGGACTATGCACATGCTATATAAACAACATGGGACTCAAATCTAGATTTCTAATGCTAAGTGAAACAAATGATGCATAAATAATCTAAAATGGATGCAAATGCAAGTAAAACCAATTGAAAACAAGTCTTAAAACCATGCAAAATCACCTATCATATATCAATTCTCTCATCAACAGTTAGAGCCGATCGTTCTTTTGGGATGTCAACTCTATGTTCCAACTTCAACATTCTCTTCTCCATAAACTTAGTGTGCTTTGAATCCACATTTTTTTTTTTGTTGCTAAAAACATTTGATTCAAATGGTGAATCCGCGTTCCTCAAGTGCGTCTCTCTTATATAATTGTATAGATTGTTAGTCCACATGATATATGTTACACAAAAAAATATCACTATTTGTGTATTATGGTGTGCAACCCTTGAATCATATGACATTGATTATTTCATTTAGAAACGCAGAGATTAGAACGCTTTCAAAATTTCTCATTTTTAATTATTAATTTTGAAAAAACCCAAGTGATCTTTTGAATGTCTGTTTATAGAAGCACAAAAATTTAAAAGTTAAACACGTTTTTTCTCTGAGTAAAACTTCTCCTATCTTTTAGTGATTTTAAATAGGGTGAATTAGGAAAAATGGTAGTTTTAAGTTTATAATTTGCTAAATGAGTGTGTTTTAGATGGTGAGTAAGACCATCTCCAATGTATTACTCTATTTTTTATTCTAAAATAAAGTTGGGTTTTGCTCCAATGTATTACTCTATTTTTTCACTCTAAAAAGGAATATTCTATGGTATATTCTATTTCTATTTTATTATAAATATCATTTATTTGTAAGAAATTACAATTTAACCCCACTTATTTTTTTCTTTCAAAAACTTCCATAAATTATGATTTTATTTAAATTAAACATTTATTACATAAGAAAAATTACATTACATCATATAAAAATAATAAAACATATATGACTTTGGTTTAAACATCACCATTACTGTATTTTTCCCATAAATGATCAATTAATGCATTTCAAAGAAAAAAAATGAGCTTCTCTATCTTTGATTTTTCTAAATCGACCAAGAAATTCTATGCTTGTTATGTTGCTTATCTTTAGTTTCAACATTTTTTTTTGTATTTCTGTATTTTAAGAAAATTATTGCTGTCTTAAAAATGTTGATTTTCAAATTTATAAAAATAATCTATATAATAATCTGGTGGTGATAATCATTTTCTGTAATTTAAGTTTTAACATTTTTTTAGTGCAAAAAAAATTGTCAAATTGTGATATGGAGAAAAAATTACTCTACAAATTATCTCAAATAATATGAACACATCACAATATATGGTTTTATTTGATTTAACTTAAAAAAATATTATAATAAAGTAATTTAAATGTAAAATTGATTTTCGTGTATTTAAATATTATTATTATTATTTGTTTCAGTTATAATTACAAAGATATAAAAATTAAAGAACCATTCTATAAATAAAAAAGCTCAACTCTAAAATAGAGTGAGAAATAGAGTTACTCTAAAAATAGAGTAAAAAATAGAGTTATTCTATTTTAGAGTGGAAAATAGAGTGGGGTTGGAGAGGATTTTACTCTAAAATAGAGTTTAGAGTGAAAAATAGAGTATGGTTGGAGATGCCCTAAGGAGTTGGGTAGTTTGGAATAGAGAAAATTTCAAAAATCCCAAAATACCCTTATTAGTGTAAAAAGTATGAGAGAGAAAAGAGAGAGGAAATAGTAAGAGGGAGAGAAATAGACAGAATTTTTTTTTTTAATTTAAAGTAGGAGAGAGAAAAATGTGGTTTTTTCAATTTTTGTTTCCTCTTTCAAATCTATGAATCATATATCTCATTTTAAAAAGTGAATCATATAAACGTATTTGAAACATAAGCATAGATTTAAAAAACATATATATATATATATATATATATATATATATTTAAAAAACATAGATTTCGACCTGCGCAATCCGGCCCACGAAAGGCCCAATAAACGTATTTGAAACATAAGCACGGCCTAGTCCACCCGCCTGCGAGGAGCTTGTGCACGCGAGGTCGAGCATCAATGATCTACAGCTCGCAGGGGCTTGGTCAAAAATAGTTCCTGGATTCGCGGAGCATGTGGCGACGTGATGATCAGAGGTGGTTCAGCTCGAGGGCGGCTATAAAAGGACGTCGAAGCTTAGGTTTGAGGGATCAATTCTTTTACGCAAAAATAGCACTTGTAAAATCTCCTCGAGATTTCTCCTCGTGTAAACATTTTTATCCATCAATACAAATCCAATTCGTCGAGTTTAGATCCAAACTTACATTTGGTTCGTAGATAGAAACTAGCCCACCAAATTCATCCCCAAAATCATATAAAAAACTAAGTGTGCGAAATATTGGTTGCAATCACGGTTTCCTTTATAAGTTTCCTTTAGAAATATTGCTATTATCCATTAACATTTACCTAAATATAATTTGTTCTCTATATAAGAGCAAAGTTCCCATATATTTATATTTAATTTCATGAAATAAACATATATGCATTTTATCATTTTTTTATGTTGTATAATCTATATATATATTTGATGAGTTACTATGTTTCATATATAATAATTTTGTACTTTTTGTTTTTGTTTTTTTAAGGATTGTCATTAATTAATAAAATAAAATCGAAAGTTTACAAGCTATGTTCTTACAAAGTTTGCACAAAAGTAAATCATAGAGTATAATTTTGAACATAGAAAAAAAAAAATTAAAACCAACAATTTCTTTTATCAATCAATTTTTAAACCTAAAAAAGTTTACCATTTGTTGACAAAAAAAAAAGTTTACCATTGAAGATTTTAAAAACCATATTTTTTGGTTTTGTTACTCTGTGTGCCATGTTTCATGCTTACATGCACGGCTACCTTGGTCATAACGTTATCTTTCACGTTTTAAAGAGAGAATAAGAGAGAGAGAGAGAGAGAGAGAGAGAGTAGACTCTAGTGTAGTCATCATTGCTGGACATTAATTTATTTTATTCTTGCATTGTCACGTGACACGATAACATTGCATTGTTGTTCTTCTTTTTTTCCTCGTTATGTCTTTTTTTCTTGTAAAATGTTTAATGTATTATAACTTACAAATATGTAGCTTAATTACATAGGTTGGTTTTTCTATTATGTTTTGGGGTTTTACGAATTATATAGAAATAAAAATACTATTATTTTGGACACCATTAAGGTCGGACAAAATATCTGAAATCCAAAACGTATTATTTTGGACACCATTAAGTTAAGGCCGGAGAAAACTAACAGTTCGTATTTAGTTTTATTTCTTCTCGGGAACACACACACGATCGTTGAAGATCCCATGATCACAAACCAACAAAAAAAATACTTTTTCTGAAAAGGTGGAGGCAATACACAGACTAAGGCTCCGAATGGAGAAAGCGGATCAAGCGGTGCGGATCTAGCGGTTCAAGCGGATCAGGCGGATCAATTGCGGATCTGGCGGTTCTGGCGGATCAAGCGGTTCAAAATATATTGTTGAATGGGAAAAGCGGTTCATAACATATATTTAAATAAAATTTGATATAAGAACTATAATTATGTTTATAAATTTAAAAACAATACATCGAGTCAAAAGAAAGAATTTGACATCAGATATTTCAATTTTCCCATAACATATCTGCAATCTCTTCTCTGATGTATATCATATGATTTCCTGCAGCTACCTCTGCTGCTTCAATGTCGCCTAGATCAGTTTCAAATTATGTGTTATCAAACTCAACCTGTTCCATTATTTCTGCAAAATTATCATCGGAAAAGTTTGAAATTCTGATAAAAATATGCAGTCCCATTGTAGCCATTATCACTCTTTTTTGTACTTCAATATTATATCTAGGAAACTAAGAAAGAATCCTCCATTTTTTTTTCCAAACTCCAAATGTCCTCTCAATAACAGAACGTAATGATGCATGCCATCGATTAAACAATTCTTTCTTATTTCGAGGAGGAGGACCATTGTTGAACTGCGACATATGGTACCGAACAACCATGTTACGTGAAGATCTATAGGGAGCAAGAAAACCCTGTTTATTTGGATATCCAGAATCAACTACATAATACTTATTAGCCGGAGGCAAAGGAAATCCAGCGTCATTATCTTGCGCCATCGTTAGAACTGCTGTATCGTGACAAGATCCCGATGCTCCATTCCAAACATATGTGAACAACATATTCAAATCACAAATTGCCATGATGTTAAACGATGTTCTACTGTGTCGACTCCAATACATTCCTTGTAATTCAGGTTTCGCCTTTACGCATACATGAACTCCATCCATTGCTCCAACAAATCCACTAAAAAAGAGCCAATATTTTGAATCCATTAGAAGCCGGTCAGGAATCCTGAGTAAATCTTGTCTTCTTGGAGTTATGATAAAATCACAAGCAAGTAACTCAGTCGCTGTAAGAACTTCAAAGAATTTCCTTTTCACTGTTTCTTGAGTTCTTCCGAATCGCAATCCAACATCTCTTTGAACTTCATTGTGTCCACATATTCTTAGAAATATTGCCACACTTTCTTCAATGCTAACATTTAATGTTGGCCGTAAACCATAATTTGTTTCTAGGTTATCACATAAGGTTCTAAAACAACCAAGTGACATTCTTAGTAGTTGAAAACAAGCAGCATGATCTTCTTGTAAGCGTCGCCAAATATTCCTCCACCCCAAACCATTATCTGTTTGTACTGGTCCTCTTCCAAAATACCGATTGTAATAATTTAGTGATGGTTGAATTATTAACTCCTCAAATATCTCGTTTTCCAAATTCCATAACTCAATTCTTTACTCATAACTTAGAAAGCGGAGTCCTTGTGATCGGAGCTGGCATATACGAAAAGCCTAACATTTAAGAACATGAAAATAAAAATAAAATTAGATAAACGTCATTAGAGATTGTAAAAATTGTATCTTATCTTCGAAGGTGTTGTCAGCTCTATCAATGAAATACTTACGCCAAAATTCGTCTTCTCGAAATGCTTGGATGCATGCCCAGTAAAAATTTGTATCCTTCGGTAGCTCCATCGATTCAAATATCTTAACAACCACATAAAAATCGTTGTAATCGTCTTTGTCAAATGGGTTTGGACGTAAACTTTGGCGTTGAAACTCTCTAAATCCAGTCATTGTCTCTGTTAGGGTTGTCTCAAATGATTGCTTCTTACGACTTCCTCGTGAACCACTTCCAAAAGTGACTTGTGAGTTTCCCGCAGATCTTTGTGAAGTACATGAACGTCTTCCTCTACCTCGTTGTTGAACTCTAGACCTAGAAATTTGAATCGGATCAATTGTTGAAGAACTATGTCGTATATGTTCATGGGTAAAATCGTTCGAAGGACGTGTTTCATCATCAATGTTAACGCGATACACCTCTTCGTTTTCTTGTGTCTCCGGAACTTGACTGTATGGCATTTCATTACCATATGTTTCTTGATCCATCTCGTCTTCAACATTAGTTGCACATTCATTCATCATTTCTTCTCTTCGCTGGTTGACAGAATATTGATTATGGAATTGGACATTGTATAAAGTGAAACAACGTTGCATCACATCCCACAGCTATGGCGGTTTTCGTTTAAATGATTTTACAATTTTACATACCTGTTAAAAAATTATCAATAATTATTGTTTACTTAATTTGACTATTCAATTTGAAAAATGAAAAAGATTATGACTACTTACTTCATGATCTTTCCACCATGATTGAGATGCATCAATCTCAAATGTAATAGGATCAACCGTGATGCCGGTAGAATCCATAAGAGCCAGATACTTCTTGTACTTCTTTTTCAATTGATCAAGTTTTTCTTTGAAAAACTTATACGTTAAATTAACACCAAACTCCTCGTTGAACTTTTTAACCATAAATTCTTTACCCAAAGTTGTGGGGTCTTTTTAAAGGTAATTATTCATCCTAATCGCTTCATCATACATCTCAAGAAATATTATTTCTCGGATAGAAGTCCATTTAAAATTATCTGCGCCCTACATGTTATAAAAGTTCTCAAATATTTGTTTTATTTAATTATAACTGCACTAAAAATTATAAAAATAAATGTGAACTATTTACCCGTGATGATGTTTCTGTGGGGACACTTGTATTTTCTTGGACTGAAGCATTTGTATTTTGCCGGCGGTTAGACGACATATCTACAAATTTAAAAATAAAATTAATAATTTGTTTTATTTTAACAATAAATAATTATATTTATCCATAAAAAATCATATATTGAGCCAATATTAAATATTTCATTGTCACTAAATTTTGATCATACAATACAAATGTATTAAAATTGACTAATTTAATTATTGTTACTTTTACATTTACAATAATGTACAATTATCTATAAATAATAACATGTCATCCATAAAAAACTATAAATAATATCATGTATTCTTATAGTTACTTAACATAATATGCATACTTAGAATTATTTAATTTGCATGTTTATAATATATAACGACAATGTTCATATCTTTTTATTTTAAATGAAATATCTGCATTTTGCTTGAAAAACTGATTAAATGTTTTTCACTATTTTTCTTAGTTTTTGTTCAATTTTTTATTATTAATAAAAATAAATCAAATATTACAATTTATGTTTTTAGAAATAAATATAAATATCACTATAATTTATGTTTTTAGAAATAAATATAATTATTACTATAATTTATACTTCTTACATTGCTATGTAAATTAAAATTAATGGTTTATCTTAAATTATTTTACTAATTTTACTAAACTACTATATTACAAAACATAATCATACAAAATTTATAGAGTTTAGTATAAATATTATGTTTTGTACACACTTAAAAAATATTATACAAATATTTAGAAACCTNATTATGATGAACCTGATTTGGTTTTTTCTTTTTCGTGGTGAGAAGATTTTTTTTTCTCTCGGATGTTTATATCAAGTTTTGCAAATTCCTTCTTTTACAATGTTTATACATATATATTTTATTATATCACTTCTTGAAATGTGTGCAGATAACAAAGAAGAGTGCCATCCTTGTGGTTTTGGTGGCTGTCCGTCCACCGGCAAAACTCCCACTATTTTCCCCTAAAAGACAAAATAAATTTTTAGAAAGTGAATCATCAATTTATTTTTTTTACTTTATACTAAAATGTTGAATGGGGAATCGTAAAAGGTCCATCCACTCAAGTGGTTCATCCACTCTTATCCCACTCTCCATTCGAACCCTAAGGCTCCAAATGGAGAAAGCGGATCAGGCGGTGCGGATCAAGTGCGGATCTGGCGGATCTGACGGATCAAGTGCGGATCAAGCGGTCTAAAATATATTGTTGAATGAGAAAAGCGGTTCATAACATATATTTAAATTAATATAAATATAAGAAATGTAATTATGATTATAAATATGTATATTATACATAAATAAATTGAAAGACAATACATTGAGTGAAAAAAACTAATGTTTCATTATTTCAATTTTCCCATAACATATCTGCAATCTGTTCTCTGATATACATCATATGATTTCCCTTAGCTATCTCTACTGCTTCAATGTCACCTAGATCAGTTTCAGATTCTGTGTTGTCAAACTCAATTTGTTCCATTATTTCTGCAAAATCTTCATCTGAAAAATTTGAAATTCTGATAAAATTATGAAGTCCCATTGTAGCCATCACCACTCTTTTCTGTACTTCAGTATTATATCCAGGAAACTCAGAAAGAATCCTCAATTGTTTTTTCCAAACTCCAAATGTCTTCTCAATAATAGAACGTAATGATGCATGCCATCGATTAAACAATTCTTGCTTTCGAGGAGGAGGACCATTGTTGAACTGCAACATATAGTACCGAACAACCATGTTACGTGAAGATCTATAGGGAGCAGGAAAACCCTGTTTATTTGGATATCCAGAGTCAACTACATAATAGTTATCAGCCGGAGGCAAAGGAAATTCAGCGTCATTATCTTGCGCCATCGTGAGAACTGCTGTATCATGACAAGATCCTGGTGCTCCATTCCAAACATATGTGAACAACATATTGAAATCACAAATTGCCATGATGTTAAACGATGTTCTACTGTGCCGACTCCAATACATTCCTTGTAATGCAGGCTTCACCTTTACGCATACATGAACTTCATCCATTGCTCCAACAAACCCACTAAAAAATGGCCAATATTTTGAATCCATTAGAATTCGGTCAGGAATTCTGAGTAGTTCTTGTCTTCTTGGAGTTATGATAAAATCACAAGCAAGTAACTCAGTCGTTGTAAGCACTTCAAAGAATTTTCTTTTCACTGTTTCTTGAGTTCTTCCGAATCGCAATCCAACATCTCTTTGAACTTCATTGTGTCCACATATTCGTAGAAACATTGCCACACTTTCTTCCATGCTTACATTTAATGTTGGCCGTAAACCATAATTTGTTTCTAGGTTATCACATAATGTTCTAAAACAACCAAGTGACATTCTTAGTAGCTGAAGACAAGCAACATGATCTTCTTGTAAGCGACGCCAAATATTCCTCCACCCCAAGCCATTATCTGTTTGTACTGGTCCTCTTCCAAAATACCGATTGTAATAATTCAATACTGGTTGAATTATTAACTCCTCAAATTGCTCGTTTTCCAAATTCCATAACTCAATTCTTTCCTCATAACTTAGAAAGCGGAATCCTTGTGATCGCAGCTGGCATATACGAAAAACTTAACATTTAAGAACATGAAAATAAAAATAAAATTAGATAAATAAAATCTGAAATAACATGAATGAAAAATACATAATAACTAAATGACTTTATTAAAAAAAATTAAGTCAAACAAGACAGAGTCACGAAAAACAAAGTACATGCGCTACTAATCTAATCTTCATCGCCTGAGTCGCTTTGATGAGTTTTGTTTAAATTTGGTCTTCATCATGCTCTACGTCTTTGAACGTTTCCCAAACTAGGAAGTGGTGCTTCCTCTGTAACTCCTTCTTGAGCATTTGTTGTTGTTTCCGTTTGAGTTCTTAGTGCAAATTCGTGTTGCACATTTTTTTGCGGACCCCATTGTGGAACATTTGATGATGAATCCCAATGTGAAATATTTGGAGGTATTCCCCATTGTGGAGCACTTGGTGGTGAAATCCATTTTTGTGCATTTTCTTGTGTACTCCATTGTTGCGCTTGGTGACGTGCTCCATTGTTGAGTGTTTGGTGGCATTCCCTATTGTTGAGCGCTTGGTGGTGTGCCCCATTGTTGAGCGCTTGGTGGTGTGCCCCATTGTTGAAAAGGATGACCCCATTGGCCACATGTATTATCACCAGAAGATGGACTACCATAATGAAAACTACTTGAACTTGGGCTCTCAAAATTTCTTCCCGAGCTTAGATGCTTTCCAACACTTTCATCATCGCGTGTAAATCCAGTTAGAGCTTGTAAAAATTGTATCTTATCTTCGAAGGTGTTGTCAGCTCTATCAATGAAATACTTACGCCAAAATTCGTCTTCTCGAAATGCTTGGATGCATGCCCAGTAAAAACTTGTATCCTTTGGAAGCTCCATTGATTCAAATATCTTCACAGCCACATCAAAATCGTTGTAATCGTCTTTGTCAAATAGGTTCGGACGTAAACTTTGGCATTGAAACTCTCTAAATCCAGTCATTGTCTCTATTAGGGTTGTCTCAAATGATTGCTTCTTACGTCTTCCTCTACCTTGTTGTTGAACTCTGGACCCAGGAATTTGAATCGGATCAACTGCTGAAGAACTATGTCGTATATGTTCATGGGTAAACTTGTTCGAAGGACGTGTTTCATCATCAATGTTAACGCGATACACCTCTTCGTTTTCTTGTGTCTCCGGAACTTGACTGTATGGCATTTCATTACCATATGTTTCTTGGTCCATCTCATCTTCAACATTAGTTGCACCTTCATTCAACATTTCTTCTCTTCGCTGGTTGACAGAGTATTGATTATGGGATTGGACATTGTATAAAGTGAAACAACGTTGCATCACATGTCACAGCTGTGGCGGCTTTCGTTTAAATGATTTTACAATTTTACATACCTGTTAATAAAATTATTAATAATTATTTTTACTTAATTTGACTATTCAATTTGGAAAATGAAAAAGATTATGAGTACTTACTTCACGATCTTTCCACCATGATTCAGATGCATCAATCTCAAATGTAATAGGATCAACCGTGATGCCGGTAGTGAAACGACCATACTTTTTTTTTTTTTTTTTTTATAAACTTCGGGAATAATTAAACAATACAAGATTTAATTAAACAACGCAAGAACAAGTCTACAGCTTACACAAGCTAACAGTTCTATAACAGCAAAAGCAACAACCACAATAATAAAAACCCCGAGTCCTAATCATCCTCTCTTCACTGCCTCGATTCCACGATCATGCCTTATCTTTACCTGCATCGACAAAAGTGATGCATCAACATTTGGCTAACCAAACGCTGAGTGAGATTGATCATCCCAACAACATGCTACCAATAAGCACAACAATCAGCAATTATCAATTATCAATACTAAGAATTAATTAACACCAATTAAAACTTCCAGCACAAAAAAATAGCAACTGGTATCGATCGATACACCCATGGTATCGATCGATACCCAAACAACACACGACACCGACAAGGGACTGGTATCGATCGATACTAAAAACAACACCTGGTATCGATCGATACTAACACCACTCGAGTCTACCGACAAGGGACCGGTATCGATCGATACACCCATGGTATCGATCGATACTCCCCTGCGACTCACAACCTTCACGAAATCTAAACCCAGAAATCGCCAAGAACAAACCCCAAACTCAACAATAAAGCTTAACAAAGTACCACACAAGCTTAATTGCTAACCTTTGGTCCCAACTCACCTTAGATACGATGGATCGAGCTCTAGAATGACTTCCCCGAGCTCAAGATCGACCTCCCTTTCACGCCAAAACCAAGGTCTTCCAACCTCTTCCTCAAGCTTCTCCCCAAGCTCAAACCCTCTTGATCTCGCAAGATCCAAGCTTCACCAAGCTCTTCCTTCCCTTTCTCTCTCTCTCTCTCTCTCACGCAATACCAGCTTCTTTTTCCCAGAAAAGGTTCATCCTTCCGCGTAAGAAGAGAAGAAGAAGATAATAAGGAACTTTCCTTTCCAAAACGATTAAGACACCCCGCACGGTATCGATCGATACAGGATGGTATCGATCGATGCACCCTGGAATGGTATCGACCGATACTCACCTAGTATCGATCGATACTACCCCCGGAACAAACCCGAATTAATTATTTCACCCCAATAATCAATTCTTCCGGAACGCGGGCGTTACAATTCTCCCCCACTAACATGGATTCGACCTCGAATCTTCGTTACCGTTCATCTCCCATGAACCTTAATCGTCGCAACGATTACATAAACCTTGGCCAACCCGGCCATCTCAACACTCACACGAGGTCCAAAACCAACCTCCGAGGTTTCCCACGCAGTCCCTATGCTTATGACACCGCGGCATCATATGTACGTATTGCTTAAACACAAGCCAACCCCATCACTCAAGACACCGCAGCATCTCCGAGTTCCGAGCATCAGCCATATCCCGCAGGATATTTACCATACCTCGCAAGGTATCAACCATACCACATCACCCAAGACGCCGCAGCATCTCCGAGTTCTGGGTATCTGCCATACCACTCCACTCGGTAATATAACCTGCAAGAGTCTCGATACCCCATACCACTCAATTCTAGGGAATATATCCTACGTCTAGGATATACTTCTTACGTATCCACGGTATCACGTATCACTCTAGGCTATAAACCTTCCGAGTCTGGGTACATCGCCAATCACACTCTCAAGACACACAGTCCTGCGAGCTATCGGCACCAGAGGAACCAGTCCTCTCAATGAGCAATAAGTCACACATCTATAAGCATCTCGACTGAACTACCTCCCGTGATCCGTGTAAATCCTCGCAAGGTAACACCGGCATCACCCCGATTCCATACCCGGAATACCTGCCGTGCATAACCAATAACCATGTCATCGCACCGCCCTTGCGCACCCTCGAGTGTCGGCTCGCTTTAGAGAAACTTGTCAAGACAACTATGACTAGGCTAGCTCTAACACCCAACAACTCTCTGCAGTAGGTCATCAATACAAACGTAATAAAACAAACAAGTACCATACGCCTGCAATCTGACCCACCACATAGAACCGCTAAGTGAATTAACCCGGTCCCGTCACTTGACTCATTTATCCGAACAAGCTTAACTGAAAACACGCAACGCTCACAACAGCAATAAGAACATCCATCTTATTACTCTCTTGCATTAACGTTTTTTTTTTACCCTAAACGCAATGCGAAACCGTGACTCCCAAAGTCACCAATAATAAGAAATACTCATCTTATTATACATCATAATGTAACATCGTTCCACGCAACGGAAATACAAAATGATACACACAAGCATACAGCTACAACCCAAAGTAGAACCTCTCGATGGAACTCAAGCCGCAACTTGCTTCTGGAACCACTTCCGGAACCTCGCTTCCATCCTAGCCTCTGGCTCCCAAGTTTCCTCCTGTACCCAGTCACAGTCCCACAGAACTCGCATCATCGGAATCTTCTTCCGACGAAGCTCCTTTACCCTCCGCTCGAGAACTCTCAAAGGTCTCGCCTCAACGGTCATATTGGGCTGGAGATCTCACGGAATCTCAGCCAATACCTCGTCACCCCTATACAAACACTTCTTCAGCATCGACACATGGAAGACCTTATGAAATGCTTGCATAGCCGCGGGTAACTCCAACCGATACGCTACCGGTCCAACACGCTCTACAATCCGGAACGGCCCTATATACCTCGGACTCAACTTAGTCGCAGTAATGGACCTGTTCGGACCTCTCAGTAAAGCCATCTTGAGATACACACTGTCTCCCACCTCGAACATAAGCTCTTTCCGCCTCTTATCGGCATAACTCTTTTGCCGATCCTGGGCCTCCTTCATGTTCAGCTTCAAAACCCGGATCTTCTCCGTGGTTTCCTGAACAAAACTCGCACCTAAAGTGCTCCTCTCCCCCACTTGTGTCCAGCACAAGGGGGTACGACATGGCCTTCCATACAGAGCCTCGTATGGAGCCATCCCAATACTCGCCTGGTAGCTATTGTTATAAGCAAACTCTACCAAGCTCAAGTGATCCACCCAGTGACCACCCCAATCCAGCACGCACATCCTCAACAAATCCTCCAAAGTCTGGATGGTCCGCTTGGACTGCCCATCTGTCTGAGGATGATACGCCGTGCTCAAGTGCACTTTCGTGCCCATCTCTGCCTGAAACACCTTCTAGAACTCCGATGTGAACTTAGGATCCCGATCCGAGACAATGCTCACCGGCACTCCATACAGTCTCACAATCTCCTGCACGTACTTCCTAGCCAACACCGCTGCCCCATCGGTCTTCTTAATGGCCAGAAAACGCGCACACTTGGTCAATCGATCAACGATGATCCAAACAGCATCCTTGGTCCGAGAAACTGGTAAACCCACCACGAAATCCATCGTGATCAAATCCCACTTCCACTCTGGAATGGGTAAACTCCGCAACAACCCACTCGGGACCTGGTGCTCCGCCTTCACTAACTGGCACACGTTGCACGACGCGACCCAGTTAGCAACATCCTTCTTCATCCCGACCCAATGATAATAGCGCCTGAGATCGCGGTACATCTTAGTCGCTCCTGGATGAATCGCGAATATACTCGAATGAGCCTCACTCAGGATCTCTCATCGCAAATCCTCATCCAAAGGTACGCATACCCTCCCACTAACAAGGATAGTGCCGTTCGCAGATACCTGATACTCAGAACCCTCCGCTCTCGAAGCCTTAACCAAACCCTCATCTTTTTCCTGAGCCAACCGAACTCTGCTCAAAAGATCCGACTGGTTAGCCGCCTCTAAGCCCAAAGGTTCCTGAGATACAACACATAAGCGCAATGTGCTAATCTCGCTCACCAAAGACTCAACCTCGAGCTCCCGAGCCAAAGCCACCCGCTTCCGACTCAACGCATCCGCAACCAGATTAGCCTTACCAGGATGGTAAGCTATCTCTAGATCATAATCGGCCACTAGCTCCATCCAGCGCCTCTGCCTCAAATTCAACTCAGGCTGAGTGAAAATGTACTTCAAGCTCTTATGATCTGTGAACACCTGCACCTTTCCGCTATAAAGATAAGATCTCCAAATCTTTAAAGCGAAAACTACTGCAGCCATCTCCAGGTCATGGGTAGGGTAGTTGCCCTCATGCTTCCGCAGCTGCCGCGAAGCATAGGCAATAACCTTCCCCCGCTGCATCAACACACAGCCAAGACCCACTCCCGAGGCATCGGTGTACACCACGTAAGGCTCGCCCGACTCAGGCAACGTCAATACTGGAGTACTAGTCAACATGGCCTTCAGTTCCGCGAAACTCTCCTCACACCCCGAGGACCACACGAAAGGAACATCCTTTCCCGTCAGCTTCGTCATAGGCTTGGCCAGACTCGCGAAACCCTTGACAAACCGTCGATAATACCCTGCCAACCCGAGAAAACTCCGAATCTCAGTAGCATTCCTCGGCCTCGGCCAAGTACTAATGGCATGTATCTTCTCCGGATCTACCGACACTCCCTCCGCAGAGACAATGTGACCCAGAAAACCGATCTCCCGCTGCCAGAAGCTACACTTACTCAACTTAGCAAATAACTTCTGTTCCCGCAGCCTCGAAAGAACCACACGCAGATGCACCTCATGCTCCTCCCGGCTCCTCGAATACACCAAGATATCATCGATAAAGATAATCACGAACTCATAGAGATACTCCTGGAAAACGCTGTTCATCAATCTCATAAATGCAGCCGGTGCATTCGTCTACCCAAATGGCATCACCACAAACTCGTAGTGGCCATAACGAGATCTGAAAGCCGTCTTTCGGATATCCACCTCATCGATGGGAATCTGATGATATCCCGACGCCAAATCAATCTTGGAGAACCAAGTAGCCCCTCTCAACTGATCCAACAACTCATCAATCCGAGGAAGAGGATACCTGTTCTTCACTGTGACTCGGTTAAGTCCCCGGTAGTCAATACACAACCAAAAACTCCCGTCCTTCTTCTTCACGAACAACACCGGTGCTCCCCACGGTGAAGAACTCGGGCGAATAAACCCCTTGCTCAACAATTCCGCCAGCTGCTTCTTCAGCTCTGCCATCTCTGCTGGAGCCATCCTGTAAGGAGCCCTGGATATCGGTGCCGTCCCTGGTTCCAACTCGATCGTGAAAGGATCTGACCTCGACGGTGGCAACCCCTGCAACGACTGGAACACATCCTGGAACTCACGAACCACACGAATATCCTGAACCCTAGCCTCTCCGACGGCCTCCGGCAAGGAAATGGTAGCCAAATATGCCTCGCAACCCCTCTCGATCAGACGCTCCGCGTGCACAACCGAGATCACGAGACTCCCGGAAGTCGGTCTCACACCCTGATACACCATCTTCCCTTTCCTTCGGTCGAACTCGACTCGCCCTTGGTGACAGTCCAGATGCGCTCTGAACTTCCCGAGCCAATCCATGCCCAAGATGACATCGTACAGCTCCACTGAGCAGATAATCAAATCGGCAGGCATGGACTCTCCTGCTACCTGAACATCCACGTCTCGCACCCGACCGTGAATTCTCAGGAGCTTCCCCCCGGCAACCTCCACGAAACCCAAACTCACACCGGGCTCGCTTCGAAGATTAGCCTTCTCGGCCAACTCCGGGGAAACGAAGCAATGCGATGCTCCCGTGTCAAATAGCACATGACACTCTACACCCCCAACACACAAGGTCCCTGCACATACATGTGCCGAGAACCTTAATACCCCGACAAGCACGACATTCCCCAACACAGAATTAAACTTAGATGAGTTTAAGCAAAATACCTGTGATCGGCCTGGAACTCGGCTCTCCGGACTCGGTGATGGAGTACACTCGAGGCGCTGATGCCACCTGCCTGATGGGCTGCACCACCGTGGTCTCACTCTGCCGCAACTGGGGACACTGAGGCCTGATGTGCCCCGCCTCCTTGCAGTGATAGGTCACTCGAGAATCCACTCGCACTCCGCCCTTCTGAGGACAGCTTGCCACTCGATGATCCATGCTCCCACAACCAAAGCAACCCGGACCACCCCGACTACCTCTCGAAGCGCTCTCCCGCTTCCGCTTCTTTCCTTGCATTGGCTTACTGCCTCTGCTCGGACCGGACTGCTGCTGCACAGATCTCGCCTGAAAACTCGGTGTAACCGCTACCACCTCGTCCTTCAGACCCTCCTCAAGCAAAGCTGCAGTCTCAACCAACTCATCAACCGTGCAAAAAGCCCTCACCATGCAACGGTTCCTCAAGTCAACCCGAAGACCCATCAGGAATCTCTGCACACGGGCCGACTCACTCTCAACCGCTCATCTAACATAAGACCCGAGCCGGTTGAACTCCACCTCATACTCGCGTACCGACTGATCCCCCTGAGTCAAACTCGCAAGCTTCGACTCTATCCGGTTGAACACCTCCTGAGGGAAGTACTTGGAGTTAAACTCCTCCACAAAATCCGCCCAAGCCATCGCGGCTTGAACTCTCCGTGCTGCCACACCCCTCCACCAGAGATGCGCATCAACCTCCAGATAATGGACCGCGATGTCCACTTGGTATCCCGCGGGACACCTACTCGAGAGGAAATTCCTCTCTATCCTCCTCAGCCACGCATCAGCGTCCTCAGGATTAGCACCTCCAGAAAAGAACCCCGTGCCAATCCTCTGCATCTGCTCCATCATCCTAAGGTAGGATGGGAGCTCCTCAGCAACCGCAGCTGCCACATGAGGCTGAGCCTCCACAACTACCGGAGCCACAGGAGCCTGAGCCGGTACCCTCTCTGGTAACCGCTCCAACAACCTCGTCAAAAGATCCGCTATGCGATCATCTCGGGCCCGAGCATCACCCGCTGCTACACCCGCA
>PKMM01024337.1:425508-439793 GCA_002933915.1 Eutrema heterophyllum
ATTTTATCAGTTTTTTATTTTGTATAATCTATATATATTTTATGAGTTATTATTTCATATATAATAATTTTGTACTTTTTTGTTTTTTTAAGGGTTGTCATTAATTAATAAAATAAAATCAAAAGTTTACAAGCTATGTTCTTACAAAGTTTAGACAAAAGTAAATCATAGAGTATAATTTTGAACATAGAAATAAAAAAAAAAAAAATTAAAACCAACAATGTCTTTTATCAATCAATTTTTAAACCTAAAAATGTTTACCATTTGTTGACAAAAAAAAAGTTTACCATAGACTTTAGTGAGAGAGAGAGAGAGAGAGAGAGTGACAGAGAGAGATATTGTAGACTCTAGTGTAGTCATCATTGCTGGGCATTAATTTATTTTATTATTGCATTGTCACGTGACACGATAACATTGCATTATTGTTCTTCTTTTTTTCTTCGTTATGTCTTTTTTCTTGTAAAATGTTTAATGTATTATAATTTACAAATATGTAGCTTAATTACATAGGTTGGTTTTTCTATTATGTTTTGGGGTTTTACGAATTATATAGAAATAAAAATACTATTATTTTAGACACCATTAAGGTTGGACAAAATATTTGAAATCCAAAACGTATTATTTTAGACACCATTAAGTTAACGCCGGAGAAAACTAACGGTTCGTATTTAGTTTTCTTTCTTCTCGGGAACACACACACGATCGTTGAAGATCCCATGATCACGAACCAACAAAAAAAATACATTTTCTGAAAAGGTGGAGGCAATACACAGACTAAGTGAGGACCACTCCCCCAGTCCCCCGCCGTCGATCGTACCGTTTTAGAAAATACATTTTTTTTTTTGCCGAAAAAATCATATCCTTAATAACATAATGGACCCACAAATACCATTAGTGTATCGTTGCCAAAAAACATATGACATCATATCCGATCTGAGGAACCTTGATTAGAAGTATGAAAACATAAGTTTTTTCTTTATTTATGTGACCACATTATTTAAACCCATTTATCTAGTGCTTTTTTTATTGCTCTCAATCTCATGTGCCTTTTTTGTTGCAACAAATGAACGAATCATAAATAACACTTGTACGTAGTTGGATGTTGTCTTTAAATTTCATTGCAAGAATATAACAAATATTACTAATTCCTACCTTAAAACATGTGGTTGTGTGGTTTATTCATTTATTCATATATTGTTTTCTAATTATTTATATATTTATAATTATTTTTTGTGTTTCCATATTGTTTTCTAATCCGGACCTTGAAAAACAAATTGGTTCCGTTTGGACCAGCTCACGTGCCATTCAAAATGTATTTCTCTACTAATGATGTTGTGTTTGATACTAATTAATTATAGAATTAAGAAGAGAGCTTTACTGTCAAACTAAAAAACAAAAAACAAATTGAATATACCGTCAAAATTTGGTAGTTTTCCTTTTTTATCATTACCTTTCGAAGGGCAAAAAATATAATTTCGAGTTAAATATAAGAAAGGCCAACACTTGGTAAAATAATTTATGATATAACTAGAAAAGGTGCGAGACAGTGGGAGATCGGATCTGAGAAAGACATGGTGGTACAATATTGTGAGCTTAGTGTACTAATGTTATAGATGTTGGCTCATACAAATTCAAAGTGAAGTTTTTATAAATATACAATTCCGCTTGGCTTAAACGCTAGCTAGTGAATGTGTGATATTGATTTTGGGAGTAGCTTTTGAAAATTTATTGTATGTGTGTGGTATATATACGTTTTATCAACCAATTGAGTTTTTCAAATAGATAATTTTGTACCAAGCGAGCCTTCGTATATACTTTGCTTCAATCCTTGCACTGGTAATCCTGGCGACAACGAGTGCAAACTGATTTGCGTGAATACAAAAATACAAAGAGGGTTCTTGTGTAGCTGCATGTTACAGCTATTGTGGTCTATTGTTGTTAGTTTCGAGAAAAATTTCTATATCTGGTTAAACAAAAAAATTGAATAATTTCCAACTATCACTCAAAAGAAAATTTTTGGAATTTTCTTATTCCAAAAAACTGCACACTCTGAAGTTTCTGATAGAGTGTACGATTTTTTTTACCACGGTTTAAAAAAAAAGTGAAAAGTCAAATTACCAAAAGTGCGTGCATACATTTTGTCTGTATCATAACAAATATAGATTATATGATATATATCATATAATCCATAATATACGTATATATTTATTCGTAGATGGAAGCGATATATAGAAGAGAGCATAGAGTAGAAACTAGAAACTATCTTAATTTAATAATTTGTATATTATTTTTTCTCTTTCTCAAAAAAATAAAATAAAGCATAGACCATTCGGGAGATAAATCACATATATAGAGATGAGAACGTGAATTTTAATTTATAACTTACTTAATAATTTTCATTAATTAGTTTATAAAATGTTTATTACGGAATATGTACGTCACATCAATTTTAAACTTACGGAATATGTTTACGGAATATATTTTTTAAGGGTTGTCATTAATTAATAAAATAAAATCGAAAGTTTACAAGCTATTTTTTTTACAAAGTTTAGACAAAAGTAAATCATAGAGTATAATTTTCAACATAAAAATAAAAAAATAAAATTAAAACCAACAATGCCTTTTATCAATCAATTTTTAAACCTAAAAAAGTTTATCATTTGTTGACAAAAAAAACGTTTACCATTGAAGATTTTAAAAACTCGATCTACACCAAAAACTCAAAACTTACTAGAAACTGCATGTTGTCATGCAAAGCGAGTGACATTTCAAATAACACCGTTTTTAATAACAATAAAGTCGATATATAGTTTTAGCAATTGTCAGCGAAGATCTTAAAGGTTATGTGGTGTTAATTAAGTGTTGAATATCTTGCACTTTAGAAGGATTTCTCGTTATGATAAAGCAATTGTTGGAGTTATCACTTATTTATAATGCCTTTAATAGCGATGAGAATATGATTAATTTATAATTTGCTCGTCACAGTCTCTTCTCGATCTATTAATTTATCATCTTCTGTATATGTTACTTTCAAACACCAATTTCTTTACAAAAATAAACTGTCATGCCAATATTTGGTTTTTTTGTTTTTTCATTTTTTTTTAATATTATGTACCAGTGAACTCATTATCAATGTCGACTGCTATTTATCTTAGGATTTTAACGTCCACTAATAATAATTAACTCCTATATAATCTTCAGGATTCAGATTAACGTGTCAATTTTCATTGATCATATAGTCAACCTTGATCTTTTGAAGAATTAAACCAAATTTTAGTATCTCTTCCGGTAGCACTAACAACAACAACTCTGATATTGCGGAAGTAGTTGAGGAGCTTCTTGATTTTTTATTTTATGGAGTTCTAACTATTTATATAGAATAAATACTCCATCATAGCAAAAGAAATTTAAAAGCAAGTAGACACAAACTAAATGTTTCATAACAATTAGCGGAGCTGGAACATAATTTATAAACACACTAAACGGCTCAACCATTTAATTTACACATATTTTTATTAGTTAATCATAAACGATGCTACAAACAAATTGTTAATAATAATTTCATTTATGTGATAATTTAATTCGTTATTTGATTCATCAGGTGCCTAGTCCCATACCAACACGATGTTGTTTACGACACGAGGAATAATGTGTAAAAGATGGTATTATTTTTGCAAATCAAAATGTACATTTTTGTTTTTGTTTTTTTTGTTTGGGATAAACATTAAAACCAATAAAAAAATGTTTCGAGAAGAAAAAAACAAATCAAACTAACACACCAGACCAAAATGTGGCCATCGGAAAACAGTGAATTGGATGTATAATATTTTAAAATAAAGATAATCCTAAAGGGTTCAATTTTTTTTTTTTTTTTGTCAACTCCTAAGGGTTTCAATTTGATTGGTTCATTCCTGTTTAGCCTAAAATGAATGTAACACTTGCCGCCATGGAACATGTAAAACACACGGCAACAAGTGGCAATTTAAAGTAATGATTAATAATTGAATTCGAATTTGTGCCTAACTTTTTTAAAATATTGAACTGCTGGACTAAAATATAGGATTATTTATATTTTAATTGTCTAATTTGTTGTCCAGGACAAAATTGCTTTGGAATAGACTATTGTATATATACTATATTTTTATAACAAGGACTAGACTAAATACATGTGTTCTACTTTTGTCGAATGTTTATTTATATGTTGATAAATAAATAAAAATAAAAATATGGATCAAATGTATTTATTATTCTATTGTTTATTAACTCTTGTATAAATAAACATGTAATCATGATGCAAAATTGAAAACCAGTTAATGTTTGATGAACATCTTTCAGTTCCTTTCCTTAACCTATTTACCCTGCTCTTATTAATTTCGTTAGGAAAACACCTCTGGATGTTTAAACAAACATTTTTTGTTGCGATAAAGTTTAACATTACAAAAAATATTATATATATATATATATATATTATTTGATTTCATTGTGGCCATTGAGAAGACTCTACTCGAGGCGTAATCAAAGGGTTTAAGTAGAACTTGATGCCTATTTATTTTGACTCGAAGTTGAGAAGAGATCATACGTGAAAATTTATTGTTTTCTATGGTGCGTTTGATTGCGAAGGAGCAGGAAATATGTTTGAATCTGGATTTTCTCAAAATTAATAATCACTTTCTGTGTGTGCGTGTGTGTTTTTTTTTTTTTTGGAGTTTCTTAGAAGCCGATATGTTTGTTATCATCGCAGATTTTTCTGGGGTTTAATCGTGATTTATTGAGGTCAATCAACGACCAATCAAATTATTGTTTTCTATTGTGCGATTGATTGCTTTGGTTGAAAAAGAAGCCATTTGAATATCATCATTGAATTCTTTGCAGAGTTTTATGGGGTTTACTTGTGATTTATTGAGGTTAATCAACGAGCATATATCATACCATTAATCGTCTCATCCACGTGATTCACGATAATTTATGTTTATGTTCTGGGAACTTAGTAATTTTTTGGATGTGTTATGTTCTGTAATGTTGAAGAAGCCGCCGGACTTCCGTCAAGTAATCAAGCATATTCGCGAACATTGACCACTCATCTGCTGCTTCTACAATATAAATCAGCTCTATGATATCCGTCTAGAAAAGTTGACACTCAATCATGTACGACAACATACACTGCATCGCCCAAAGTAAAGCCTCCATCTCTGCGTGAAGAGGTGTTAAACTCCGTCGTTGGCATTTAGCGCCAATCTGGATGGTCATTCCGTCAGTATCTTGACATATCCACCCAATTCCGGATGTCTGATCCGACATCGACCATGAGCCGTCTACTTTGCATCGTGATCCAATAATCGTTCTCCGACTCTCTCTCCCCCGATAAGATTCTTGCTCGTTACTCTCATCAGTAGAAATTTGTGCATCATTCCATCTCATATATTCGCTCATCGCATGATTTATTACTTCCTGTGGATTTGACTGGATCCCTTGAAATACCAATTTATTCCTAGCCTTCCAAATGAACCATAGTACCCATAGATAGCAATCTGCATCGGTAACCGAGCTATTCATAGACCGGGTATTTCCTAGTAGATAATCCATGTTTGTGTAAATGGATTTTATTTGAATCTTACTATGCTCTCATGGGCTTGTCGATAATGACCAAACTTGCACAGAGACTGAACATTCGAAAAAAACATGATTAATCGTTTCTTCAGTCACTGCACAACGTTAACATATACTCGCAAACGGGATCCCTCTTTGGTTTAGCTTGGATTTAACTGTCAAAGCTCCATAAATAACACTTGTACGTAGTTGCATGTTTTCTTTAAATGTCATTGCAAGAATATAACCAATATTACTAATTCCTACCTTAAAACATGTGGTTGTGTGGTTTATTCATATTGTGTTTTCTAATTATTTATTTATTTATAATTATTTTTTGCGTTTCCATATTGTTTTATAATCCGGACCTTGAAAAAAAAAAATTGGTTCCATTTGGACCAGTTCACGTGCCATTCAACATGTATTTCTCTACTAATCATGTTGTGTTTGATATTAATTAATTATAGAATTAAGAAGAGAGCTTTACTGCCAAACTAAAAAACAAAAAACAAATTGAATATACCGTCAAAATTTGGTAGTTTTCCTTTTTTATCATTACCTTTCGAAGGGCAAAAAATATAATTTCGATTTAAATATAAGAAAGGCCAACACTTGGTAAAATAATTTATGATATAACTAGAAAAGGTGCGAGACAGTGGGAGATCGGATCTGAGAAAGACATGGTGGTACAATATTGTGAGTTTAGTGTACTAATGTTTTTTTTTCTTACCACATATTTTTTGTTTCCTAGAAGACCATGAAATTGAATTAGTGCCCTTTCCTCTTGAAGTGAGAACTCTCCTCCCTTGGTATCGGGTCTTAGATAACTAGTTACAACCCGTTTCAAGATTCACACCAAAAAGATGGAATAAGAAACATTATTGTTTTAAATTTAAAGACTAACGTTGACATTTACATGATATAGGACGCTAATCATTATTAATTAGTAAATTTGACACATAATTAACGTTAACACAAAACGCAAAAAAAAAAACAAATCGTAGCCGATGTGATTTAGCTATTGGTGCTTTTGTCTATGCATGTTTTGGGTTAGGATTAGGAATTTACAAGCGCTCTTGGAGAGATAAAAACGAGCTAGTTAATAGTTTGGAGAACTTGATTAAAACATGTTTTTTTCATGAATATGTATATATATGCAAAGTCAATTGTCAAGGAGATTTGGTAACGACCTTCCATCAATCTATCTAGTATTTGGGAAATTGGTGATCACAATAGAGTGGTCGGAGATTGTCTCTATGATTATAAATTTATAACTATAACAAGTAGTCTTATTCTCATTAACATGTTGCTCGGTAACATCATGGTACGTAAATATAGGTAAAATTTTGTTTTTCTTATAATTTATAGTTAATGACATCTTATTTTAATATTTGAATTTTGGTTTTGGATTATGATTTTGTTGACACTGATTTTCATAAACATCCTAGAACATCTGTATACATATTATACTAGTAACTATAAAAGTATTCCATTTTTTGTAAAAAATTAAAATTTTAAAATAAAGTTTTTTTTGATTAAATTTATAGCTATTTTTATATTTATGAAATCTCAAATATACTAAGATTAGTGAATACAAAGACATTTCTGCATGCAATAAATTCAAAAATAGTGAGTATAAGAAATTCATCACAAACATACTAAGCTTAGTGGATTACCGGATATGATATTAATTCCGGAAATATTGCATGTTTGTATTTTGCGTTAAAAATAAAATGGAACGATAATCGTGAGAGAAAGAAGAAGATTCAAAGGTGAAATGTCTTCCTATTTCTCTTTCTTATTTCTTATAAATAAAGTCTTTTTCTTTTTGTTTTTTTGTCGGATATTCTTCTGTACATGTGACAAAAAAAAAAACATTTCTTCAAACCACATTCTTCCACAGTATTTATTTGTAAAGAATTTCACTTTCAGTAATAGTAACCTTAAATATTTTTTTTTTTAATAAAATCATGATTCTTGACACATACACTAAAGATAAAAAAAAAAATTTAAGTTTCCATAAAAATCCAGTGTTATTCAATCATGCATTTTATACAAATTTGAAAATTCAATTTATTGATTTCTCAATTCTATTAAATGTTATTCAATTTTACATATGTGGTATTCATGACTAAGATCATTTCAAAAGAATTTAATAGAAAGTTCAATGAAAATTGTGAAGAATGAAATCCAAGCTTTTAAGGTATTATCAACCGTTTAGGAGTTAGTTTGAATTCTTTCTAATTCAATCATTCAATTAAGATTTTGTAATCAAACAAAAGTTAGTCTTGATTTCAGTTGTGAAAATTATGTGATGTTGGTGTATATTTGTAAAATAAGAGTACGAGTTATTTCAGTAACAATAGCATAGTAATCGAATTTGTAAATTTTGTTTATTTGAATCGAGATATAAACAATAGTCGTGGTTCTATATACGTTGCGTGGGCGACAATATTATCAAAAGACTGAATGTGTAATAGTTGATAAAAAAAAATTAATTCAAATTTGTGAATTTTTTATATATGAATGCAATTGTATAAATGTGGGTTAAATATTTGCAATTAGAAATCTGATGATTATGCGATTGCAAGTAATAGGATTTTAAGGCGGCTTTTTTTTTCACTAAAGTTTGTGGTGAATGTTATAAACATTTTAAATTAAAAAATGTTAGTAGCATATATGTAAACTTAGACCATCCGCACCGGGGGTGTCTCAGTGAGACACTCCCATTAAACAATTATTAAAAAAAAAATTTTGCTTTTTCCTAAGAATCAGCGAGACCCGGGTCTCAAACGAGACACCCGGGTGCTGACGTGGCAGCTTAGGATTGGTCCAAATTTTTTTTTAAATTTTTTTTACTTATTTAATTAAAAAAACAAAATAATAATTTTTATCTCACCATGCCCTAAAGTGTCTATAAATTAACCACGATCTCTCTCTCTCTCTCACAAAATGTCAAAATTCATCTCGAAGTTCGCTGCCGCCGCCGTTCGTTCCTACTTCCTTGGCCAACTGCATGGAAAAGTTTGCTTTACTTCAAAAGCAAACAAACTTATCCGGGAGAAGGCGGAAAAACGGGATGCCGAGAGGAAGGAGGCAAGGGAAGAGCGCGCACGTATGAACCAAGCCGCCGATGAGGCGATGAAGGCCAATAGGATTCGCTCAAAGCAGGAAAAGGCTCAAAAGAAGAGGACGGGGTGGAATGTAACCAATGTGGTTGAGAAGACGACGGTGTCGATGAAGGTTGAGAAGACGACGGGGTCGATGGAGGTTGAGAAGACAACAACGTCGATGGAGGTTGAGAAGACGACGGCGTCGAAGGTGGTTGAGAAGACGACGGCGTCGATGGAGGTTGAGAAGACGACGACGCCGATGGAGGTTGAGAAGACGACGGCGACGATGGAGGTTGAGAAGACGACGGCGGCGATTGAGGTTGAGAAGACGACGGCGTCGATGGAGGTTGAGAAGACGACGGCGTCGATGGAGGTTGAGAAGACGACGGCGTCGAAGGTGTCAAAGGTGGTCGAAGAGACGACGGCGTCGATGGAGGTCGAGGAGACGACGGCGTTGATGGAGGTCGAGGAGACGACGGCGTCGATGGAGGTCGAGGAGACGACGGCATCGATGGAGGTCGAGAAGACGACGGCGTCGAAGGTAGTCGAGAAGACGACGGCGTCGAAGGTGGTCGAGAAGACGACGGCGTCGAAGGTGGTCGAGAAGACGACGGCGTCGAAGGAGGTACACGGCGGTGAAGACTAGGAGGGTAAGTTATTAGGAATATATTATCATCTGAAAATAAACCTAGCTATATCTGCAGTATAATGTTAAGTTTGTGTAATTAGTTTAAGAAAGTACGTTAAGTTTGTGTAATTAGTTTAAGAGAGTAATGAGAGAGAGAGAAAAAAAAATGTTGGTTGCAATCACGGTTTCCTTTAGAAATATTGCTATTATCCATTAACATTTACATAAATATAATTTGTTCTCTATATAAGAGTAAAGTTCTCATATATTTATATTTAATTTAATGAAATAAACTTATATGCATTTTATCATTTTTTATGTTGTATAATCTATATATATATTTTATGAGTTATTATGTTTCATATATAATAATTTTGTACTTTTTTTTATTTAAGGGTTGTCATAATTAATAAAATAAAATCGAAAGTTTACACGCTATGTTCTTACAAAATTTGGACAAAAGTAAATCATAGAGTATAATTTTGAGCATAGAAATCAAAAAATAAAATTGAAACCAACAATTTATTTTATCAATCAATTTTTAAACCTAAAAAAATTTACCATTTGTTGACAAAAAAAAAAGTTTACCATTGAAGATTTTAAAAACCATATTTTTGGTTTTGTTACTCTGTGTGCCATGTTTCATGCTTACATGCACGGCTACTTTGGTCATAAAGTTATCTTTCACGTTTTAAAGGGAGAATAAGAGAGAGAGAGAGAGAGAGAGAGAGAGAGAGAGAGAGAGAGAGAGAGAGAGAGAGAGAGAGAGAGAGAGGGAGAGAGAGAGAGATCATAGACTCTAGTGTAGTCATCATTGCTGGGCATTAATTTATTTTATTCTTGCACTGTCATGTGACACGATAACATTGCATTGTTGTTCTTCTTTTTTTCCTCGTTATGTCTTTTTTTCTTGTAAAATGTTTAATGTATTATAACTTACAAATATGTAGCTTAATTACATAGGTTGGTTTTTTTATTATGTTTTGGGGTTTTACGAATTATATAGAAATAAAAATACTATTATTTTGGACACCATTAAGGTTGGACAAAATATCTGACATCCAAAACGTATTATTTTGGACACCATTAAGTTAAGGCCGGAGAAAACTAACGGTTCCGTATTTAGTTTTCTTTCTTCTCGGGAACACACACACGATCGTTGAAGATCCCATGATCACGAACCAATAAAAAAATACATTTTCTGAAAAGGTGGAGGCAATACACAGACTAAGTGAGGACCACTCCCCCAGTCCCCCGCCGTCGATAGTACCGTTTTAGAAAATACATTTTTTTTTTGCCGAAGAAATCATATCCTTAATAACATGATGGACCCACAAATACCATTAGTGTATCGTTGCCAAAAAACATATGAAATCATATCCGATCTGAGGAACCTTGATTAGAAGTATGAAAACATAAGTTTTTTCTTTATTTATGTGACCACATTGTTTAAACCCATTTATCTAGTGCCTTTTTTATTGCTCTCACTCTCAGGTGCCTTTTTTATTGCAACAAATGAACGAATCATAAATAACACTTGTACGTAGTTGCATGTTGTCTTTAAATATCATTGCAAGAATATAACAAATATTACTAATTCCTACCTTAAAACATGTGGTTGTGTGGTTTATTCATTTATTCATATATTGTTTTCTAATTATTTATTTATTTATAATTATTTTTTGCGTTTTCATATTGTTTTCTAATATGTACCTTGAAAAACAAATTGGTTCTGTTTGGACCAGCTCACGTGCCATTCAAAATGTATTTCTCTACTAATCATGTTGTGTTTAATACTAATTAATTATAGAATTAAGAAGAAAGCTTTATTGCCAAACTAAAAAACAAAAAACAAATTGAATATACCGTCAAAATTTGGTAGTTTTCCTTTTTTATCATTACCTTTCGAAGGGAAAAAAATATAATTTCGATTTAAATATAAGAAAGGCCAACATTTGGTAAAATAATTTATGATATAACTAGAAAAGGTGCGAGACAGTGGAAGATCGGATCTAAGAAAGACATGGTGGTACAATATTGTGAGCTTAGTGTACTAATATTATAGACGTTGGCTCATACAAATTCAAAGTGAAGTTATTATAAATATACAATTCCGTTTGGCTTAAACGCTAGCTAGTGAATGAGTGATATTGATTTTGGGGGTAGCTCTTGAAATTTTATTGTATGTGTGTGGTATATATACGTTTTATCAACCAATTGAGTTTTTCAAATAGATATTTTTTTACCAAGCGAGTGTTCGTATCTACTTTGCTTCAATCCTTGCATTGGTAAACCTGGCGACAACGAGTGCAAAGTGATTTGCGTGAATACAAAAATACAAAGAGGGTTCTTGTGTAGCTGTTACAGCTATTGTGGTCTATTGTTGTTAGTTCCAAGAAAATTTTCTATATCTGGTTAAACAAAAAAATTGAATACTTTCCAACTATCACTCAAAAGGAAATTTTTGGAATTTTTTTATTCCAAAAAAACTGCACACTCTGAAGTTTCTGATAAGAGTGTACGATTTTTTTTACCACGGTTTAAAACAAAAGTGAAAAGTCAAATTACCAAAAGTGAATGTATACGTTTTGTCTGTATCATAACAAATATAGATTATATGATATATATCATATAATCCATATTATACGTATATATTAATTCGTAAATGGAAGCCATATATAGAAGAGAGCATAGAGTAGAAACTAGAAAGTATTTTAATTTAATAATTTGTATTTTTTTTCTCTTTCTCAAAAAAATAAAATAAAGCATAGACGATTCGGGAGATAAATCACATATATAGAGATGAGAACGTGACTTTTAATTTATAACTTACTTAATAATTTTCATTAATTAGTTTATAAAATGTTTATTACGGAATATGTACGTCACATCACTTTTAAACTTACGGAATATGTTTATTAATTAGTTTCAATAATTTTTTTGTTAAATCTTAGTAACTTTTAATTTACGTATACGAAGTTTCCATTAACAAAAAAAAGTGTCCATACTTGGCATAAATCCCAAAACAATATGTATGCATAAATATAATAATATATTCTCATCAACTTGATTGGTCAATACCAGTGATTGGACAGAAATTCACCAGTATATATGTTTTACCACTTTTATGAATTATCGCCGAAGAAAATAGTTTGGCCATTTACTCCCCAAAAAAAAGTATGGCCATGAATATTTTAGAGTTGTCTTTCTTTGTTTAGTTTTTGTATAACCTATTTTATTATCCATTATTATCTGAATTTCTCCTCAAGAAACTCTTCTCTTTTTTTAATTGACACGCTCGTTTTTTCATTTATAATATTCCTTTAGAAATATTGCTATTATCTATTAACATTTACCTAAATATAATTTGTTCTCTGAGAGCAAAGTTCCCATATATTTATATTTAATTTAATGAAATAAACCTATATGCATTTTATCAGTTTTTTATTTTGTATAATCTATATATATTTTATGAGTTATTATTTCATATATAATAATTTTGTACTTTTTTGTTTTTTTAAGGGTTGTCATTAATTAATAAAATAAAATCAAAAGTTTACAAGCTATGTTCTTACAAAGTTTAGACAAAAGTAAATCATAGAGTATAATTTTGAACATAGAAATAAAAAAGAATAAAATTAAAACCAACAATGTCTTTTATCAATCAATTTTTAAACCTAAAAATGTTTACCATTTGTTGACAAAAAAAAAAGTTTACCATTGAAGATTTTAAAAACTCGACCTACACCAAAAACTCAAAACTTACTAGAAACTGCATGTTGTCATGTAAAGCGAGTAACAATTCAAATAACACCGCTTTTAATAACAATTAAGTGTTGTTCAAACGAGACACCCGGGTGCTGACGTGGCAGCTTAGGATTGGTCCAAATTTTTTTTTTAAAAAAATTTACTTATTTAATTAAAAAAACAAAATAATAATTTTTATCTCACCATGCCCTAAAGTGTCTATAAATTAACCACGATCTCTCTCTCTCTCTCACAAAATGTCAAAATTCATCTCGAAGTTCGCTGCCGCCGCCGTTCGTTCCTACGTCCTTGGCCAACCGCAGGGAAAAGTTTGCTTTACTTCAAAAGCAAACAAACTTATCCGGGAGAAGGCGGAAAAACGGGATGCCGAGAGGAAGGAAGCAAGGGAAGAGCGCGCACGTATGAACCAAGCCGCCGATGAGGCGATGAAGGCCAATAGGATTCGCTCAAAGCATGAAAAGGCTCAAAAGAAGAGGACGAGGTGGAATGTAACCAAGTTGGTTGAGAAGACGACGGCGTCGATGAAGGTTGAGAAGATGACGGCGTCGATGGAGGTTGAGAAGACAACATCGTCGATGGAGGTTGAGAAAACGACGGCGTCGAAGGTGATTGAGAAGACGACGGCGTCGATGGAGGTTGAGAAGACGACGGCGCCGATGGAGGTTGAGAAGACGACGGCGCCGATGGAGGTTGAGAAGACGACGGCGTCTATGGAGGTTGAGAAGACGACGACGTCGAAGGTAGTTGAGAAGACGACGGCGTCGATGGAGGTCGAGGAGACGATGGCGTCGATGGAGGTCGAGGAGACGACGGCGTCGATGGAGGTCGAGGAGACGACGGCGTCGATGGAGGTCGAGGAGACGACGGCGTCGAAGGTGGTCGAGAAGACGACGGCGTCGAAGGAGGTACACGACGGTGGTGAAGACTAGGAGGGTAAGTTATTAGGAATATATTATCATCTGAAAATAAACCTAGCTATATATGCAGTATAATGTTAAGTTTGTGTAATTAGTTTAAGAAAGTACGTTAAGTTTGTGTAATTAGTTTAAGAGAGTAATGAGAGAGAGAGAGAGAGAAAAAAAATGTTGGTTGCAATCACGGTTTCCTTTATAAGTTTCCTTTAGAAATATTGCTATTATCGATTAACATTTACCTAAATATAATTTGTTCTCTATATAAGAGCAAAGTTC
>PKMM01024337.1:446290-472708 GCA_002933915.1 Eutrema heterophyllum
TATATATATATATATATATATAATAATTACTATATAACACAACATAACAGATAATCTCAGACGTATTTTTATTTTATTTTTAGAACAAGGAATCTAAGACGTATTTTTGTTTAACCAAGTTAGGTAAATTGACGACCAAGCGTCGTTGCAGTGCAACATACGTAAAGAACAAGGAATATTGATGGTCAAAATACACGTGTGGTCTTTGACTTCGTGGTCGAGTGGTAAGAGAATTGTCTTCGGTGGACGTGCGAACCGTTTCCGGGTTCGACTCTGCTGCTCGAAACTCCAACACGATTTCCTGGACATCCACATGGATATGAATCCATGCATTATGACCCATTTGAATACCCAGAGAGAGGGTCTATCCGTGGGTTGCACCTCCTCTAAGGGATTAGTCGGACTTCGATACGGATTTACTTTTGAATTATAAAAAAATAAAAAAAAATACCTGTGATGATGAAACAACTAGATTAATACCCTAAAATACAACATTTTTATATTTTTCTTCCAAACTTACCATCATTAGCTAGAGATGTCAACATGGGCCACAACCCGCGGGCCAGGCCCATATGTGGTAAAGACGACACATTATTAAGTGTCCATGATTTTGCGGGTTTAGCGGGTTTAACCCGTTGCGGGTTTAGCGGGTTTAACCCGTTGCGGATCGCGGGTTTAACGGGTCAACCCGTCACGGTTTTGCAGGCTTGCGGGTAAACCGCAAAAGACGAAGCTTTCTTCACCAAATCGGAGCTCTGGTAACAATCTGGCCACCATATCCACCAATCGACAGCGGTTGGATCCACGATAGAATTGGTTAACTGTTGAATCTGATGGATAATCTCCAAATTGTTATCGATGTCTTCTGATTTTGTTTTTGTCTTTTTCAGTGTAGATATAGGCAGTCAGCCAGTCATTCTTGAATACACTCGAAGTAGATTGAGGATGTTCGTACAGAGAGAGGTAGCGATGTCATAATTGTTCTTGTGGGTAACAAAATAGATCTCGTTGACAAGAAGTAAGAAACATTGACTTAGTAACATCAAATGATTCAAATCCAATGATACGCCTAAAAGAACAACAAAAAGAGATGAATGAATAAGTTACATGGAAACTTTTGTCATTTAGCTATCAACTTGAAATTTCCAATAGGCAAGTGTCGATAGAGGAAATGGATAACAAAGCTCGTGATTTTGGAACAATATTCATAGAGACGAGTGCAAAAGCAGAATTTAACATTAAGGTGAGAAGCAACTATATATCATCATGACTGTTTACAGACTTTGAGATTTCTGTGAATAATTGTTTTGTGTGTGTGTGTTTTCTTTTGGTATTTTGGAAACTTGTAGCCACTATTCCGCTAGATTTCAGCTGCATTACCAGGAATGGAGTCACTTTCTTCAACGAAACAAGATGATATGGTTGATGTGAACCTAAAACCATTGACCAATTCGTCTCAAGCGAGCAACAACGAGGTGGTTGTTCGTGTTAATTAAATTTGAATATACTTTAACTGCAACAAAGTAGGAAGAATTAAGAAAAAAAGATTAATAACTTGATGGAATAAACAAATTCTGGTATAAGGAAAGAGATTTTTTACTTGGAAACTCTAGTGGATCTTCCTGTAAGTTTGATGTGTCTTTAATTTTGGAATATGTAACTGACTGAATTTTTCTTCTTCTTATAATATGCAGAAGTCAAGAGAGAGAGAAAGAGAAAACATTTCATTGAATTGCAGGAACAAGTTAGTTTTCCCGTGTCTTTTTCACACAATCAAATATGTTCAAATATTTTATGGGAGCGATGTCGATGCTAACAACTCGAACTCTGAACCTGCAACTGTCGAAAAGCACACTGTCTTGGTTTCTCTTGCTAATGGGGATAAATATAATCTGTTAGGTAATCACTAATTACTGTGATAAGAATCAGAAGATAGAAATATGTGTAGAATCAGTTGCTCTTCTCTATGAACAAAAGCTAGCTTAATAGGATTTTGTGAAGATCCCACTTGGGGATAGTTTTGTTTGTTGGTTTCTGTTGATCTCTGATGCTTTGATTTGATTAATAGTTATTCCAGTTTGATCTTTTAAGGTTTGATTCTCTGGATGGTAGATTTGACTTGAACAACTAAAAAGTCACTCTTTGTTGTTATATCATATTGTTGGTCTGTTCTGAACTGATTGGATTTGTTAAACCGATGTCTTAGAAATTAGAATCAAGGAGTTAGCGTTAATTTAGTTAAAAAAATTATAATATTTAAATTTAAATACATATATTTAAACCTTTTGTACCAACAAGAGTTACTTATACGTAAACCCTAACCTAATTTAGCAACTACTCAAAACTCTAAAGCCACGAGCCCACGACTCACGTTAAACAAGTCATTCGACTGAATCACACAACATAGAGTTTGACACAGAGGTTGAAGACGTTTGTGAGTCATTCGTGAATAATGGACCTGGTAAGTGTCATTCATATGTGGTTTCACACAGATGATATGTGATATGATTCATCATCTCATGTTGTCGTTTAATTCTTATTAACATAACTCAGAAGACTTATGCTACTTGAACTCGCTAGACTTTGAATCCCAAAGAGTTGTTACATCTCTAAACGCTGAACATGAACCACTAAATTCTGATGGATCACAGCCATCCAAAGTTCGTAACAGAAGACTCATTGAGGTTGAAGATGATGATGATGATGCTGAAAAAGAAATCTCTCCTGAATCGAGACAGAGAAACCACTTTGAGGCTGCATATGATGATGGCAAAGGAAAGTCATCTACACAGAAGAAGAGAAAGCAAAATCTATTTTATGCTGAAAAAGGAATCTCCTCTGAATCGAGAAAGAGAAATATGTGTGAATCTAAAGTGGATGATGGCAAAAGAAGAGTATCTCAGCTGAATCAGAGGAAGAAGAAAATGTTTGAGCTTGAGTCAAGTAAGACGAAAAACAAAAACAAAAAAAAATGTTGAGTCTGAAGATGAAGCAGATGATGATGACAAAGGAAAGTCATCGGATCAGAAAAAGAATAAGCCGAGAAGGCAGTACTCGGATGTGTGGGGTGATTTTGTAGTGATTACAGAGAAAGATAGGTCGCAAAAAGCACAGTGCAAGCATTGCAAGAAGAAATATGCACATGACTCCCACAAAAACGGTACTAATACTTTAAGAAGGCATCGTCGGAAATGCAGTCTTGTGCCCAGAAACGGGGATATTGGTCAAATGATGATCAATACAGAGCTTAAACTACAAGCACGGAAGATTGATCACTTTGTTTTTCGTGAAATGGTAGCTAAGTCAATTATTCAGCATGATCTGCCATTTGCTTACGTTGAGTATGAAAGAGTTAGAGAAGTTTGGAAATACTTGAATGCTGATGTTAAGTTTATTAGCCGCAACATAGCCGCAAAAGATGTATACCGGTTCTATGAGAATGAGACAGCTAAGTTGAAGAGGGAACTAGCTAGTCTTCCTGGACGGATTAGCTTTACATCTGACTTGTGGTCCGCAATCACGCATGAAGGCTACATGTGTATCACGGCACATTACATAGACCAAAACTGGAAGTTGAACAACAAAATCCTAGCATTTTGTGCTCTCCCACCACCACATATAGGGCTGCATTTAGCAATGCAGCTTCTTCAGTCATAGAAAGAATGGGGAATTGAGAAAAAGGTTTTTTCCATCACAGTAGACAACGCTACTAGCAATGATTCAATGCAAGACATTTTGAAATCTCAGCTTGTTTTACAGAATGATTTGCTGTGTGGAGGAGAGTTTTTCCATGTTAGATGTTCAGCTCACATACTTAACCTTATCGTTCAAGACGGGCTGAAAGTTATTGGCAATTCCTTGCATAAAATTAGAGACAGTATAAAATATGTTACGGCATCTTAATTTCGTGAGATACTGTTTCGAAAGTGCGTGGAGAATGTGGGTTTAGACCCGAATAAAGGTTTGCTTTTAGATGTGCAAACAAGATGGAATTCAACTTACAAAATGCTTGATAGGGCTATCGAGTACCGAGCTGCTTTTTCTAACCTTAGAAGGATTGATGGGAAAAATTACAAGTTCTTTCCTACATATGAAGAATGGAATCGAGCAAAGGAGATTTCTGAATTTTTGAAGCCATTTGATGAGATCACTCAGGTTCTACATATCCAACTTCTAACTTATACTTCATGCAAGTTTGGAAGATTCAAAACTGGCTGAAAGTGAATGAATCAAGCACATATGCAATTGTGAAAGAAATGATCATACCAATGAAGGAAAAGTTTGATAAGTATTGGGAAGAAGTTAGTGATATTTTTGCAATGGCTACCGTCTTTGATCCACGTTTGAAGCTTACACTTGCACAATATTGTTTTGGAAAGCTTGATATGAGTACTTGTCAAGTAAAGATGGACAACTAGCGTAGTAAACTGCATTTGCTTTTTGAATCATATGAGACAAAGCCGAAGTGTGTCTAAGCAGGTTTTAGTTACGTTTTCTGATTTCAATTATGGTCAAATAAAAACACTTTAGTTTCGAATATAGTTAATCGATTAATCATATTCTTGATTGTCACCACTAAGGCACTAACCCCTCGTCACATCTAACTTAACCTCGTCAATGTAATATATTTAAAATTGTTTATACGTTTACAGAAATTTGTGTTTTTAGTTTTATTTTATCACAACAGTAATTATACTATTTTTTTTTCCAGGATTTCTTTGCCTTTCGCAAGTCAAGTGTTGTTGTTAGTGGGAAGTCTTCTCTGGAAACGTATCTTGAAGAACCGGCATTAAACATTATCAATTTGGATATCCTGGATTATTGGAAAGATAACGCAAAAAAATATGGTGAACTATCTTCAATGGCTTGCGATCTGCTTAGTATATCCATCACGACGGTAGCTTCAGAATCCTCTTTTAGCATTGGAGCTCGCGTTTTGAACAAGTACAGAAGCCGGCTTCTTCCGAGAAACGTGCAAGCTTTGATATGCAGTCGTAATTGGTTAAAAGGATTTGAAGCATATGAAAATAGTAAGCAAATTCTGATCATAACTTTTACACTTCTTTGATTACAACTTATTAGGTTCACTAACTTAATTTAATCACAAATGTAGAGGAGGAAGAAGAATCTATTGGTGAAGATGAGACAATACCATCTTTCCAATCTATTGTTGATGATGAAGACGAGGACGAAGATGAAGTTGAGGACGAAGATGAAATTTGAAGAACTATCAAGTTTGGTTTGTTCTTCTTGCTTCTTGAATTTCAGAATTTAGTTAAGAGTTTCAGTTTGAACTTTATTACTTCTCGGATTTTGGCCTTTGCTGCTTTTTCGGATTGTTTTGCTTATATTGCTTTTTTTTTCTTTTCTTGCTTCTCGAATTCTTGGAATGTTGTTTCTTGGATGTTGGTGTTTCAGTTTCTATTTCAGTTAAGAATCTCATATTGTTGCTTTAAGTTCGAATGATACTTGTTTCAGATTGTCCACAACGTTTGATGATATAGCATGAACTCATCGATCACAATGTCCTTAGACTTTTTACTTATATAAGACTTTTTAGTAAAGTGGTGAAGTTTTGGAATATGTAACTAACTGAATTTTTATATATTCTACGTTTCATGTTGTGAAATTTTGGATTATACGTTTATATGTTTCAGTGGTGAAATTTCATGTTGTGCCATTCTCTTTTTTTTTTTTTCTCAATCGGCAAAAGCTTCACAATGTTAACATCTTGTAGAGTTGCCGTCTTTCTTTTTTTTTCCTTCTTCCCTCCATTACTTGTATATTTGTTGAACTTGTATATTTGGTTGAGAACAAGACCTACAGAAATGACAAGAACATCAAACTAAGATATGAGCTTTTGTATCGACATGCAGCATCGACCAACATTAATGTGTACTTTTTGGTTTTGTTTGACCCGCTAACCCGTAGGATAATGCGGGGCGGACCTGGACATATATTTTTTGTCCGCAACCCACAGCGGGTTGGCCCGCGCGGTCTGCAAAAAAAATTATTCCGCAACGGGTTGGGCTATTTGGACGCGGGCCGGCCCTTCTGACATCTCTATCATTAGCTTAAAATTTCCAAAAATACCACAAATAATTTTGTGATAAAACATATTTACCCAAAAAAAATTATAAGTAAAGTTAAAACTTTATATTCGAATTCCCCTTTTCCAATTTAGGGTTTAGATTTCCTCCATTAAAAATATTTTTAGGTATTTTGAAGGCAAAGTTTGTGTTATTTTGAGAATTTTTTTTAAATGTGGTATTTTTAGAACTTAACCTTAAAAAGTGGTATTTTTGTCAATTGCTCAAACCTATTTCTGTGGTATACATATTTTCATAAACTCGTACAATCAATACTATAAAACCAAGATGTCTCTCCAGAGACATCAGCTTTTTAGTTTAAGGAGAAGCTGACACATCATTAAAAAAATTAAACCAATCAAATTAAAATAATTAATACACATCACCCTTTTTTTTGCTTAATAAACCTTTTCGGCTTATTTTTTCTCAAAAAAAAAAAAGTTCAAGCGTTGACCAAAAGAAAAAAAGAAAAAAAGGTCAAGCATCCACCACATCTACATCTCTTCCGCCGCTTTCACACCGACCGTCCGCCGCAGCACTTCCACCTCGCCTTCCAACATCCACCGAGAGACTCCCCGAGAAAGCCAGATATCTCTCCGTCAACGGCGACTTGATCTCTATCGTCACTTCCCGATGTTCACCGATCCGTCCTCCATAGTGTCTCCCTCAGTCCCTCTCCAGCCACTTTTCAGGCCTCACCATGGTCATCGCCAATAGCGACGCTCTCCCGCCAATTAGGAACACACGAGCCAAGAATCTTTCATATGCTATATTGGTTAAACGACGAGGTTTAACGACGGCTCTCTCCACGATCGATTCGCTGACGATGACGAAGAGCTGCTGCATAGCTCGATTTGGTTCCATATGGTCCCGGATTTGAAAGAGGAGGAAGAAGAAGAAGATGATGGAGAAGATATTATGGGTTTTGATGAAGGTCAGGGCGAGTACGAGGAAGAAAAAATCGAAGATGGAGAGCTGAAGACAATGAAGGAGTTTATAGATCAGGAATCGAGAAATCTCCAAAGCGAGAGGAACAACGACAAAGATTTAAAGACATATCCGAAGAAGAAAACCGGTGGTAAAGACGACGAAGAGGAAATGAGTTCAGGCGAGGGATTATCACTTGGATTCGCGGCATAGAAGAAGCTTCAATCAATCATCATGGATTGCCCCAGGTTGACGAACTAAAAGCTATTTCGGACGCTAAGGTTATCACCTGAAACAAATGGTTTGATTCATGGAACAAAATTGCTTGTTACGGAGAGGGAACTGAGGGATTCGAATTGGTATTCCATCAAAAATTACAAATCGGAGTGCTTGGAATTAGGTTCAGAACTTTTGCAAAAAGCTGGGGATGTGGTCAGTTCGCTGAGGTATATATATCATAGGGTTCTTATATTTAGCATATAACATATATTTACACATTCGAGTGGCTTAGTATATTAAAGTACTTCACAATGTTTTTGCATAGCTTGAAGAAGCTGATGCATAGCAAAGCTGAAGCCTTCCTTTCAAATGAGTACTATCAGTCAGACATCGCATGGTTGGACTTGGTAACTTCTCTGCCCCATTCATGGTGTTGAAGTCTTTTTTATTTTTCATTTGTTAGAAAAGAGGTTAGTTTTTGTTAGCTAGCTCTGATTATTTTAATAGTGTGCAATTTTGTGTATTCGTTAATATCAGTTTCAATCTTTGTAGGTTTCAAAGTTGGATATTACCATGGTCCATATGAGACGTACGAGGATGAAATCATTGGGTACAAGGTCAGAGTTTATATAAATCTTCTTATGATGATGCTCACAATCCTCGCCTTCAGCTTTGCATTTATACGTTAACCATCATGAAATGCTAGCTCCTTAACCCATTTAGTTTCAATATATGATAGGTTCTTTGGACGATATTACTAGCTAATCTGTTTTTGTTTTTCATCTAAGGCTACATTTGAAACATTCATCGGT
The DNA here is from genome assembly GCA_002933915.1 of Eutrema heterophyllum. Classification (NCBI taxonomy): domain Eukaryota; kingdom Viridiplantae; phylum Streptophyta; class Magnoliopsida; order Brassicales; family Brassicaceae; genus Eutrema; species Eutrema heterophyllum. The sequence continues at coordinate 454,338 of PKMM01024337.1, forward strand.
ATTCGAGAATCGTGATGATAAAGCCACAACTGATCTGAAACTCTTTGGTGACAATCTTAAGGTACTGCTCATATTCTTTTCTCTAAGATTATTTTAAAATTTTCACTTTCCGGTAGCTTTTGGAAGATAATCTCCCTCTTGACAATGTATACAAATCAACAGATGTATCTACTGCTCATATTCGGGTCATCCAAATAATTTACAATTATGGAGTAAGTTCTCCTGGATATCCATCCAAAGATGATCTGAAACAGGGAAGGCATGTATGTATTCGCTGTTCACTTGTTTCTTGATTGTGACAGGATGTGAATTAAGGGTCCTCAGACTGTTCCTTACAATTCGCAAAACGATGAGAAAACCCTCAAAGATAGAGGAACATCAATGGTTATGTTCAAAAACATCCAAGAGGCAAAGTAATATTCTTTCTTCCTCCATGTTTCATCTATAAATGGTGTCACAGTTATATTTTATTAAGCCTTTTTTTCTAGGTTTGAACATATTCTAATGCCTATAGCTAAAATCATTATAAGCAAAGGAGTTCAAATGAATAAATTAAGGTAGATGGATCATAGATACTAGCTATATGTGAATATGTTTTCCTTTTTCAAATTTTTTTTACATTGTAATTTTTTTTAGAAGTATTAATTTAACTCTAACGTGTAAATAGCTCTGATTAAACTTAATGCATTTTAATATTTGTTAAAAAAATATTGCATTCACTTATTTGTGGAGTAAACTTCACATTCACAAGGATGTCTAAGGGTTCACTTGTGCATTTTTCACAACTATAATTGAATTTTTTTACGAGTAAAACTATATTTTGACACATTGTTACAGTTAGGTGTATTTGCAAATTATTTGAATTGAATTAACTAATCAAAAACAAAACAAAACAAAAAAAACACAATTAGAAGAAAATTCGTAAGGATTGTTATTGGATTTTGGATGTTGTTCCAACTTGAAGAATCCTTGGTAAAGCTAGATGAAAAAAAGAAGACTAAATATGCTGAAGACTCTAACAGGTTCAGAGGGTTTCAATGTTAGGGGAAACATTGTCATTAGTCACGTGACTCACATGTGAGCTTATACGATACGGTTCTTATCTACTTAGAGTGACTTCTCATCTTTGGTGATTATGTGGCGACTCAGAGAGAGTTACAGTTTGTATCTGAATATGAGAAATACCTACAAACAACATAAGAAATACCTACAAACTGAATATGGAAATAATACTATATTCAGTTTGTATCATATAAACCTTTTTTTCAATTCAAAATGTGCATATTAAAATATTATATCTTTCTATTTATTTAACCGAAACAAGTAGCATAATATATTCATAATTGCTTTTTATTTTCTAACAACTAGAGTTGTTAGAGTATATTTATCTAGTGTTTATAAGATATCATCTACCCATACCACCCCGTAAATTTATATATAAATGTTGGTATCATCTACCCATACTACCCCTAAATTTCTAATTTCAATACTCCCGCCTTACTCTTTATTCCCTAAATTTCTAATTTCAATATTTCCACCTTAGAGCATCATTATTGGTAGAAACCCAAATGGGTTTCTTAAGTAATATTTTAATATAAATTTGAAGTTAAGAAACTGTGTTAAGAAACTTCTGTTTTTATTGTTTTATTGGTAGATGGGTTCTTAAAAAAAAAAAAAAAAAATTTTAAAATAGAATTTATTTTATTAATTAAACATAGCTACATAAAAATATTACATTTTAAATATAGATTTTGAAAAAAAGCAAAACAACATTCAATTATTATCTTAATCACGTCCAAATTTTTGCCAGATATGCTCGACCAAATCAGCTTTCAATTGTTGATGCAGTTGTCTATCACGAATTCTTGTTCTAACACCCAACATATTTTGGAGGTTTGTAGGCATTTCTGTAGAAAAAGTAAGATCCACATGTGCACTTCTGTTTCCTTCTCCGTGTTGAAATTCTGAAACATCATATTGAGTGTGTCCATCTCGTTCGTCTTCTACTATCATATTATGGAGTATGATGCATGCTCTCATAATTTTTCCTATTTGTTCTTTCTCCCAAAAAAGAGCTGGGTTTTTAACAATGGAAAATCGAGCTTGCAAGACTCCAAAAGCATGTTCGACGTCTTTTCGGGTAGCTTCTTGATGTTGAGCAAATAAAGATGCTTTTGGGCCTTGTGAAAGTGAAATAGATTGGATAAAAGTTGCCCATTTTGGATAAATCCCATCTGTGAGATAGTAAGCCAAATGATATTCTCTCCCGTTGACGGAGAAATTCACTTGCGGAGCTTGACCTTTTATTATATCATCAAAAACGGGTGAGCGATCAAGAACATTGATATCGTTTAAGGTACCTGGAGGTCCAAAAAACGCGTGCCATATCCAAAGATCATATGAAGATACGGCCTCCAAAACGATTGTGGGTTTTCCAGAACCCCGTGAATATTGCCCTTTCCAAGCGGTGGGGCAATTCTTCCACTCCCAATGCATACAATCGATGCTTCCTATCATCCCGGGAAATCCGCGTTGCTCTCCAACATCAAGTAGCCGTTGAAGATCATCCGGTGTGGGTCTTCTTAAGTACTCATCGCCGAACAAGTTTATTATACTTTGGACGAAATTTACCAAACAAACACGAGCAGTAGTTTCACCAAGCCGGAGATATTCGTCAACCGCATCAGCCGAGGTCCCATATGCCAAGATACGAATTGCTGCGGTACACTTTTGAAGTGCAGAGAGACCAGGCCTTCCGAGAGCATCTTTCTTCTGTCGAAAGTATCGAACTTCATTGGAGAGTCGATCAACAATATGCAAGAACAATGATTTGTTCATTCTAAAACGTCGGTGGAATAAATTGGCAGGATATGTTGGAGTGTCACTGAAGTAGTCGTTCCATAAACGTATGTGGCCTTCTTCGCGATGTCTTTCGATAAAAACTCTTTTTTTTCTTGACTTGATTGCCTCCTCATGATCAATGAATAGATTATCAAACGTTTCATCGAATATTTGATCAAAATGTTGATCGAAATTTTCATCAAATGATCCGTCAAAGGTATTATGGGAAGAAGATGCCATAATTGATTTATATTTTGATGAAAGAAGTGGATTTGATAAGAATACGAGAAGGAGAGTGAGAGAGGAAAGAAATAATAAGAAGATTTGATAAAAAAAAAGAGAAGCAAGAAAACATGTAGCTTACTTTTAAAGATATGAAGCAAAGAGAAGCAAAGAGAAACAAAGAGAAGCAAAGAAACATGTAGCAAAAAAAAGAGAAGCAAGAAAACATATATATATATATATACATTATAAAGAACCAAACAACTTTAACTTGTTATATATATATATATACATTTCATATATATATCATACTTTAACTTGTTTTATATATATATACATTTCTTTTTGATCTATATTCAACAAATTAAAGAGTCATACAAAGTCTTCCACAAAATTAACTTCTTTTAGATGTCAAACTTACATATCTTTAGTAAACATGATATGGAAACGAAGTCTACGAAAGACAGAATTCCCCAAAAACAAAGCTCTATAAATGGAAACGAAACTTGAAACTAAAACAGATACAAAACTGAGTTAAATCTGAAAAACGACATTAATCCCACACCTGCAAAGCTTCCTGCAGAGTATTCTAATTTTTTGAGATCCTATGAACGAGATTTACCGAAGCTGTCCATGACCAAACCAACGATAATATCTTCCTCATGTAACGATGAGACACTAACTCTCAAATCCAAAAAACCAAAGCTTCATAATTGATTGATGAGTCACTTCAAATTAAAGAGTCATACAAACTCTAAAACAAAACACTTGTTCGATAGAAAACAAAAGTGCACTCATACAAGTCTTGACACATCTTTTACAATGGACAAAAACTTGTACCAATTATTCTGAATTCTTGTGACTTGTGGTCTCGGTGAAGGCTTGTGACTTATCTTGTTTGTTTGTGCCGACAATACCTTGCTGAAACAGAAAGAAATAAACACCATCAAATCCTAATTTAAACTCTGATTAATAAAAACCAGACGTCACTGTAAGAGAGTAAGCTACAAACTTTGGTATTGTCTCTCTATAAGCAACATCTACATTTTGAAAGAACTCTTACGTAGCATCTGCATATTTAATCAACCAGCATTCAGTTCACTAAAAAAACCTGAGTAATGCAGGACAAAACCAGAGTACTATTGTCAGAATCAAGACTCATCAAGCAAACATAAATAAAACCGAAACACAAACAGAAACTTATCTGATAAAACAAACAACAACTTATCCGATAAAACAAACAAGAACTTACACATACTGAAACACAAACCGAAACACAAACACAAACACAAACCAAAATACAAACAGAAACTTATCCGATAAAACAAACAACAACTTACACATACCAAAACACAAACAAACTAAAACGAGCATGAGATCCCTAATTAGCGAACATGTCCGTAATAAGCTTTTTCTTTAGAGCTTCTTCAATCTCAGAAAGTGGTTCCTTTTTTGCAATTAGACTGTCAAGAAGACCCATCTTCGACAGTCTTTCTTTCATAGCCAAGTCCTTCTCATTGATCGCCCACATGCTCTGAAATTCCAAAAGAGCCTTGCCATCTATTGTACTCCTCTTACCTCTCCCTTTTGCTGCCTTCACACCAGGAGGCCGGTTGGTTACTTGGTCATCTTCGAGAGTCTCTATTTCCTCTGCGTGAGAGCTTGATGATTGTGCACCATCCTCACACCTTCTTCGTTTAGAGCTTCCATCAGGTTTCGTTGCAGACAGGTCACACCATTTCTGGTCATTGCGCAGCTCCTTCCAAGCATGTTCAAGGGTGAACTTCTTCTTATGGTCGTTGTAGAAGATTTCGTGAGCCAATTTGAGAACATCATTCTCATTCTGACCGCTGCTTTTCTCTCTTGTTGCAGCCTCATATGCTCCGCAAAACTTGCAAACAAGATCGTTAATCTTTTGCCACCGTTGCTTACATTGTCCTGCTTCTCGGATTTCACGGCCTGCAGCCTTGGGGCTTGCCGCCAAGTAGGCTGCAATGCGTTTCCAAAAGGCACCAGATTTTTGTTCATTGCCTACAACCGGATCCTTGCTCGTGTTTAACCAAGAGCTGATGAGCAATATGTCATCTGTGGGAGTCCACTTCCTTCTTTCTCTACGGTCTGCAGGCGTGTCACCGAAGCTTGAGTCTTCGGTACATTGAGTACTAAGAACAGGAACTTGGGATGAACCAAGTTCGAAACAATGAAGACTATCCTGTTGACTATTCAATAGTTCAACAAAGTTGGAGCTCTGACTATATAGATTCATAGAAGCAAATGGCAAAGAAGAGAAAAACAAGAAGAATCGTGTTTAAAAGATGAAAAAGGTGAAGAAGGTTTGTGTTTAGAAGATGAGAAGCAAAGAGAAGAAGCAACGTGTTTAATAGAGGAGAAGCAAAGATGAAAAGAAAACATTCATCACAACCACATCAAGTTGACATATATCTACCAAGAAAAACCATTCATCAACCACATCGATTTATATCTAGCCATAACAACCATTTATTACCTAACACAACCATAATCTAACACTAACATGCATTTATTACCATTTATTAACACTAACAACCATAATCTAACACTACCAAAGTAGAGGAAATGCAAACTTATCTTATTCTCTTGGTCTTGAACCGTCTTGTTGCTTGCAAGTAACTGGGCAAGAGACAATCTGCAATCAAAAGAGACACCAACTTATCGTGGTGGGTCTTGCGAAAAAAAGAAACACATAAGCATAGATTGATTTTTTTTATCTTTGTAAAGAGAAAGATTTAAAAGCAAAATAAATGGTGTAATACCAAGACATCAGCTTCGTCTATTCCAGACTTAATCTCAGCAATCTTCCCCTTCCTGTCTTCTGCAAAAACAAATTACAATTAATCAAACCTCTAGTCTGGTTTTATGGCACCACAATCTGTAATGAAATCGAACATGTCTATGCACTATATCCTCAAAGAAGAACCAACTGAATAAAACAATGAAGCTACATAGTTTTATTGAGCTAATAAGATTTTCATCTTCGGTCTCAACAAATTACTTGATCCCTAAACGAGACTATATATCTATCCCCAATCCAAGAAATGAGATTACATCATATACATCAACATTCCCATGTCATACAGAACTCGTCAAATCGTAAACAAGGCTATGCATTATAAGTCCAAGAAAGACAGTGAAAGGAAGAAGAATAAACCAATGAAGGCTACATAATTAAAAATTGAGCTAAAAAGGTTTTCATCTTCAGTCTCAACCATTATTTGATCCATCAAGAAAACTATTTATCCAATCAAAGCGATGGCATCACATCTTATAGCTACATTCCCAGATCGTAATCAAGTCAAAAGAATTAGCAAGGAACTCATCCACCAGCTACTTTTCCGCAACTCGATTGCTCTAATTTACCAAATTCGGCGAAATCAAATGAAAACATTCGACATCTAATACGCAGGAAAACATAGATTGGGTTTCTAGAATCAGGGAAATTCGAAGGAGGAATTCAAGATAAACTCAGGATCCGAAGGCGAGAGCGTCTGAATTTTTACCTCCGTCAAAAAATTTCGTGGAATTTCTGTTCAAGCGGATCCGTCTTTAGATTTGATCAGGTCTCGAAGCAGGAAAAAAACAGTTCCTCTTTGCTCAAAGAAATCGAACTACTCTTCTTCTTGGAGCAAATGCTGAGATGTTCTTCTTGGAACCGAGTCGCCGGAAGACGAAACGAATCGGTCGGAGACGATGCTTGGCGACGGAGATTGCGAGGACAAGCGTAGACAAAGACAAACTCATCCCATCGCACACGGTTTCGACTTCTCAACAGCTCCAACCAATAAAAATATGACACCTATCAATTAAGAACCGATTCTTAAGATTCTAAATTAAGAATCGGTTCTTAGTTAATTCTTTTTTTTTTATTTAATTTAATATAAGGTTTCCCTAAGAAACCCTCTTAAGAATGATGCTCTTACTCTTTATTAGCTTTTACGCATATCAACCAGAAGAGACTCTTTTGCCTCTTAAGAACTGACTTTCTATGTAATTATTCCTAATTAAGAATTGGGTATGTTTCTAATGTAATTCTATTGACTAGAATTTAAAAGAATGCAAAAGAATTTAATAGGTAATGAATTCTTGTAAATTCTAGTAATGGGCTAAATTCCCGAACCGCCAAAATTCTCGAACCCGAACAGAATTTCTCGAACCCGAATCCGAACCAAATTATAAAATAACCCGAATAGAGTAGATATTTTTATACCAAATTACCTGATCCCGAACTAAACCCGGATTATATAAACCTAATAGAATTAACCGAACTAACCAAAATTAAAAAAAATAATTAATAATTTTATATATAAATGTTGGTATCATCGACCCATTGACCCGTAAATTTCTAATTTCAATACTCCCGACTTACTCTTTATTCCCTAAATTTCTAATTTCAATACTTCACCTGCTCTTTGAGATTTTGTTTTTCCGTAATATTAGTTTGCGTTTTGTAAAACCCTAAAATTTCGTCTACGATGGTTTTCGACGATCTGAACGACGAAAGTGTTGTCTTCAGAAAACTCAAGGCAATATCTGAGAACAAGGTTCAATTTTCTGAATTGTCCCCTTTCTTTTGCAAATTTTGTTTTTGTTATTTGAGAATCGTCTATTTGATATCTGGGACTAGTTTGCAAATTGCTGATTTTTGGTAGGATTTGTAGGTGTGCTTCGATTGTAGTGCGAATGATCCAACATGGGCATCAGTTACATACGGGATTTTTCTCTGCATCGATTGTTCATCTGCCCATCGAAATCTCGGTGTTCATATCAGCTTCGTGAGGTAAACTTTGGATTTCTCTAGGAACACTAATCCTAAATTCCTAATCCAATCCAGCATCTGATTTGATTCTTTTGCTTACGGTTGTGCCGATCGATCTGTTGATTGTGGCTAGGGTTTGAGCTTGAAATTAGGCTGCTTCAAATTATCCGTCCATTGACTGTATAACATTTTCAAACTGGTTCTTTGTCTTATTGGATGGAGCAACGCCAAATACGTTCTCAAGAAGATGGCACGTTTTTCGTTTTTTTTCTGTGTATAGGTCAACAAATTTAGACTCATGGAGCCCTGAGCAGCTCAGGAGGATGGTGTTTGGTGGCAACAACCGCGCTCATGTGTTCTTCAAGCAACATGGATGGACCGATGGTGGCAACATCGAGGCTAAGTACACTTCAAGAGCTGCTAATTTGTATAGGCAGATTCTTGCTAAGGAGGTTGCTAAAGCCATGGCGGAAGAAACTACTACTACTGGTCTACCGTCATCTCCCGTTGCTACTTCTCAGCAGTTGAAAGTTCGAGTAAGCCGTGTGTTTTAGTGAAACTGGAAAGCATCCAGTTACAGAGTAATAATCTTCTAACTAATTTTATTTCTAGGTTGATGAATCAGATGAAGCAAGAAAATTGTTCTCAAACGCAAAGTCCATATCCTCTGCTCAGTTTTTCGGGGACCAGAATAAATCTTCTGATCTCGAATCAAAAACTACCCTTGACAAGTTCTTGGTTAGTAGATTTGCCACCATATATTACCATGTCAAACAATTGTTGCGACATCAATTTGATGAATGTTTTATCTGATGTGTTAACAGGTGAAGAACAATTCCTCACTGGTAGTGGGCAAAACAAAGGAGATGCTCGAAACTTTGGCTTCCGCTATCTTTGGTGATGGTCTACAATTGTAAGAAACGAGCCGTAGCTTTTGTTGGCATAATGAATTTAATTGTGATAATATTATAACGATTCTTTGTATTTGTTTGTTTGGAATGGGCAGTGCGTTTCCCAAGAAATCAAGCAATGGTCATCTTATTTATGCCCTCCGTAGGCAGTTGACGGACTTGATGCAGAAATTTCATGGCGAAGATGCTGATGCCATTCCTTTTACCACCCGTTTGAAATTGATTAACCAATTTATTGATCGAGTAAGTCCCACCACACTCGAATCTCTCTCGGGTTCTGGAGCTTTTTAACTAACCTTAATCGTTCTGATTAACATAGTTTTTGGTTGGTTGATTCTAACAGATGGAACATGTTAAGAGCGTCAGGGAAGACGAACAACTACAAAACATTGTTCATAGCCTTAATAACGATGTGCGCAACTTATTGGTGGAAACGTTAGACGGTATACACGGAAGAAGATTTCAGTATTTAGAATACTCTATGTAGCTTCCCTGTTCAAATGCGACACAAACATATCTAGTTACATGCCGTTAAAGGGATCAAATGCACAAAAGCCACCTTTTCTGAAAAAATGTTCACTGCCACCGTTCTAAAAATTCATTTAGTTTTGATTTTTTTTTAAATCAAAAATTAGAGAAAATACAAGTTAGTCTTTCTTATATTTTTTTAATTACAACCCAACCGCTCCAATAATACCCACCCGTCTCACTTTACTCGATGACCCATCAACCCGATTTAGATTTGAGATTTCTCTAAATTTAAATCCTTAATTTTCATAAGTCACAAAGACAAAACAAAATCGAGTTAAACCGGCGACGGAAGTTAAACGGAGCGACCAAAAATCGAGCATCTCGACCCCTAATTCCCGATTGTTCTCCGGCTATCTCTGTCTCTGGGTCTGTCTCCTCTCATTCTTCGCAATCGTCTTCGTCTTCTTCTTCTCCATCGTTTCTTCTTCCACCTCTATAGTCTCGGGATAAACCGCCGTCGTCATGGCTCGGGTTAAAGCATGTGGTACAGTGTATGAATCCTATGAGTCGACAGAAGGCCGCGAAGATCCAGGCGNTCATGTGTGGATGTAGTTCTTGATATTTGCAAATAAATTACTTATGAGTGGTATATGACTTTGGAAACTTTTATGGTATCTCGAACCACTTCCATTTTTAGTTTAATTTTGATCCTTGGATAAAAACCCAACATAATTGGACTTTTTGACTTGGTAGCGGAATACCATGGTGGCTAATTGGAGGGCATCGATCAGGTATTTCATTGTATAATTTATCAACAGATTTTGACTTTTTTAGCTTTTACAAATATATTCAAGAATATCCAAATGATAACTACTACAAGTGTATGTCCACGATTCATTGAATTTAGTTAGTTAATCTAGAGGTAGAGATTTAGATGAGCTCTTGAGTAAGTCGTTGCTTGGACATGATAGCGTGCACTCGTTTGCTATGAATTTAGTTAGTTAATCTAGAGGTAGAGATTTAGACGACCTCTTGAGTAAGTTGTTGCTTATGTGAACCTTTAAAGCAAAATATGACAAAAAGTGAACACTGTGAAATTGTTGAATTACAATATGGTCATCCACACACGTCCATCCACGCCTTTTCATTCACACTACTTTGTCAACATTTGTTATTTCCACAAAATCATAAAATTTCAAAGATATTGACATAATTCTCATTGCTGTCTATGTGCAAATGTCGTATAAATACAAAAGTTACCTATACTAGTCCAGAAATCATAAACAAACGATACTTGTAAATGAATGTATCCCCAATATGATATCCACGCTTAATTTTCCATGTTACTTTGTCGACAATTGATACTTCCACAACACCATAAATCTCAAAAATCAAACAATTCAAAAAAATGCCTTCACATCCTCGTCTTCACATCTTCGTATCCACCATATCTAAACGAATCTCTCTTTTATGCTTTCGTATCCACTCTCTCATATCTACGCTCTCGTATCCACTCTCTCATATCTACGCTCTCATATCCACACATCCGTCCACCGATGACTGTCCATCTCCGATATTTCTCGCCGGAAATCCAATCTGTAGCCATTAGAGACAGAGTACAACCCCTTTCTTTTGCCTGCAAAAATATAAAATTCAAACCTTGATGAGATACAACAACTCGAGGGTTATAGAAAACAAGTTCGATATAAGTTAATAAAGTCATAAACGAAAAAGCTGACTAACAAAACACAACCACATTTCAAAAGTTCATTTAAACATTTAGTCGAACACCTTATCTGCAATCCATCTTAAGCTTGAACTATTACATCAAACTGCATCATCTACCCCTAATATAGCCACCGAAAAACAACAACAAAAAATCACTAACAATCTACTAAGTACCATATCCAGAGAGACCTCAATGTTACTCAGTAGACTCGTTACCTGTTTTAGTAGAGCCATATGCAAAAGATTTCAACTTATGTAGTACTGTAAACTGAATTGAAGTATATGGAATGACCATGAGAAAAGCAGGCACATTACCTTCTTCTCTAAATATGTCTTTAGTTGCATGTACCATTCCAGTATACTTAGATGCTCCTGCCAGAAACCCAGCAACAAGTCGTAACCTTTTAACTATTTTGATTGATCTAAACCCAAAAACTGACACTCTCTGGATACAATGGAGACTTGCACGAGCTTTCCCGATCAAGTAAATACCTAATTGAAAACACAAATCAAACGATTCAAGAAAAGTGAAAATCTCTAATCATCGGCTGATACAATTCAAACGATTCAGAAGAAGTCAAAATCCAATTACCAATATCTAATCATCGGGTGCTGCTGAATTGGAAGAAATTTCGTACCTTTAAAATCAAGACAAGTGAATTTGACGGGAAGTGCACCGGAATCGCCATTGAGAATTTTTTTTTTTTTAATCGAGCCATTGAGAAACTTGAGAGGCGAATCGGCGAGAAGGGTTTGCAGAGATTCGTTTGCTAGGCCGTACCGATGAAGTTTCAGGAGAAGAAGAACATAAGAGCTATGCCTTGTCTCCACCATATCTAAACGAATCTCTCTTCTACTTCACCGCCGCCTCCGCCGCTTGATCCAAAGAAGAGACGCTTCGAGAGAGGGAGAGAGAGAAACCAAAGAGATTTCGTAAAGAATGAAAGATTTTACTACAAAGTCAGTTTATGTTTTGTGTATAACTTCCAGCAAGAGTTTCTTCTTTTCTTCTTCTCCTTCATTAATTGAAGAAAGAGGTTAAGAAGGAGACGATATGCGTGTGATGAAACAAAAAGAAATGAAGTCGTTTTGTATTGGGAGAAGGTAAAGGATAGAAGACACAAATTACATGAAGAAAGTATACCAATAGTCAAAAGTGGCTTTTGGTGTAATTAGAAAGTGTAAAAGTGGTTTATTATGTAATTGTTTCCTAAATCTAAGCGAAATGTGTATCTTGGTCTTTGCACTGATGAATTTAGTCCATTTGGTATGTCTGGTAGGCAATATTCTTTGTGGCCAGTTATCGTAACACCTTATAACCTTCCCCTAGATATGTGCATGCAAAGAGAATTTCTATTCCTGAATATTTTAGTCTTTGGTCCCAATCATCTAAAGAGGTCCCTTGATGTGTTTTTGCAGCCTCTCATACATGAGTTGAAACAGTTGTGGTCTACAGGAGTTCGTACATATGATTGTTCGAGGAAAAAAAATTTACGATGTGTGCGGTGCTTATGTGGACAATAAGCGACTTCCCTACATACGGAATGCTATCAGGTTGGACGACGCATGAGAGGTTATCTTGTCCTTATTGCCTCGATTGGACAGATGCGTTTCAGCTGAAAAATGGTCGAAAAACATGCTGGTTTGATTGTCACCGCCGGTTTCTACCAATCAACCATCCATATCGGACAAAAAAAGCGGCTGTTTAGGAAGAACAAAATCGTGTGTGTTCCCCCACCAGTGTATCTATATGGGGAAGATCTAGAAGCGCAAATAGATCATTTTGGGAGACTAGAAACGGTGAATCGTGGGGGAAATTGGCACACTCCAGCTAATATTCCTGATGGATACGGGGTCAATCACAATTGGCACAAGAAAAGCATTTTTGGGAACTTCCGTACTGGAAAGATCATATGCTGAGACACAATCTTGATGTCATGCACATTGAGAAAAACGTTTTTGATAACATCATGCATACAGTGTTGCCCGATATTTGCAACAGAAATGAGTTGCACATAATGAGCAATGGGAAATCACCAGTTCCTATATTTCGGTTGGGTGCAGAAGAAAATACATCGTTGTTCAATTGGGTTTCATCTGACGTGTAGTTTCCTGATGGGTACGTATCCAATCTTGATAAATCTGTTGAGAAAGGACAAAAGTTTTTAGGGATGAAGAGTCATGATTGCCACATGTTTATGCAACGATTACTTCATTTTGCATTCCGAACTCCTTCTGGGAAATATTCATGAAGAAATTGGAGGTAAGATACATCATCACATACAAAATTGTTGATATTAATTATATATATGTTCAAATATTACAATATATATATATATATATATAATTTTGATTGTGCAGGCATCAGAGCGTTTTTCCGGGATCTTAGTACACGGACGTTGTCAGAATATGTAATTGCACAGCTGGATGCTAATATTCCAATATTGTTATGCAATTTGGAGAAGATATTTCCCCCAGCGTTTTTTGATGTTATGGAACATCTTCCCATTCATCTCCCTCACGAAGCAGAACTAGGCGGACCTGTTCAATTTAGGTGGATGTACCCATTCGAGCGCTTCATGAAACATTTAAAGGGAAAGGCAAAAAATCTAGCAAGGGTTGAAAGATCAATTGTTGCGGGAAGTTTAACAGAAGAAACTTCACACTTCACTTCATACTATTTTGCTACAAAAGTCCGCACACGCAAACGGGCTCCCCGGCGATATAATGATGGTGGTGTGAGAAGAACTTATGTAGTAGAGGGTGTCCCAGACATCTTCTCACCAATCGGTCGTCTTAATGGAAAATTGAAGGAAGTTTTGTGGTCTAACGAGAATGACAGGCACATCGCACATACGTACATCCTCCTAAATTGCGAGGAAGTGAGTCCTTACCATAGGTAACGTAACTATTTTAATTATCCACTAATCAATATAATATTTGAACAGTCATTATATATTAATTAATATATATAAATGTGTTAATTTCCATGTATATATATATATATGTATTTTGCAGCTTATTTGTTACCTAGGTACGAGAATGCATTGAAGAATTTCAGATGATGAGATAAACGATCGTAAAGATCGTCACTGTGCTCAGTGGTTGAAGATGCAAGTAATTTAATATATAGTTATAAATATTTCATTTAATTAGATCGATGCTCAATCTAACATGCACACTTATCGATATGCCTTTTATAGGTGGATCATGGCGACCCCGCATATCCAATATGGTACCCTGAGTTACTCCAAAGCCCCCTCGGAAAGATAACAACTGCACCCATGTATTTCACCCGTGGTTATGTGTTTCATACATACAAGTACGGCGTTCGTCGGGCAACTACCAACTAAGGAGTATGTGTTAGGGGTGAAATAGATTTTTATGGGGTGAAATAGATTTTTATGGGGTGTTGCAGGAAATAATCAAAGTGGAGTACCCCGGCTTGGTTAGTATGAAATGTCTTCTCTTCAAATGTGATTGGTTCGATCCAACATACAGTCGAGGGGTGCGAATTAACAAATTTGGTGTGGTCGACGTCAACAAATCACGACGATACAACAAGTTTGAGCCATTTATCCTAGCATCGCAAGTAGAACAAGTAATGTTCGTTCCATATCCGCGTGTTCGAACCAATGAGCCCACATGGTTATCGGTTATTAAAATAGCTCCAAGGGGTAAAATTGTTGGTGTTGACGATCTTCCAATGCAACAAGATTCTTGTCGTCATATTACAGAACCAGAGATTACGGACAACGTTCTTCTAATTGATTCCCGAAACAGGCAACTTGAATATCTACCTAACGACACAGAAGAAGAAGGCGATTGCGATGAGTTTGAAGAGAGTGACGATGATGATGAACCTGAAGATGATGATTCTGATTGATTTACTTTTTGTAATTGCTTAATTTGTATAATAAAAATAGATTTGGAATCAGATATTTATCTCGGCAAATGAGCGGAGATAATCGGAGATGGGATCGAAAGGATTCCCAGAGGTCGAATATTACCCAAACCCTGGAATTTTATGGTTTGGGTAGTATTAGACCTCCGGGAGTCCTTTCGATCTCATCTCCGATTATATGTATTACGACGGTATTACGACGATTTATTACATAATCGTCGTAACATCTTCGTCATACTTAAACCATATAATTCAAATTTTTGGTTAAAAATTTACGACGACATTACGACGAATATGTATTAAATTGTCATAATACTTAAACCATAAAATTCAAATTTTCGGTTTAATGTTTATGACAAAATTACGACGATTTAATACATATTCGTCGTAATGTTGTCGTAAACCCTAAACCATACAATTTAGGGTTTAGGGTTGATTATATGTTATATAGGTTTGGTTTTTCATCGTTTATCTTGTTTTACGTAAGTTATCTACTCATTGTATAAAAAATTTGAGTTATCACAAAAATCAATTACATTATATACTTCATGCATGTTACGAATAAACTTATACGAACAAATGCTATACATTATTATGTAAGATACAAAAAATTTCCATAAATTAGATTCAATCGTCGTTATTGAATTTGTTGTTTACTATGAGAAGTCTTGGATACACAAATATACTTCGTTAATACACGACGAATCCGTGTATTGTAATTTAGGGTATATGGTATAGATTTATCATATTACGATGATTTTACGATGGATCCGTCGTAATTTCGATGGTATCTTACGACGATTTTACGACGAATCCGTCGTAAAATCGTTGTAATTGAAAAATTAATTTTACCGCGTGGGGGAAAAATTCTGGGTGGTTGAATTTTTTGGTTTCAATATTACAACGATTTTACGACGGATCTGTCGTAAAATCGTCGTAAGTTACCATCGAAATTCAACGGCCACAAACTCTATATACGAGCCCAGATTTCTCTTCCTCGCTCATAATCTCACAAAATCTCTCTCTCTCTCTACGAGCTCTCTCTCTCTAAGGTAAGTTTTCTTTTGTAATTAGATAATTAATAGGATTGTAATTATTAGATNGATATATATGGCGCCACGTAGAACTCACTATCGCCAGTTTATGGGCGGTGATTCGGGACCGTCGGAGGGTCCCGTCATCTTCTGCCACACCGTCCGCGGTTTCGGATTCTGGGTCCGCACCAACGGCTCCGGCGCCACCTCCACCTCCATTGTTATATGCGGAATTGACGATCGGGGATATATTGCAGTCGCCGAGTCATGATGGTTTACCCCGGTTAGATCCGCGACGGCCGCCTAACACTTTTTGGTACGTAAATATTTTTTTTTCTTCTTTTTTCGTAATTATTTTTTTTACTGATAATTGTAGTTTTATTTCTCAGGTTTAAGGAAGATAACAAAGTCGGCCGGAGTGTGTCTGACACCATTAAAGCCTATTTCGAGGAGCCTCACCGCAACTGGTATGCGGTTCAGGATGACGTTATCGAGACGTGGTTCAAATGTTTTGCGGTAATTTATTCGCTTTTTTTTTTGAGAATTAATTATTTTTATTTAATGATATCGTTTCTAATTTTTTTTGTCGGTTTTTTAGAGCAAAAATGGCATTGGGACATTGGGATCATTGAGATGGTGAAAACGCAGTTTAAGAAGAAGGGAAAATTGCGGCTCAACAATACCGTCTCCGATTGGAAGAGGAAGTGGGAGGTTAATGGCGATGAGNTTTTGTTTTTATTCTTTTTTTGGTAATTATTTTTTTTACTGATAATTGTAGTTTTATTTCTCAGGTTTCAGGAAGATAACAAAGTCGGCCGGAGTGTGTCTGACACCATTAAAGCCTATTTCGACGAGACTCACCACAACTGGTCTGCGGTTCCGGATGACGTTATCGAGACGTGGTTCAAATGTGTTGCGGTAATTTATTCGTTTTTTTTTTTTTTGAGAATTAATTATTTTTATTTAATGATATCGTTTCTAATTTTTTTTTGTAGGTTTTTTATAGCAAAAATGGCATTGGGACATTGAGATCAACGAGATGGTGAAGACGCAGTTTAAGAAGAATGGAAAATTTTGCCTCAACAATACCATCTCCGATTGGAAGAGGAACTGGGAGGTTAATGGCGATGAGGCAAAGCCCCCATACCTGTCTTCCGAAGTTTGGAACGGCCTGAAGACCTACTGGATGAATCCACATTCGCAGGAAGTGGCCGCTAAATGTTGGCTTCTCGGAACACTGTCGGTCCAAACGGTCTTCCGGCGGTTATGCCGCATACTTTGGGTCAAACATCTTTTGCGGGAAGGCGCCTTCAAATGGNTAATACTGTCTCCGATAGGCGAAGCCCCCATAAATGTTTTCCGAAGTTTGGAACGGCTTGAAGACCTACTGGATGGATCTGCATTCGCAGCAAGTGGCCGCTAAGTGTTCGGCTTCTCGGAACATTGTCGGTCCAGACGGTGTTCCGACGGTTATACCGCATACTTCGGGTCAAACGTCTTTTGCGGGAAGGCGCCTTCAAATGGTATGATTTTTTCGGTTAATTTATATTTTTGTGATTTTTATTGTTATTAATTAAAATTAACCATTAATCATTTAATTTGCTTTTGGAATNTTCCGTTAATTTTTATTTTTGTGATTTTAATTATTATTAATTAAAATTAACCACTAACCGTTTATTTTTTTTGGAATGTCGTTTGGTTAGGCAAACGGAGGCGAACTTTCTCCAATGACCAGAGTTTTTGAGGAAACTCACAAAAAAAAAGACGGCTCTTTTGTGGATCCTCGAGCTGAGAAGGTCTACAATGACGTCCAAGCAAGGATCGCCGAGCGTCAAACTCAATACTCTCAGCAGCTATCACCTGGCGGTAGCTCGGTCCAATCCACTGCGGATTTGACCACAGCCCAGATGGACGAGATATGTGAAGAGGTAATAATAATCAAATTATATTTTTACTGAATTATTTTGTATTTAATTTATTAAATTTAACGTTTCTTTTTTGAAGGTTGCCCCGAAGAGAAAATGCAGAATTTTAGGGATGGGATCGATCAGAGAAAGTGTCGTCGCCTCGTCTTCCGTTTGACGATCCGGTTAAGTTGCGGAACGAGTTGAACACCGCCCACTCCGAGATCAACACTTTGCGGGCGAAACAGGTGGTATACAATGAGAAGATCCAAGTCTACGATAACAAGATCAACTCGTACAACTCGCTCTTCAATATTCTTGCCGCGAGTAACCCCACTTTGGCGGCCGCACTGAGGAAGCAGCAACAGCAAGAGCAGCAGCAGCAACAGCAAGCATCGACATCGGCCCAGATTGATCCGCTCGCGCAACATCGAGCGGCGTTGGAGCGGAGATCGGACGAGGAGCTTTTGAGTGATTTAAGTATTGATCTAAATGATAATTAGTATTTAGAATTTTAATTTGTATTTAGAATTTTATTTATAAAATTTTAATTTATAATTTTTT
>PKMM01024337.1:473463-487314 GCA_002933915.1 Eutrema heterophyllum
GAAAACTATCTAAGTCTAAATCCTAGAATCCCAAATCTCTTTGCGAATCCTAAAGTCTAAACCAGCTTTTAGTTCAAGTTTGATTTGTTCACAAAACAACTAAACCAAATCTCTTTGCGAATAGTTATTTTGCTCACTCTAGGTTCTGTCAGGTAATTAATCGCACTCTCATGCCTAACCAATTATCCTAAGATCTAAGTTCTAGGTGATCAGTCTAGAATTAGCTTTGAGAACATGAACCTAGGCGAAGAACTAATTCAGATGGTGAATCCTAATTATTCAATTAACCTAACATTCAGGGAAAACCCTTATGAGAACTCTGAACCTAACAAGAGAACTACTCAGACATCATAATTGAGACAATAAACATGACTGAAATAATACTCAAATAAATAATAAAAAGGAGAGTAACAAGAGGGTTCGAAATCTTCTCTCGGACGAACAGAGTCTCAGACTTGTCTCCCTCAGAAAGCTCTCTCACAAAATTCAGAATCCAAAACAAGTGTAATCAAGCATTCCTCCAAAACTGGCTCAAAAGCCTAATTAATAACCTAAAACACGTTTTGGGGTTTATTGCAATTATTAAAGTCTTCTGGGCAATTTTGCAATTCTTCAACTCTTCATAAAAGTCGCGACTTTCGTCTTGCTGCGATGAATGTCGACCGATACTAGGGTGGTATCGATCGATACTGAGACTCTAAATCGGGTACTCAGCTACACAAGCTTCTGTTTTACTCCAAAATGCTCCAAAAAGCTCCAATATCTCCAATTATGCTCCAAACGTGCTAAAACCTGTAAAAGACTCCAAAATAGTAGAAAGACTCTATAAAACGGACTTATATCATGGCTTAAAAGGGGTAAAAACCATGATATATCATCTTTTTCCCGATCAAACGATCTTGTAACTCCGTCGAATTTAATCTAATAAAACGATATTCCGATCAAAGTTGTTGTTTAAATTCCCTTGTATTGATTTTCAGAATCAACAATTGGCGCCGNAAGCATTCCTCCAAAACTGGCTCAAAAACCTAATTAATAACATAAAACACGTTTTGGGATTTATTGCAATTATTAAAGTCTTCTGGGCAATTTTGCAATTCTTCAACTCTTCATAAAAGTCGCGACTTCTGTCTTGCTGCGATGAGTGTCGACCGATACTAGGGTAGTATCGATCGATACTGAGACTCTAAATCGGGTACTCAGCTACACAAGCTTCTGGTTTGCTCCAAAATGCTCCAAAAAGCTCCAATATCTCCAATTATGCTCCAAACGTGCTAAAACTTGTAAAAGACTCTAAAAGACTCCAAAATAGTAGAAAGACTCTATAAAACGAACTTATATCATGGCTTAAAAGGGTTTAAAACCATGATATATCATCTTTTTCCCGATCAAACGATCTTGTAACTCCGTCGAATTTAATCTAATAAAACGATATTCCGATCAAAGTTGTTGTTTAAATTCCCTTGTATTGATTTTCAGAATCAACAATTGGCGCCGTCTGCGGGAAATTTTTTTCTAAAAAACAATAAAATTTTGGATCTCGATTAAACTCGGCAATGGCAGAGCTACCTCTAATCCAGCACTCGACCCAACGCTCAATAATAACCCCGACGATAATGACAAGGCCCAAAATCGCAACTCGGGTGATGGAACCATCAATCCACCACCACCAACTCCAACAGGCACTGCAACTACCGTCTTAGCTCAGATCGATAAATTTGCTCTCATGCAAGCTATATCCGCACAACTTGTCGAACTTGTCAAGAAAAACGACGAAAGATTCGACTCACTGCTTGCAACCCAAACTGAATTCTGCGATCAGCTCGACGAACTTAGGAGGATACCTCGCCGACCTGAAGACGAAACACCCCTCACTCTTCGTCGGACCTTGTTCCCGGAGCAACAACACCAAAGTACAATGATCTGACCTCCGACTTTCGGGTCTATCGGCAATCACATAACACTTCACACTACTCAGGCGTCTTTGGATCAAGAGATCGAAAGCTTTAAGGCTCAAATTCGGGATATGAACTCCAAATTCCATCAGGCTACCAGCTCGGCACCCGAGATTAATCGCCTAATTCAAGAGACCCATAAGACCCTGTTCACACCACGGCTCCTTAATGTCCCAGTTCGGCGTCTGGAAAAAATCAAGATCACAACGTATGAAGGCAATTCTGATCCGCGCCACTTCATGACCTCTTTCGGGATCATCACGAACCACCTCAAATTCCAAAACGAGGAAGAAAAAGATGCCTCGAAGTGCCAAATCTTTGTGGAAAACTTAGTCGGAATTGGTTCTCTCAACTCAAAGCAAACTCGATTGACAATTACACCGAGCTCATGACTTAGTTCCTTAAACGCTTCACAATGTTCATCAAGAAAAAGACAAAAAGGCCGAGCTCTGGGCCCTCGAACAAGGACCGAAAGAACCTCTAATGGAATTCATGGATAGATTCAAGTCAGTGGTAACCCATTGCACCATCGACGACGAAGCCGTGATTGAAGCCCTCTACAAAGCAACATGGTACAAATCGGCTTTCCATAAAGAAATTCAACGTAACTGACTTCGACCTTAGAGGACGCACTACAAAAATCGCATACCTATATTCTCTAAGAAGAAGAAGAAGCTGTTAAAGATATGTAGTACGCCCTTTCATGACAAACCATACCAAAGGAAAAACTGAGAGAAGAAGCCCGCTAGCCGAGAACTCACTTCGAACGATGACCTGCGGCACACCAAGTAAGTGCCATCCCTCCACAACAACCATGGAATACCTAGATCATGTAAGACGACCGGATGGACGAGCCAAAATAGCCCGCAAACGTCCTCGAAACATACTGCGAGTTCCATAAGAGAAAGGGCCACAACACCGTGGAATGCCGACACCTCAATGATATACTGCTTCAAAGTTACCGAGAGGGCAAGATTTCACCTCGAGGCGGTCCCCGCCCTAACTACAGGTTTCACCATGATCGGCGACGCGATAACACTGAGAGGCCAAACATACATAATTCATCGCGAGCTCAGGTAAATGCTGACACCGAACCCCCAAAACGAGATCGAGAGGAACAACCAGAAAGTCATACGATCCTAAAACCCCAAAAGAGAGTACACATGATTATGGACGCGCTTGAAGCCTAAAACTACTCAGTTTGGAAGATAAAGGAATACAGTCGAGAAGCAATCGCTGCACAGCGTGACACCCGTGCTCCAACAACCAGTGGGGTGCCCATAATCTTTACGGAGGCAGATACGGTTGGACTTCACATGCCCCACTGGTCGTTGAGCTGCTCATCGAGGATGTCACAGTCGAAAGGATATTGGTCGATACCAACAGCTTAGTAAACGTGATCTTTAGACAGACCCTGAGGCATATGGACTTCCCGGACTTCGACATCAAGCCATACATCGAACCTTTGACCGATTTCACCGGAGAACAGATCATGACAGTTGGAACAATCAAAATTCCGATCTNTCGGCGACGCGATAACACCGAGAGGCCAAACATAGACAATTCATCGCGAGCTCAGGTAAATGCTGACACCGAACCCCCAAAACGAGATCGAGAGGAACAACCAGAAATTCATACGATCCTAAAACCCCAAAAGAGAGTACACATGATTATGGACGCGCTTGAAACCTAAAACTACTCAGTTTGGAAGATAAAGGAATACAGTCGAGAAGCAATCGCTGCACAGCGTGACACCCGTGCTCCAACAACCAGTGGGGTGCCCATAATCTTTACGGAGGCAGATACGGTTGGACTTCACATGCCCCACTGGTCGTTGAGCTGCTCATCGAGGATGTCACAGTCGAAAGGATATTGGTCGATACCAACAGCTTAGTAAACGTGATCTTTAGACAGACCCTGAGGCATATGGACTTCCCGGACTTCGACATCAAGCCATACATCGAACCTTTGACCGATTTCACCGGAGAACAGATCATGACAGTTGGAACAATCAAAATTCCGATCTACGTTGGAGGAACAGTAAAAGTAGTGAAATTCTCGGTCCTAGACAAACCAGCAATCTACAACGTTATACTCGGGACACCATGGTTGTACGCAATGAAGGCAGTTGTCTCGACTTATCAGCAATGTATCAAATTCCCGACACCAACTGGAGTATTCACCCTCAAAGGAAACCAAGTAATGTCTCGTGCATACGCCATCAGTGAGTGTAAGCTATGCACCACACCTCGAACATGTGTAATTAGCTCGGTACCGACTTCAATCGACCTACTAAACAGAAAGCACAATCCCGATCTACCCAAACACGAGCTAGTCATCGATGACCTACAGCCGAGAGATGTGTCGGTATCGGAGCTGAACTAGATGAAAGAATTAAGTGTGATCTCATTCGTTTTCTCAAGAAGAATGCGTCAACTTTTGCTTGGTCCATCAAAGATATGCCCGGAATCGACCCAAGGGTCACTTGCCACGAGTTCATCATCGATAAAACCTTCAAACCGATCAAACAGAAAAGACGGAAGCTCGGTTCGGAAAAAGTCAAATATCTGGATTGTCTAGCAACCCTAGTCGTTGTTAAAAAAAAGAATGGTAAGTGGAAGGTGTGCGTCGACTTCACCGACCTTAACAAGGTCTGGCCGAAAGACAGCTTCCCACTTACGCATATGGACAGACTCGACGAAGCAACCATGGGAAACGAACTTCTCTCTTTTATGGACGCCTTCTCCGGTTACAACCAGATACTCATGCACCCCGATGATCGCGAGAAAACGTCTTTCATAACAGATCGGGGCATCTAATTTTTACAAAGTCATGCCATTCGGTCTCAAGAATGCTGGTGCAACTTATCAGCGACTCGTCAACCGCATGTTCGTAAGTCAACTCGGTCGGACCATGGAAGTATATATCGACGATATAATGGTAAAGTCCCTCATAGCCAAAGATCACGTCGGATACCTCAACACCTGCTTTGACATACTTAACCAATACGACATGAAGCTCAATCCGGCCAAATGCACATTCAGGGTAACATCCGGCGAGTTCCTTGGTTATATCGTCACCCAAAGGGGAATCGAGGCCAATCCCAAACCGATCTCGGCGATCCTCGATCTCCTATCACCTACAACAAAACGAGAAGTCCAGCGACTAACAGGACGAATCGCCGCACTTAATAGGTTCATCTCACGCTCTACGGATAAATGCTTACCATTCTATCAACTGCTTCGCGGTAACAAACACCTCGAGTTGAACGATGCATGCGAAGAGGCATTTAAACAACTAAAGGAGTATCTGTCAACACCACCGGTCTTAGCAAAACCCGAGGACGGGGAAACCCTCTACCTTTACATCACTATCTCTGTTTCAACTATCAGTGGAGTTTTAGTTCGGGAGGACCGAGGTGAAAAACAACCCATCTTTTACATCAGCAAGTCTATAAACGACACCGAAACGAGATATCTAACACTCGAGAAACTTATGCTTGATGTAGTCACCGCGGCTCGGAAGCTACGCCCTTATTTTCAGTCACATTCGATCGCGGTTCTCACCGACCAGCCCCTTCGATCGATTTACATAGTCCAACTCAGTCTGGCAGGCTCGCCAAGTGGGCAATCAAGCTCAGCGAATACGACATCGAATACAAAAACAGAAAACCAGTATCAAATCTCAAGTATTAGCTGACATTCAACGAGGTACCCCCGGAGCTAATAATCACCAAACTCCCAAGAGCAGAGAAATGGCTTCTTCACGTCGACAGTTCGTCATCTCATCGTGAGTCGGGAGTCGGCATACGCCTCCAATCACCAACATGCAAAATTTTGGAACACTCGTTCTGGCTAGAATTCCAAGCATCAAACAACGAAGCCGAGTATGAGGCGCTCCTTGTCATACTACGTTTGGCCAAAGCCATTGGAGCATCACACATACAAGCATTTTGCGACTCACAGCTCGTCGCCAGCCAGTATAGCGGCGAATACAACGCAAAGAGCGATCGCATGGGCGCCTACTCGAAATTGGTCAGGGAGCTCGCTGTCGAGTTTAAGTCCTTCAACTTAACCAAGATACCTCGCAGAGAGAACACTCCACCCGACGCCCTTGCCGCCCTCGCCTCAAGCTCGGACCCTCATCTCCGGCGTACGATCTCAGTCGAAAGCATTTCACGCACGAACATCGAGCCGAACGAGACTTGTAATGTGACTACACGTCAGCATAATTACGAAACACAACATGCCGTGGTTCCTAGGCCGCGAAAAACAAGGAATAATCCAGATCTCGGACTTAACAACACGGAGCCCGAACAAACTCCAACATACCCCAACCTCTGAGATCAGTCGGATGATGACAACGAAGAGTCGGAAGGAATTATTGCCCCAATGGACATCGAAGCCGAGGAGGAGGAAGAACCCAAAGATTGGACCATAGATAAAAAATGTACATCTACGAAGGCATGGTCCCGGGTGACTCAGCGGCTTAAGATGCGATCTGCCTCATACATTGTTCACAAAGGCGACCTTTATCAATGGAGCGCCGCGGGTGTTCTCCTAACATGCGTCGCGGGCAACGACACTCACGAAGTCATGCAGAAGGTACACGACGGGCAAGGTGGAAATCACTCCAGAGGTCGCTCCTTGGCCTTGAAAATGAAGAAGGCAAGCTTTTACTAGCCGACGATGTTAGCAGTGCGAAATGTCTGTGGCCAAATGCGACAAGTACCAAAGACATGGCTCGATGATCAACCTTCCAACCGAGCTGCTCACTACTTCGACAGCACCCTATCTTTTCATGCGATGGGCAATGGACATCATCGGCCCACTCCGCCGTTCTACCACTCAGAAAAAAATTATTGTCGTCATGACAGACTATTTCGAAAATGGGTCGAGGACGGGTCCTACGCCGAAATACATGTCCTTGACGTTCAAAAATTCGTGTGGAAATATATCGTTTACCGACACGCAGTACCATACGAGATCGTCACTGATAACGGATACAATTCATATCAACCCTATTAACCGATTGGTGCCCTAAGTGGAAAATTCGACTAAGTTACTCGACACTGAGATACCCTCAAGTCAATGGACATGCCAAAGCAACCAACAAGACTATCATTGATGGCCTTAAGAAATGGTTAAGCGCCAAAAAAGGATGTTGGGCCGACGAGCTAGATGGAGTTCTCTGGTCCCACCCTACTACACCCCGTCGATCGACTGGACAATCCTCTTTTTCATTAGCATACGGGATGGAAGCTTTATGTCCAGTCGAGCTCAATCTTCCAACCATACGCAGGACTATGTTAACTCAAAACCCCGATCTCAATGAAGAAATACTCCTTGATAACCTCGACACACTCGAAGAACAACGCGGGCAAGCGGTGCTCAAAATCCAAAACTACCAGCACTTGGCCACTCGGTACTATAACAAGAAAGTCCGAGGCCGACACTTCGAAGATGGCGACCTTGTACTTCATAAGGTTTACCAGAACACCAAGGAGAACAAATACAGGCAAGCTCGGTACGAACTGGGAAGGACCTTACCAGATTATGAGGTTCGTCAAACCCGGCGTTTACGAACTATGAAAATAGACGGCACCCTTATCCCAAGATCATGGAACTCCATGAACCTTAAACGGTACTACTAATAGTTCGGATCATCGCCTAAAAAAAAGAGCTCACCGAGTTACTATTATCTCTGATGTAATATGAACTACGAATTGCTTGATCCCTTTCGGGGGTACGTAGGCAACCCACTTCGAGTCCAGCTACGATTCTAAATAAAATTTAAGTCTAACGCCCAAAAACCGAATTTTTTAGTCCGCATTACGGTGGGAAATGACTAAGTAAAAAAAAAAAAAGCCAAACTAACACAGTTCGCCGAGCTCAAACAGTTCCTATTGTCAAAAGCCGAATTTTCTAGTTGCATCACATTCTGAAATGACTAATGTAAACCAAACTCCTTAGTTCGCACCTAAAACTATCGCAGTTTCATACATCAACGCTCTGGCCAAACGACCGATAGCACTCCTCCGAGATGCAAAACGTTTAAAAAGCCGAGATCCGTATCGCACAAGCCGGGAATAGGAACCGCATCAAAAATTCGTCCTCAGACCATCCGAGCTAAATAAGCTGAACTAACCTCGCACACTTCGATTTGATCTTGGGACCCGAAGTATCTTGAGATGAGCAGACCTTCGTAATCTCATGCTAAGCTCTCAAGGTGAAGCCGAACAACACATTCTCGCAAAACTAATCCGATTTCTCAACAATCGCAAACTAGTAAGCCGATTTTTCAACAATCACAAAATTGTAAGCTGGTCTTCAGCGATCGCCGATCTCAATTTGATCAAAAGCCGAGTTCATCTAACGTACCCCAGCTAAGACCGTATTATGGGCTACAGCGGTACCAATTTGGTACGTTATGGGCTCGAAAGGATCGTATCATCTTACGACCTTACGCAGATTAACAATCTTGCCTTGGACCGAGCTCCTCTGTTCGCGTCAAAAGCAGAACTCGAGTTCGCGTGACAGTCGAAATAGAATAAGTAAAAATATTGAGGATGAATTAAGAGTAAAACGAAAACATTAAAAGGAACTTTTTAAAAAGCCCCATGGGAAAACAGTTCGAAACATACATCAACAAGACAAAAGCCTCATCGGGCACTGATCTAGAAAAAAGAAGAAAATTACAAACAAGCCTAGGGAGAGCTACGATCTCTGATTTCTTCATACATGCTTGGTCCCATCGCCGAATCCATCGACCCGAACTGGTTGAGATTGGCCGGAACTTCAACTCCGTTAGAATCGAAATGGGGACCCAGCAAAATACGGCCATCTGAGATCGGAGACACCCGAAAATCAGCTTCTTCAAGCTCTTTAAGGACAATGGCCTCCATCTTGGCTGTCAGTTTCTTCTCACCCCTCTCTAAAAGTGAGAGAGTCTCTTGAGGGACAACGGTGCCCTTCTCCACAAGCTTGGTCAGAAATTTCAGGGTACCCGTGACCTGGCTGTAAACCAGCTGACTCCTATTCGCCGCATCAAGCGCGGTGACATAACCCCTTATCTTCTCAAAGCGAGCAGATAATTTGGCCGCCATTTCTCTTTGGAAGTCCCTTTCCTTGGTCACACAAAGAGATCGCAAATTTATGAGCCTCTTCCTCTCAGACTTCATACGATCCTCAACCTTACGCTTCTCAAGAGCCATATGGCTCAGCGCGCTATTGGCCTCAAGGACATCGGCCTTTAGTCTGTCGTTTTAAGCTCGGAGGGCTTCAAGTTCCTGCTCCTTCGAGACAGCCCCCTCCTCAAAATGAGCAATTTTGGCTCGCATCTCGGTCAGGTCTTCCTTCAGTTTATTGGCCCCTTTAGCAGCTCGCTGCGCTGACTTCAACTTACGGTCATACGACCTGATGAGAACGTTTGTCAGCTCCTTGACCTGAACAGAAAAATAAGCAATAAGGCAACAAAAAGCTAACAGAATGCAAAAACAGAATAAAGACTTACCCGAGCCTTGGAACGAGCAAGCTCCATGAACTTCTCGTCCCCGACATTTTCCTCGGCCGCCTCCAAGTTAACAAAAATAACCTCTTTAGGAACATTCCCCTGGGGGCCCCATCACTCCTTCGAACA
Organism: Eutrema heterophyllum; assembly: GCA_002933915.1. Classification (NCBI taxonomy): domain Eukaryota; kingdom Viridiplantae; phylum Streptophyta; class Magnoliopsida; order Brassicales; family Brassicaceae; genus Eutrema; species Eutrema heterophyllum. The sequence continues at coordinate 483,057 of PKMM01024337.1, forward strand.
GAAGGAACATTTAGTTCATCGTCCAGGGTGGCCGAATAATCCGGGACGGAAAGAAAATTCCTTCGAGGCGCCATTCTTCGAGACGATTCCCCTTCTTCGGCACCTGCGCGAGCAAGACAAAATTCAATAACAAAATAAATGATGTAGATATTCGACTTGAGAAATTGTCAACTAACCTTTTCAGCACATTGTGACTTTGCGGCAAGACGTACTCGGTGAATTTCCGGCCAACGAGCTCGTCCCAACTCTCGGAGTCGATCAATGCACGCACGCCACTCTGGAGAAACTCGGTTGTATGATGGATTCCAAACTGCAAAAAAAAAAAAAAGAAAGGTGCATCAGAAACAACTAGAGAGTGGACTTCAGCACGAGCAAGATAACTAACCTCTACCAATATTCAAATTCCACTTCGTTCTATAATGAATGTCCGGTTTGGACATAGAAGACGGGGAGATCTTGATGAAAAAATATTTCATCTCCCAGTCTTGAATCTTACTCGACTTTGGCCCGGTGATTATATCATAGGCTGGTTTCAAGTTCGCCGAGAAAAACCAAAGTTTTATATGTGCGATTTTGACTGTGGTTAACTCCTCTAGCATTCGAGGAGAAATGGGTATGTTGAGCTTGGCCCCTAAGGAAAGAAGTCATGTTATGTTAACCACGGTAGCCGGGTTGAGCTGGGAAAGTGCAACTTTCCGCCTGTTGCAGAACTCAATCAAGGTGGCCGGTAACGGAAACGTAAGCCCGCACACCCTAAAGTAATCTTCATAAACGCAGTATGCCCTTCCGGAGCATCCCACATTCGTTGATTCCGTCCAGGTCTCATGACTTCTACGTCGCCCGGGAAGTCGAGGGTCCCAATCGTGTCCTTGATCGATCTCATCGTCGAACAGGTCGGCTCGACTGTTTCAGGACAGACAATTTCCGTACTCACTTCTTCCTGGGGCTTTCCTTCTACGTTACTCCTCAGAGGGTTAATCGTTGAGTTGCGGCTGATCTCAGCAACCCGCGTTCCATCGGCCTTGGCCAAAGCATTGACAACTTGTTCATTGGCAAGTCGAGTAGCCAGCTCGACATCAAGGCGGATTTTCTCATTCTCCCGAGCAATCTCCTCGCGCAATAGCACATCGGCCAATTTCTGGTCATACTGGACCTGAGCCTCCGTCTCGGTACGTCAAATAGGAGGTCGGGGATTACTAGGGCCAGCTTCATCAAAACGGAAAGCATGCCGGATGAAGCATCGCCAACCCAAACTCCTTCATCGACTGAAGCATCGGATGTTGAATGATCGTCTCGTCATGGTCACGATCAAGGAGCCCAGGAACCTGAGTTGCAGGCAATCCACGGGCCCAACCTCGAGCTCGGGCGAGACATGAGTTGCGACGAATTAATTGACTATCGGTGAATACCATAACGGTATCTAACAAATCTGAACTAACCGAGCTAAATAGCAAACCCCAAATAGGAGGCAGGTTTTCAAATCTCCTTTCGTAGTTATTTACGGAATCGTTGGGCGATTCATTTCCGGATGGACTCATCCAACGGAAAAACCACGAAGAAACGAATGAAGAACATGTGAAGAATGACAAAGAACAATACAGATCTATTGAATTTTTTTCGAAGAACTTCGGACGAAATCAGGAGAGTCGCGCCGCATAAAAGTCGAAGAACATTGACAGGATTTAACTAGAAAACTTAAGCGGGAAGATAATCTAGAGAGAGAAAGTGAAAGCAAATCTAGAGAGAAGCGAGAGAGAACTACCTTCGCGAGCAAGAGGAAATGAAGAACCAGAGCGGTCGATGTCAATTTATAGAGATATGAGTAATTATGAAGACCCCTCGATTTCCGCAACAATTAAAGATCTCAAAACGATACGTATTCTCGAAGAAGATTTGCCAAGCTCAAGATCCGCCGAGCTCAAGATCCAGTAAGCCAAGCTCGAAGTACCGATCTCAATTACCAACCGAACTAAAGATTCCCTATGAAATTCGCCGAACTTGAAAGACTCCTTCGCCGAACTAGGGAGGACTTATTGTTGGAGGTGAGTTTAACACTCTCCGGTTTAGTCTCATTTGAACCGAGACCGACCTAATTGATTTTGGTTTACGATGGTTCGAACCCGGAAGAAAATCCATGATCGTGATTGCCGGCCTGCGAGATCATGTGAGGCCCAACTCGTCAGGGAAATCAACCAACCTCTGAGATTTGCGGAATATTTCCCGATCTCGGAGGAGGAAAAGGGAATCTTCCTTTTCCTCAAGAAAGGAGGGAAAGGAAATATTCTTTTTCCTAAAAGAACTAGGAAAAGGAAAACCGCATGATCGTGGCCGACTCAAGATCTTATAAATAGGGAGGTCCTCACCTCATTCAATTCATTAACAATAATCTGCGAGATCTAAGAGATCGAGAGCTGAGACCTTGGCTTTTATCTCTTTAATTCTTAGTCTTTTTTCCCGATCAAACGATCTTATAACTCCGTCGAGTTTAATCTAATAAAACGAGATTCCGATTAAAGTTGTTGTTTAAATTCCCTTGTGTGATTTTCAGAATCAACAATATACACAATCAAGGCTTTTAGGTGTTACATTTGCAAGCAACACATATGTATCCCTTAATTATTATTTTTTTAACGAATAGTTCATTATAAAAGCAGAGTTTTACATCTCTGAAAGAACAAGGGAGAGACTATGGACGGAGCTCTTTGTAAGAGCATTAGCCCTCCCGTTTGACGATTAAGGAATAAAAACAAAAGAGATAGATAAGAACAAGGAAGTAAGAACTTTGATATCGAAGAGGTGTTCGTAGATTTCCTTGATTGGTTCTTGCGATGAGATGGCTCGGACCAGGTCCTAAGCGTCTGACTTGATACATAGATTGACGAGGCCCATCTCCAGGGCATGGTTTAAAGCTGAGCAAATCGCTAGAGCTTCAGCCATCAGGGGAGAGTTGACAAATAGTTATGCGAAATGTCCAAAACTCAGTTCCGATTGGTCGTGATCAAAGAAAACCCAACATGTCCCTGCTATTTTTGTATCGATTCTCCATGCTGCATCAGAATGGCAGGTAATCGATCCTGAGGGTTGTTGTCGAAGAGTTCTTCAATAGATACCAGATTTTGATGTGATTTCCAGGTGTTGGGCTGACTGCCAATCTCTTGCTTCCCTGATTGCTTTTGAGACTGTTTCCTCTGCACTAAATAATATGTTTTCGAAAAGACGGTGATTTCTTTTAGTCCAACTAGACTAGCACAACCATGGGAACAAGGGGCCTGGTCCGACGCCAGTTGGAGGGAGACAAACCATCTGTTTCGACATCGTAAGCGCTGTAGCAAAGTCTGTGAGAGCATAAGCGTCGACCCTTAATTTTGTAGGTAGCAGCAACAAGATTTGTTGCGAGAAAGGGCAATGGAAGAATAAATTTTCTGTTGTTTCAAGATCACCGCTGTGAATACAGTAGGAATTAGCTAACAAACCACGGTTGATAAGGTTTTCTCCAACGGGAAGTGCCTTTTGAACAACTTTCCCTTAATTAATTGATAAGCTCAAAATGTAATACCCTAGAGTACTAACAACTTGGTCGATTGTAGTATTTAGGGGTCGAATCCACATAGACTCAAGAATCACACAATAGATTTTAAAGGTTCGAATTAAGCTAAGTGATCAATGTAATTGAAAGCAATAACGTAAATTAAACGGTTGTAAATTCGATGGAGGAAAGATAGGTTCAAGGTATTTCTCAGGAAATCAGAGAATGCGTATAAACTAACTGGTCAGGGTTCAGGTTAAGCTCGGTTCTTGAACTCAAATCACTAAGCTATAACTAACCAACTGTCGTTGCGAGAATTATCTAAGTCTAAATCTTAGAATTCCAAATCTCTTTGCAAATCCTAAAGACTAAACTAGCTTTAAGTCCAGGTTTGATCTGTTCACAAAACAACTAAACCAAATCTCTTTGCAAATAGTTATTTTGCTCACCCTAGATTCTATCAGATTATCAATTGCACTGTCGTGCCTAATCGATTAACCTAAGATCTAAGTTCCATGTGATCAATCTAGAATTAGCTTTAAGAACAACCTAAGGTGAAGAACTAATTCAGATTATGAATCCTAACCAACTAATTAACCTAGCATTCAATGAAATCCCTTATGAGAACCCTAAACCTAACAGGAGATCTACTCAGACATGGAGATTGAAACAATAAACATAACTGAATAAATCTCTGAAATAAATAAATAAGATGAGAGTAAACAAGGGTTC
>PKMM01024337.1:487595-524810 GCA_002933915.1 Eutrema heterophyllum
CACATGTTCTTGAAACATTGCAATGATCATTTTCCTTAGTGCTCCACATATCACGTAACCAGTTCCAAATCTAACCACCATGTACTTCTCCGTAGACATTCGCAGCTTCCCAGACTACACACATTATTTCTCAACATTATCCAATAAAGCCCTCATCGCCAGTTTCATCGTTGTACCCAATACCAAGAACTTTCTAGATTCGTTCTCATACAATATCATGACAAAAGAACCAGCTGATTTTCACACTTTTGATATTGTTTTCTCTCCCCCAGACTTGTTTCTCATCATGTTCTTTCTCTCTTTTTTAGATCCGCATATACACATTAAGGTCTGAAACGCGAGTATTGATGGTGTTTGCCACCGAATCCCCGGTTCTTCCCTCTCTATGTATCAAAGGCGTAGGCGAATAGTGGTATCATGGGAAAATTTCCTAACCTCGCTTTCAACCTTTGTGTGATCATTCCTTCACAAGTAGAATAATGGGATCGCTGGAAATTTTCCTAGCCCTCTAATCAGAAGAAAATCATTTCATATTTTTATGCTCTTATTTATTAACTTATAACAGGGGAGAGAGATACCATTACTTTAAACACATGGGTTCATTTGTCAGATATGAATGAGGAATCAAGCTCTATGGACATCAACCACATCGATGAAGTGCAAAAATTTGGCTCAGGCTTTAATGGACTCTGCTGGAAACATGGGTGTCTTCTAGTTAACTGGTCAGCCTTTGGATTTTTCATTAGTCCAATCTAGAACTGATTCTGTAACAATTGTCACTTAGAAGTAAAGTCAGAACAATAGATTCAAGAAAAAGATCATCATCTCCAACAAATTTTGACTCAATAAAACAATATTTGACTAAAAAACGACTGACTCTAAGAAAAACAAAAACATTGTCAGCAACTACCTCCCTCACTGTCCCTAGTGTTATTTAGCCTAGAGTTGGTAAAAGAAACCAAAAGAACTGAGTGGAATTGTGAAAAACAAGAAATTACCGGATTGGGGTAGGGGTGTCGACCGACACACAGCCTGGTATCGATCGATACCAAGCGTAGGCCGACACATGTAACTATTTTCATTGATTTTGTTGCTCTTAAGTGTCAGCACAGCACATGTTCATCTTATTCACACAAAGACACAAGACACAAAAACAAAAAATGACAAAAATAAAAGACTAATATACAGACTCACCAGTGGGTTGCCTCCCACCAAGCGCTTGTTTTCAGTCATTAGCTTGACTTTGGCTCATGTATTAGTCAGGATAAGAATGAGAACTTGCTCCAAAACAAGCTCCACAACTAGACATCTTCAGCTTCAGAATTCTGCTCAACATATCCTTCACAACATCCTTTCCTTTCTCTTTCAACTCTGAAGTGAGAATAGCTCTAACCTTAGAGAATGGTTTCGAAGTTCCCTTGCACTTCACCTCATATTCAATCGAATCTCAATCACACTTCTGAGGGGTTAAAGTCATATAGGCATCACCCCTGACTCTTTTGCTCTTCACCTTCTTCTTTGCCTTAGCCGTTTTGATGTCTCTCTTCGTGATGATAGAAGGACCATCTAAAACGTCTATGACATTTGGCTCATCATAAGGCTCTTCCAAAAGATCAACCATCAACGTCTCTCCTGTAACAACGGTGATGCAAGAGACATGTTTGGGAGCTCCTCCAGAAGGAATAGCTTTGTAGGAGACCTCTTTGTCAATGTATGAGAACAAGATTCTCTTACAAGGCGTGTCTATAACTGCACCAACTGTAGCCATGAATGGTCTTCCAAGAATCAAAGGCATATTAGAACTTTCGCTCATCTCCACAACCTGAAAATCAGTAGGAACCAGACAATCTTCTACTTTAACAAGCATATCAGGGATGGTACCATATGGAATTGAGGTTGAAGAGTTCGCGAATGCGAGAGTCATCTTAGCAGATCTAATATCACCAATTCAAAACCTCTCTGCAATTGCCTTTGACATGATATTGACACTAGACCCTGAATCAACGAGAGATTCTTTGAATTCAACTCCAGAGATAGAGCATGGAACCGAAAATTCTCCTGGGTCTTCTCTCTTAGTCAACTGCTTCATTGGTGGTGGTGTGCTTCTTGCCTTGATGAAGAGTGACTGGATCTCTTCTAGAGTTTCTCTGCAATCTCGGAAGTAACCAAGCAAAGGGCGATTTTCCAAAGCTTCTTCAAAAGACATCGTATGGGGAATCCTCCTTACCATCTTCTCAAAAGCGAGCAAATTCTCTGCAGTAATGGGATCTCTGAGATGTCTAGGTGGTTTAGGATATGACACCTTAGGCTTGTAAACATTCTCCTCAACAATCTTCGGTGTTTTCACAATTTCTAGCTCAGTCTACGAGGGGTGTCGACCGATACCAGATTGGTGTCGATCGACACAAGGCTTATGTGTCGTCTCTTCAGGTTGGTGTCTATCGACACTAGTGGTGGTGTCGCTCGACACAGCCGTATCAGGCTCAAAATCACCTTCAACCTCTTCTACTTCCACGAATTTTTCTGCATTCAAACCCTTTTCTACCACTGCAGTGACCTCTTTAGCACTTCTTAAGGTGATTGCATTGACGTATTCATTCTGTGAATAAACTATCTTTCCCTTGACAGCTGCTGCAGTCTGAGCTATTTGAGTTTCCAGCATCTTCTGATGAGTGTTGAGGGACTCAATTTTCCCATTCAGATCTGTATACATGGCATCCATCTTCCCATTAAAGTCTACTGTCATCTTCTGCTGTCCCTCACGAATCTGTTCCAGCATAGATTCAACTTTTCTTTTAGGAGTTTTGGGTGGTGGAGATTGGTATGATGAATTCCCATATGTTCTATTATAGCCACTGCTCTGAATTGGTTCCTGTAGATACTGATTTGTTCCAAAACCAGCTGGGTTGACTTCAGACTTGTACCCTCCTTGCTGAGCATTGTTGGTGAAGTTTCGGTTGTTGTTTTGCTGGTATTGATACCTTTGACCTTGAAACCCAGCTCCACCAATGTAGTTAACGTCTTCCACTTCATCTTTTTCGAAATTCTTGACATCAGCAGCAAAGAGGACATCCTTCTTTGTCTTTTCCATCAACAGATTGTGCATCGAATCCAGCTTAGCCTTCACCTCTGCAATTTGACTGCCATCCAAGTTACCAGCTTGCTTCTTGCGCTCCATGTCTGCATTCTTGGTACTATTGTTAGAAGCCAAGTTTTCGATAAGCACATAAGCATCTTCAAGATATATGGTGTTGAAATTCCCTTTACTCGCAGCATCCAAAGCCATCTGGTACCTCCAATCAATCCCTCTGAATAAAATACCCAGCAACTGAACCTTAGTGAACCCGTGATGTGGACAATCCCTCTGATACGACCTGAATCTCACCCAAACAGCCTTAAATGCCTCAGTCGTTCCCTGAGAAAACTGGGAGATCTTGTTCCTAAGCTCCTCGGATCTTGCATCATCATAGAAATTGTTCAAGAACGCATTCTTAGTCTCTTCCCAGGTAGTCAGTGATCCAGGAGGTAACTGCTTAAGCCAATAAGCTGCATCTCCACCAAGAGAGTATGGAAAAAGCTTACAGAGGAGGTAATCGTTGGACACTCCATTGTACTTCATGCTAGTGACCAAGTCCTCAAACCTCTCAATGTGATCCATAGGGTGTTCATGAGAAAGACCATGAAAAGGGTGCTGACCCACAAGAGCGAAGTATGCAGGTTTCAGCTCAAAGTCATTCCTCGGAAAACCAGGAGGGCGAATCGCTGATCGATTGGCATAGAACTGATCAGGCCTGTTGTACTCACCAATCGTCCTACCACGGTCAACCACATCATTCCCAACATTCCCAGCGACAATCTCCTCAACAACAGCTGGAGGGGGAATGATGTTTCCCTCTCCATCAAGTCGTTGCCCTCTCTCATTGCACAAATGACCCTCTTGGTCTCTGAAAGCTCCAGCATCATCACGAACCAAAACCACTGGATTGTTCATCTCTGCTGGCCTCTTTGCTTTCCTGTTTGTGCGTTCCAAAAGTGCTAGTTCCTCGTTGGAAAGATTAACTAGCTGAGTGCTCTTGTTTCTTCTGGTTTCGCGATTAGGCATACACCTGAAACACAAAAGTCAAAGCACGTAAGTGAAAAAAAAAAAAAAAAGAATACGACGAGTATCGACCGACACCAGTTGGGTATCGATCGACACCGTCGAACTTAGTCGAAATTCTTAAGCTGAAATCTAATGGCGAATTTAGAGTCCCCGGCAACGGCGCCAAATTTGATAAGCTCAAATGTAATACCCTAAAGTACTAACAGCTTTGTCGATTGTAGTATTTAGGGGTCGAATCCACAGAGACTCAAGAATCACACAATAGATTTTAAAGGTTCGAATTAAGCTAAGTGATCAATGTAATTGAAAGCAATAACGTAAATTAAACGGTTGTAAATTCGATGGAGGAAAGATAGGTTCAGGGTATTTCTCAGGAAATCAGAGAATGCAGATAAACTAACTGGTCAGGGTTCAGGTTAAGCCCGGTTCTTGAACTCAAATCACTAAGCTATAACTAACCAACTGTCGTTGCGAGAGTTATCTAAGTCTAAATCTTAGAATTCCAAATCTCTTTGCAAATCCTAAAGACTAAACTAGCTTTAAGTCCAGGTTTGATCTGTTCACAAAACAACTAAACCAAATCTCTTTGCAGATAGTTATTTTGCTCACCCTAGATTCTATCAGATTATCAATTGCAGTGTCGTGCCTAATCGATTAACCTAATATCTAAGTTCCAGGTAATCAATCTAGAATTAGCTTTAAGAACAACCTAAGGTAAAGAACTAATTCAGATTATGAATCATAACCAACTAATTAACCTAGCATTCAATGAAATCCCTTATGAGAACCCTAAACCTAACATGAGATCTACTCAGACATGGAGATTGAAACAATAAACATAACTGAATAAATCTCTGAAATAAATAAATAAGATGAGAGTAAACAAGGGTTCGAAATCTTCTCTCGGATGAACAGAGTTTCAGACTTGTCTCCCTCAGAAAGCTCTCTCACAGAAAACCAAAGTAAAAATAATGCGTAGCCAACAAAAGTGGCTGGAAAACCTAATTTTAATCTTAAAACACGTTATGGGGCTTCTTGTAATTATTAAATTTTTCAGGGCCAAGGTGCAATTTCATCAGACTTGTAAAAAGTCGCGATCCTTCTCTTCATGTGATGTGTATCGACCGACACCATAAGTGGTATCGATCGATACCAAGCTTCTGTGTCGATTCTTCAGGCTGGTGCCGGTCGACACCAGGACTTCAACTCGATCCTTCAGCTACATGATCTTTGCTTGGCTCCAAAATGCTCCAATTTCTCCATTCAGCTCCAAACATACCTAAACCTGTAAAGACTCGAAAAGACTCCAAAATACTATAAAGCTCTATAAATAAGACTTATATCATGGTTAAAAACGGGTAAAAACCATGATATATCATTAATTCATTGAAATTTCCGGACATTATAGCTAAGCTTTGCTCACTGAGCTAATAGGCAAAAAAATTGGCCAAACTAACCACTAATTAAAACCAAATACTGTATATGTAAACAAGTCCTGTTACAAGAATTAAAACCGACTCTTAAACCATTTATGCGTGAAATACATGGGGTGTAAAATTGACAATAAACCAAACGTTTTGGACAACTAAAGAATAATTTCTGATCTTTTATTTCTATTTCTATTTTATTTTCAAAGTGAAACGGCGACTTTAATGTTAGACTTAAAGGCACGATATTAATTCGCTGACGCTGATTTTAAGAAATTATTTCGAAAATGTTATTTCTTCAAATTGAAAGGCTTAATTATTTGAGTTTTAATTTTTTTTTTGATGAATGTTAAATTATATTTAAACCTGAAAACAAAATAAATTAATAATAATCGTTTCTACATCATTGATGCGAACAAATCATGATGAACTACTTCACCATTTCAAACTATGCAAACCAAATTTGCATTCCGTCTTCATACCGCTTATTTCCAAGCATTCGTATAGATGTGAAACGATTGCAAATTCTTTTATCGATGAATTTTATCAGTCTTGTTGCTGATGATGGATTGGTACCATCTTTGCGTGCATTCCGTTCCCTCCACAACACATGTAGTGTCATTTGAAACAAATACCGAACGATGAATCACTTCACTCGACTCGGCTGAGATCGTGATATAAGATCAATCACTGTACTCTAATCTGATGAAAATTCTCGTTGCAAAATCCCGATTACCATAAAACAGATCAGAACTAAATGTGACCAAAAGGGATAGTAAATACCGTAATAAGTTTTGAAATTATTGACATTTGCGAGAATATATATTTCATCATGAGATTCTTTTACATCTTTCTTTTATCTTTCGTTTTCTTCTTCTTTGAGGCCTTCTATTCTCCGGTTGTGTGTTCTTCTTCTCTCCCTCTTCATCGACTTTTTTTTTTTGCTTATCTATTAGGTATTTGCAGAATAAACACACACACACATATATATATCAGTATTAGCTAACATGATTTTCTCAGCTAGTGATAAGCCAATGTAGAAAGTTGTCCATATATGCACGATACCATCGAGTGAATACTGTAAAATAGCGAGGTATATATATTCACCAAAATGGGAATATCCATAGTAGTCTAGTTGATTCCACGATATGATTTCAATTTATTACGATGTGTTTCAATTGATTTATTCTTATTAATTTGTGACTATGGAGACAATTGTGTATAGCTTTTCGACTGCCAACGTAAACTATACGTGCGTGGAGTTCATAAGTGGACTTTCGTTTCCAGCTGTGTTCAGAGCGTTATAATAGTAATATAGTATCATTTTCTGAATATAAAATATTTTTAACTAGTGTGATATCTTTGTATAATGTTATCATTCGAAGATTTTTCACGCATTTCTAGATAAAAATATCTTTATCTATTACACATCATTTACAAAGTCAAGACTCACTCTCTCGGAAATGTCTCCCCCATAGTTGCAAAGAGAAGAATCTGACCCTCAAGCTCTTCTTGCGAGTTCGAGGTCGCGGTCATGACGGTCAAGACCGTCAAAAGTACGGGTCCAATTCAAATCTTACAACTATAGTGTGGGCTTTCGGTTCTTGGGTCGAAAATGTCTTGGGCCTGAAACCAAATTTAGGCAAGGCCCATGAGGAAGAAGCTCGTTTAAGTAAAAAGGAAAGAAGCTTCAATATAAAATCAGAGGTCCAACAAAGGTTTCTTCGGTGAGAGAAAGAAAGAAAAACACAGATCACGATCAGATTCCAGGGAAGACAGAGAGAAGAGAGAACTTGCGGTTGAGCAAGCTCGGTAACCTTCTCCAGCAACTGTTATAGCTAGCTAATCCTTTTATCTTCTATCTTCTTCTTTTTATCTTACCTGAAACAAAGAGAGAAAGAAGAACAATTAGGTTAGCTTATTTGTAATATGTGTCCATTGAGATTAATGGAGTTTTAGGGATCAAAGATCCAAACCGGACGTAGAGGTTAGTTAACACCTTGAACCGGGTTAACAATTTTGTGCCTTGTTCTTACGATTCACTCAAACACATAATCGATCCACATCAAGAACACAAGCGAATTGAAAGACGAAATCAAAGCTAAATTCTCAACAAAGTGGTATCACAGCGAAGGTTTAGTGCAGGTTGGGAATACGGTCGAGTATCCAGGTGCACAAGGTTGATCAGGCAAGGTATTTGTGTTCGGGATTGACCTGGTTAAAGGTCAGAAGATTATCATGGAACCGGTATAGAAGTTTGAGATGGACAAGTTTGATGGGAAGGGTGATTTCGGTATGTGGAAGTTCAAGATGCTAATGCAATTGGAACTCCAAGGTTTCGGAAACCTAATTCAGGAAATCACAGGTGAAACATCCTCAATAGCTAAGGAAAAAGCAAAGGAAGATGACTCTTCCGATAAAGAACCAGAAATAAAGTTGACTGCCAAACAAAAGAAAGACAGAGATGTAAGGGCAAGAAATCTGATTTGCTCCAGCCTCACTAACATGGTTCTGAGAAAGGTGATGAAGAACACTACAGCTGTTGGGGTGTGGAAGGCATTAGAGGATGATTATCAAACCAAAGTCCTACCTAACAGAATCTATCTGAAGCAAAAGTTCGCTAGTTTTAAGATGGAAGAGCATAAAAGCATTGAAGAGAACGTTGATGTGTTTCTTAAACTAATAGATGATTTGGCCAGCTTAGGAATTGAAGTTTCTGAAGAAGACCAAGCAATACAAGTTCTGTCAAGTCTGCCTAGACAGTATGCTGCACTTGCTCACACTCTGAAATATGGCAAGAAGAAGGATGAAACCTTAGAGCTAGATGAGGTAATCACACTAGCCTACGCTAAAGAGGTGGAGCTGCGAGAAGGGGGTTTATTGAGCAAGGGTAAAGCTGATGCTGAAGGACTTTATGTCAGCAAAGTCAAGGCAGAAAAGAAATCAGATAGTAAATGGAAGGGAAAATGGAAAGGAAAAGGCAAGGATAAGTCAAATGTCAGCAAGCAGAATCAGCCAAAAGCTAGAGAGTGTTGGATTTGCGGAAAGGAAGGTCATTAAAAGAAAGACTGTCCAGAAAGAAAGGATAAGAAACCTTCAAACTCAGCTAACCTGGCTCAGAAACAAGAATATCCTATGATATTGACTGCAAGTCCTCAATACGCTAAGGATGAGTGGGTTCTTGATTCTGGGTGTACATTCCATATCACACCACACAAGAATTTACTGTTCGATTTTGAAAAGATAAATGGTGGAAAGGTGTTGATGGGAAACAACATACACAGTGAGGTCAAGGGGATAGGAAAATTAAAAATTGTTAATCCAGACAACTCAGTAGTGATACTAACAGAAGTGAGATACATGCCATTTATGGGAAGAAACCTTATATCCTACGGTCAATTGGAAAAGAGTGGATGTACATATGAAGGTGGAGATTTCAGTGTTACATTCTACAAAAAGGGTGACCGAAAACATAAGGTGATTTCCGGAAAATATAAGGATGGTTTGTACTACCTGCAAGGAACGGTTGCAGAAGGAAAAGTTTCAGTTGCAAGGACAGAGGTTAATCTGACAAATAGGTGGCATTCCAGACTTGGGCACATGAGTTTGAAGAACATGAACACCTTGGTTAAAAAGGGGTATCTAAGTTCTAAGGAGGTTCACATGTTGGATTTCTGTGAAGATTGTGTTCTTGGAAAGTCACACAAACAACCTTTTCCAGAGGCGAAGCATACATCAAAGGAGGTTCTTGAGTATATTCACAGTGACTTGTGGGGTTCAGTTGCAAATTCAGAGAGTATGTCAGGCTGCAAGTACTTCTTAACTTTCATTGATGATTATTCTAAGAAGGTCTGGATCAGTTTTTTGAGGGGTAAAGATGAGGTGTTTGAGAATTTTGCAGAATGGAAACAGTTGGTCGAAAATCAGACGAACAAGAAAATCAAATGTCTAAGGACGGACAATGGTCTAGAATTTTGCAATCTACAAATGGATAAGCTGTGTAAGGATTCAGGAATCAAGAGGCATAGAACTTGTACCTATACTCCACAACAAAATGGAGTATCAGAAAGGATGAACAGGACTATAGCAGATAAAATACGATGCATGTTGTCAGAAGCTGGTTTGGAAAAGAAGTTTTGGGCTGAGGCAGCCGCTACTGCAGTTTATTTGATTAACAGAACACCAAATGCTTCGCTTAAGTTCGAGATACCAGAGGAAGTTTGGTCAGGGTCTAAGATTGAGTATAATCATCTCAGAAGATTTGGATGTACTGCATATGTCCACACTATTCAGGATAAGATCAGTCCTAGGGCTATCAAGGGAATCTTTATGGGTTATCCTCAAGGCACTAAGGGCTACAGAATCTGGTTACCGGAAGAAGGAAAGTCGACCATAAGCAGGAATGTAATCTTTGATGAAGAGACATTGTATATGAAGTCTGAACTAAAAGAAGATTCAAAGAAAGGAAAATCTAAGAAGATTGTCTTTAGTTCAGGGGAGACCTCTCGACAAAACGGTGGAAGTCTGGGTCATTCTGGATATGATTCTGAAAGAGAAACATCTGAGATTACAGGATCTACTGGTCAAGGAGGAGCTGGGACAGATGAATCGGAATCTTCATCAGAGTCAAAGAATGGATCAGAAGGAAATACTGGTACAAAACAGGAGAGTGAAGAGATGGAAGGGTCCCTTGATAACTACTTGCTGGCTAGAGACAGAACAAGAAGAGTCTCTAAACCACCAGCAATATTTGAGAGTGGTGAATATGTGGCTTATGCTTTGTCTAGTGCAGCAGACATTGAATTAGATGAGCCAAAGTCAGTTTCAGAAGCCAAGAAGAGCAAAGATTGGAAGAAATGGAATCAGGCTATGATTGAAGAAAAGCAGTCACTGGATAAAAACAACACATTCGTCATTGTACCACGACCTCCAAAGAAGAAGATAGTTGGTAGCAAATGGATCTTCAAGTTAAAAGAAGGAATACCAGGAGTGGAAGAACCTAGATACAAGGCAAGGCTTGTGGCAAAAGGGTTTACTCAAGTGGAAGGAGTGGACTACAATGAGATATTTTCACCAGTAGTTAAGCATGTTTCAATCCGTATTATGCTATCAATGGTAGTGAATTTAGATATGGAGTTGGAACAGTTGGATGTGAAAACAGCATTTCTTCATGGAACTCTAGATGAGGAAATCTACATGGAACAGCCTGAAGGGTTCATTGAGAAAGGGCAAGAGAAGAAAGTCTGCTTGCTAAAGAAGTCTCTATATGGTCTGAAACAGTCACCTAGGCAGTGGAACCAGAGGTTTGATGAATTCATCAAGTCTAAAGGTTTTCACAGGAATGCCAAAGATTTATGTGTGTATCACAAAGGTAAAACGATACATGACAGTATCTACCTACTTCTGTACGTTGATGATATGCTGGTTGCTGCTAAAGACATGAAACAGGTGTTCGATTTGAAAGAAAGTTTGAAAGCAGAGTTTGAAATGAAAGATCTTGGACCAGCAAACAGGATTCTCGGTATGGATATCACAAGGGACAGAAAGAAGGGTGTTCTGAAATTATCACAAGGGAGGTATTTGAAGCAAGTTTTAAGAACGTTCAATATGGACAATTGCAAACCGGTGATTACCCCAGTTAATTCACAGTTCAAGTTGAAAAGTTTGACCAATGAAGAGCTTATTTCAGAATCAAGGTTGATGGATTCAATTCCTTATGCTAGTGCAGTGGGGAGATTAATGTATGCTATGATTGGGTCAAGGCCTGATTTGGGTTATGTTGTGGGTTTGGTTAGCAGGTTTATGTCTAAACCAGGAAGAGATCATTGGGTTGCGGTTAAATGGATTTTCAGATATCTTCAGGGTGCATCAGAAGTTTGTCTTACTTTCACTAAGTCAGAACATTTTGATATAGAAGGGTTTTCTGATTCAAATTATGGTACAGACTTAGACAAAAGAAGGTCGATTACTGGGTACGTTTTTCAGGTTGGGGGTAACACAGTAAGTTGGAGGTCGGTATTGCAGCATGTGGTAGCTCTTTCAACCACAGAGGCTGAGTACATGGCGTTGTCAGAAGCAACGAAGGAAGGGTTATGGTTAAGAGAGTTTTGTGATGAATTGGGTATCAAGTCAGAGTTTTTTAAATTGAATTGCGATTCACAGAGTGCTATTTGTCTAGCTAAGAATGCAGTTCATCATGACAGGACAAAACATGTTGCAACAAAGATACACTTCATCAGAGACATAGTCGATTTTGGGTTGGTCAAAATTCAAAAGATTCACACTACCCTAAACCCGGCGGACATGCTAACTAAGAGCTTACCTGGTCAGGCGTTTGAGAGGTGTCTCTCAACGCTGAAGGTCCAAGCCTGAGCAGCGGAAGCAGTGCTCGCGGGTGGTAATTGTCGATTCAGATCACCTCGCAAAAGAGCACAGAAGGAACATGGGTTAGTATCTGTTCTAAGGAAATAAAGAATTGACAGATATAAAAAAAAAAAATAATAATAAAAAAAAAATTAAAAAAAAAATCGGGATATTGATATGAGTTTGAAGAGGGGTCTTACCTTTCATACGGTAACGGATCATCGTGGAGAGCTAATCGGGTCTTCAAGAGCTGGTAAAAGCAGGAAGGAGAAGACGGGACTGAGGATGTCGGCGGTGTGGTCGCCAGAAGGAGAATCTCCGGCGGTGAAGTCGGAAATGAGGGAAAAGAGGAAGCCCGAAGAAGCGCCGGATCTTGCCTCAAGGGTGAGGTCGAAGAGAGAGGAAGTGACGGTGGTCGTCTTGATCGGCGTGGTTTTCCGATCCGGTGAGCCAAAGCGGCACAGCGAGATCGCCATAGAGCGTCGCGAAGCTAAGGAGGCGGAGGTTTTTTTTTGGAAATGTCTGAGAGAGACAAGCTTTTTGACCTAAACCGAGGTGGAGTTTGTGGTCTTCCGGTTCTTGGGTCGAAAATGTCTTGGGCCTGAAACCAAATTTAGGCAAGGCCCATGAGGAAGAAGCTCGTTTAAGTAAAAAGGAAAGAAGCCTCAATATAAAACCAGATGTCCAGCAAGGGTTTCTTCGGGGAGAGAAAGAAAGAAAAACACATATCACGATCAGATTCCAGGGAAGACAGAGAGAAGAGAGAACTTGCGGTTGAGCAAGCTTGGTAACCTTCTCCAGCAACTGTTATAGCTAGCTAATCCTTTTATCTTCTTCTTCTTATCTTACTTGAAACAAAGAGAGAAAGACGAACAATTAGGTTAGTTTAGTTGTAATATGTGTCCATTGAGATTAATGGAGTTTTAGGGATCAAAGATCCTAACCGGACGTAGAGGTTAGTTAACACCTCGAACCGGGTTAACAAATTTGTGCCTTGTTCTTACGATTCACTCAAACACATAATCGATCCACATCAAGAACACAAGCGAATTGAAAGACGAAATCAAAGCTAAATTCTCAACATATAGAGTTTCAATTTTAATGGTTTTCTTTAATTTGAGTTCCTTTGTAACAAAAAATGCTGTCATTGCATCATTCTCTAAAGGACATCCGATACAAGTTTACATGGTAGTCCAACAGGCGATCTGGCTAATCCTTGATATTAGTCAAAATACATTCCAAACTCGAGACAGGCAGTCTGGTGGCCCTTTGGATCTCATGGCCCGTTGATCAAGCCCAACTCGGAGCTCATGATGTCCGTTGAACCGGGGAGTAGTCCACTATGTAGCACTTCAGTGCGTTCCTACCAGTGTTGACTGGATCAGCTGATAGGGTATCTATTACTAATAAAAGTTGAAGTTATAGGCTTTTCAGGGCATCCACATATGATTTTTAACAATTGATTTTATTAGTCAACATCATCGTTTAGAATAAATTTAGAGAAAATTGGGAAAAATGGTGGATACAAATTTCTAATTTGCTGAAAAAGTGTGTTTTATACCTCATTTGCTAAATGAATAGTTTTTTATTTGAAAGTTCTACTTTGATCTCCCAAACGCACAGTTTATTTACTATTGAATATCATTTTATCAATTAAATAAAAAAAAGAATAAAACAAAAACTCCATCTTCTTCTTGTCGATCTTCTTCATTTTCCCTCTCTACTTGCTCTGTATACTTTTTCTCTTCGTAACTCATCATTTTTGGAGTAAAAGAAAAATAAATCACCTTCTTCATCTCTCTTTCGGATCGTTTAACATTTAGAGGAAATTTTACCGGTAGAGGTGAATCTGGATCCAATGCGATCGTGAGAGAATCGACGCAGGTAAACCCTAACGCCACACCGTCGTCGGCGGCGGTGAACGAATCCGGTCTAACACGGCGGACATAGGGCATTGACGGTATAGGGACGGTTAATTGCGGATCCAGCTCCGCCGTAGCTGAAGATTTCGCAGCTAGCAGGCTTAATCGGAAGGGAAAGGAAGTGGCCACGACGGCGACGGCGCCGGAGAGTAAGATAGAAGCCATTGACGAGAGCGAGGTGAGTCGTTTACTTATTGATCCCCACTGTGTCAACTCTAGCTAGATTAAACCGGAGACCGTCAATGGTTTTGTATATACCCAGGTTTTGATTAATTTCTGTTTTCTGGGCAATCCAATATATGATTTCGTTCACTGTGAATTTCTCACGAAGCTATGGATGTTTACACTTAAAAATCCCAAATTTTCATTTGTTTACTGATAAACTGGAATTGACAGCTTGAGAAACAAAATCTTAGGAACTCAATGTTATGCAAGGTTTTCATTTTTTCAGATTTGTTTATTTTCGTCATATGCATTCTCATCCATTGGTTTTTGTTTCGCAGAAGGTGTGAAAGATAAGAAGCTCTTGGTGAGATTTTGAATGGGGATCGTCTTGTTAGTGCTCCATACAAGCTCAACTTCAGAGATGAAAAAGACTCGGAGATATACTGCAAATATTTGGGGAGTAAAAATTAAAGTTTAAAAAGAAATTATAATTGCAGAGTTTGGGGAAATTTCTAATTGCATAGTTTAGATGAGTACGCATCGATCTAAAGATGGTTAACGATTGCATTAGAGATAATTTTTCTTAATAATCTATGATTTTGTATTTGAGAACTTTTAAGAATTGAGTAACGATTTGTTAAATTCGAGATTATGGGTATTAGTTTTAGATATAAAGATGTAGAAATTGAGAATTTTATTGGTGTTTGCATTTTATCAGTGTATGTATTGCATTTTATTGTATTTTATTGTATTTTATCGATGAAGAAATGTAATTTTTTTTAGATCTTAAAAAAAATTAAGGAAGACCTTTTAATAAACAAAAAAATATCTCTTGAAACTTATTTTGAAACTTAATTTGAGAAAGATTTCGTGAAGATTCGCGTACACCGTATAAATTATTTTGGTTTATCAGTGTATATATACCATATAAAATTTCATAATAAATGTATACTAAATTAAATTCGGTTAAAATCGAAACTAATACTAGAAAAAAGAAAAACTTTTTTACATTATAAAGTTAAATATTCTATACGATTTATAATAATTTATGTTTTTAAATTTTGGTTTATCGGTGTACGTACACCATATATCACCGGATGTATAGCGCATATCACTGTATGTACACCGCACGTACACCATATATCACCAAACGTATATAGTATATCACCGTATATACACTATATATCACCATACATACATCGTATTTATCGGTGTACGTACACCATATATACTGTGTACGCACAGTGTATATCACTGTATGTACACCGTATATCACCGGAAAAACATTGTACACATAAAGCAGTGTACACCTAAAGTGGTGTACACATAAAGCAGTGTACACCTAAAGTGGTGTACACATAAAATGATGTACACCTAAAGTGATGTACACATAAAGCAATGTAGACCTAAAGGGATGTACACCTAAAGGGGTGTACACCTAAAGTGGTGTACACCTAAAGGGGTGTACACCTAAAGGGATGTACACCTAAAGGGATGTACACCTAAAGGGATGTACACCTAAAATGTCCGTTTTCAAAAATCCAAATTTCAAAATGTGTAGCAAAAAATTTATGTTTTTTTATATATATATTATTGTATGATTCACTTTTTAAAATGAGATATATGAATCAAAGATTAGAAGGAGAAAAAATTATATTTTCTCTCTTCTAATTTAAATAAAATTAATTTTTTTTTTCTTTCTAGCTTTTTCCTCTCACGCGATTTTTTATCTTTCTTTTCTTTATTTTTTTTATTTTTTTTCTTTTTCTCTCAATTGTCTAATAGGGGTATTTTGGCATTTCGAAAATATCACTATTTAAAACTCCTTACTACCCATTTACCAAATTATAAACTTGTACACACCCTTTTTCCTATTTCACCCATAAATTTATACTTGCCAAATAAAAAAAAGACAAAACGTCAAAATCAACAAATAATGTCAATTAATCAAAATGATGAGTTTTTAAAAATAAGAAAATCATGTATTAGTTTCTTATTCTATTAAATTCATTACATATTCATCTATTGTCTTGGTTACAAATTAAATTGGTCATGAATCCCATAGCAAGCTTATTAATTTGTTTTCGACCAATAATTAAATGTTCACATACAATTTTATATAACCATTAATAATTATCTACGTAAGCTTTTTGAATTCAAATAAAATTCAACATTAAATTGTTAAGTCGATATTGCTTGATGATAGAACGATAAATGGAAATTAAAAAGTTGATGATATATGTCTTTAACGGTGTCTACATCAACTTTTAAACAATCAATTTTACTTGTCCACATCAACATTCAAAATTTAAAAAAAATCTAAATTCTAATATGATTAATAAAAAATAAGAAAATTATGTATAAAATTTCC
The DNA here is from genome assembly GCA_002933915.1 of Eutrema heterophyllum. Taxonomy (NCBI): domain Eukaryota; kingdom Viridiplantae; phylum Streptophyta; class Magnoliopsida; order Brassicales; family Brassicaceae; genus Eutrema; species Eutrema heterophyllum. The sequence continues at coordinate 503,946 of PKMM01024337.1, forward strand.
ATTAACAACAAAAAACCAACATATATTAATTTAGGAAAAAAATAATTTAAAATAGTGGTCTCAATTATATAAATAACTAAGAATAAATATAATAGTAAAATCTCTTCGCATGTGTGTATAGAGAGCACTTTTAATTATGATGGAATAATTTAGAAAGAATTGTAAATATAGGACAAATTCTGATCGATAATTATTGTCCCCTTAAGATTTTAAAAACTAAACATTGTCTCATTAAGATTTGAAATAATGTTAATCCAAAATTACCCTTAATATTCTATAACAAATTATTTTATAAATTTTATAAAAGCTATTAAAAAATTGGGTAAATAGAATAAAAAAATGTTGGTATCTACGACAAAAAAAAAACAAAAAATTGGTGGTATGTAAATAATTCACCGACGAGAAAAAAAAATCCAAACCCCTTCTCTTCGTCTACCAGCTGCTCTTCGTGTTTCCGGTGGTAGGGTTTTTGCCACTGAATCCCCAGTTCACTTCCGTACGTTAAACTTCCATGAGACTCGAGTATTGATGGTTTTTGCCACCGAATCCCCGGTTCACTTATGTACCATTCATATCTTTCATGCAATGAAAAACTAGTTTTTAGAACAGGGAGAAGAAAACCATAATTTCACACAGGTTGTCTTGTTAGATACGAATGAGGAATCAACCTCTGAAGACACCAATCACAATCATGAGGTAAAAGGAAGAGCTCAGAAACTAGCTCAAGCTCTTGAATTTTTCTAGAAACATGGATGCCTCTGATTGACTGATCAGCCTTTAGATTATTCATTAGTCTGATCTGAAACTAATCATGCAACAATGGTCACTTAGAGGAAAAATCATAACAACAAATCCAAGATCATGATCATCATCTCCAACAAATTTTGACTCAATAAAACGACTCAAGAAAAACACCAAAATGACTCAAGAGAGAAAACAAAAGAAAGAAAACAACGTTAGTAACGACAAATACCCTCCCCCAGACTTACTTCACACCGTCTCGGTGTGAAAATAAATCAAGAGGAATACAAAACAGACTCAAGAAATATAAAATAAAATAAAAGAAAAGAAAACTTAATGGTGGGTTGCCTCCCACCGAACGCTTGTTTTAAGTCGTTAGTTTGACTTCGGTCTTAGATGTTAATCATGAGAATCAAAAGGTTGAGCCAATGCACCATTGGTCCTTCTCCTATTAGGGCAAGAAACAAAATGTGCAACATGGCATGCAACTATCCGTGGCAAAGAAACAGAATTCACATCAAGAAAGTTTACTACGAATGTAGCATATATCTTGGAATTTTCCTTGATGGTGAGATGCTCATGAGGATCAACTGCATTTGATGGAAAAATAAAGTCAACTTCAGGTTTAAACGAGTTAATCACAAAATAGTCAACTTCATCTCCATCAATCATGTAAAACACAATATCCTCCTTCCTAGATTCCATCTCAACCTTAGGGTCATTTATCTCATTCAAGATCTTATCTACATCAATCACATCCCCTAGGTAAGATTTTTCAAGAAGAGATCTAGATTCCTTAGGCATTGAAAGCTTAAACTCGAGATCATGAAGCACATAGATAATTAATATCAAAACATACTTCATGATAATCTCTAGCAAGCTTTTCTACTATGAAGGTATCTAGTCTTTGAGAATCACATATTAAATCATAGCATTCATCAATGAGCATGGAAGTATTTGAACTAGAAGCTACATCTTCAATGCAAGGCAAGTGACTGTCCTCATAATCATAGATTTCAAAGGTTGAGTCAAAAATATATTCTAGTTGGCATGGTGGAACCCAATAAATTACCTCTTCAAGTGCATGAGCTACCATTATCTCAGACATTGTGAGCTCCCTTCCTTCAAGTGCTGCCCGATGTGACATGAGGTTCAACCGGATCATAGCTGCTAGGTCACTCCTTTTCATTGTTGGGTTTTGATATATCATGTTTTTACCCCTTTTTGACCATGATATAGGTCTTGTTTTTAGAGTCTTTCTAGTGTTTTTGTAGTCTTTTAGTGTCCTTTCAGGTTTTAGCACGTTTGAAGCTTAATTGGAGTTTTTGGAGCATTTTGGGACTAAGCAGCGATTGTACCCGATTTGAAGCCTTGGTATCGATCGATACCAGGCTGTATCGATCGATACCGACACCTGGACGCGCGACCCGCGAGTTTTAAATCCATGTAGAGTTTTTCCCAAAGCCCATAAGACTTTAATTATTGCAGAAAGCCCAAAAACGTGTTGAGGGTTATTTATTAGGTTTTTTCAGCCACCTTTTTGGCTACCTTGGTTTTAAAGCTTTATTTTATTTTGGATACTTTCAGAGAGATTTGTTCGAGGGTTTTTAGAGAGACAATTTTGAACCCCTTGTTTCTGATTGATTTCTTTTATGCAATTCTATTCATCTATGATTTCTGTTCCATTGATCATGTCTGAGTAGATCTTCTTTTAGGTTTAGGGTTTTCTCATAAAGGATTTCATTGAGTGCTGGTAATTGATTTGTTAGGATTCATAATCTGAATTAGTTCTTCACCATAGGTTGTTCTCAAAGCTAATTCTAGGTTGACGAATCTGGAACTTAGATCTTAGGTTAATCGATTAGGCACGACAGTGCAATTGATAATCTGACAGAACTTAGGGTGAGTAAAATAGCTATCCGCAAAGAGATTTGGTTTAGTTGTTTTGTGAACATATCAAACCTGAACTTTAAAGCTGGTTTAGATCTTTAGGATTTGCAAAGAGATTTGGGATTCTAGGATTTAGATTTAGATAATTCTCGCAACGACAGTTTGTTAATTATAACTTAGTGATTTGAGTTCAAGAACCGTGCATAACCTGAATCCTGATTAGTTAGTTTATCTGCATTCTTTGATTTCCTGAGAAATACCATGAACCTATCTTTCCTCCATTGAATTTACAACAGTTTAATTTGCATTGTTATTTCCTTTTCATTGATCTACTTAGCTTAATTCTATTCTATTTGGTCTATTGTGTGATTTATTGAGTCTTTGTGGATTCGACCCTTAAGTACTGCAACGACAAAGCTTTAGTACTTTAGGGTATTACTTTTGAGTTTATCAAAATTTGGCGCCGTTGCCGGAGACTCTAAAATTCACCATTAGATTTTAGCTTAAAATTTCGACTAAGTTTGTTGGTATCGATCGATACCCAACTGGTGTCGGTCGATACTCGTCGGAAATTTTTTTTTTTTTTAATTTTTGTTACTTACGTGCTTTGACTTTTGTGTTTCAGGTGTATGCCTAATCGCGAAACCAGAAGAAACAAGAGCACGCAACTAGTTAATCTTTCCAACAAGGAACTAGCACTTTTGGAACGCACAATCAGGAAAGTAAAGCGGCCAGCAGAGATGAACAATCCAATGGTTTTTGTTCGTGACGATGCTGGAGCTTTGAGAGACCAAGAGGGTCATTTGTGCAATGAGAGAGGGCAACGACTTGATGGAGATGGAAACGTCATTGTCCCTCCAGCTGTTGTTGAGGAGATTGTCGCTGGGAATGTTGTGGTTGACCGTGGTAGGACGATTGGTGAGTACAACAGGCCTGATCAGTTCTATGCCGACCGATCAGCGATTCGACCTCTTGCTTTTCAGAGGAATGACTTTGAGCTGAAACCTGCATACTTCACTCTTGTGGGTCAGCACCCTTTTCATGGTCTTCCTCATGAGCACCCCATGGATCATATTGAGAGGTTTGAGGACTTGGTCACTAGCATCAAGTACAATGGAGTGTCCAACGATTACCTCCTCTGTAAGCTTTTCCCATACTCTCTTGGTGGGGATGTAGCTTATTGGCTTAAGCAGTTGCCGCCTGGATCACTGACTACTTTGGAGGAGACTAAGAACGCGTTCCTGAACAATTTTTATAATGATGCGAGATCCGAAGAGCTCAGGAACAAGATCTTCCAGTTTTCTCAAGGACCAACTGAGGCGTTTAAGGCTGCTTGGATCAGATTCAGATCATATCAGAGGGATTGTCCACATCACGGGTTCACTAAGGTTCAGTTGTTGGGTATCTTCTTCAGAGGGATTGGCTGAAGGTATCAGATGGCCTTAGATATTGCGAGTAATGGAAATTTCAACACCAGGTATCCAGATGATGCTTATGTGCTGATTGAGAACTTTGCGTATAGCAATAGCACCAAGAATGCAGACTTTGAGCGGAAGAAGCAGGCTAGGAATTTGGATGGATCGCAGATAGCTGAGATTCAAGCCAAGCTGGATTCAGTGCACAATCTTCTGATGGGAAAGACGAAGAAAGCTGTTCACTTTGCTGATGAGGATGAAGTGAAAGGTGTTAACTACATTGATGGTGCTGGATTTCAAAGTCAAAGGTATTAATACCAATCTCCACCACCCAAAACTCCTGAAAGCAAGGTTGAATCTATGCTTGAACATATTCTTGAGGGACAGCAGAAGATGACAGTGGATTTTAATGGGAAGATGGATGCCATGTACACAGATCTGAATGGGAAAATCGAGGCTCTCAACATTCATCAGAAGATGCTGGAAACTCAAATAGCTCAGACTGCAGCAGTTGTCAAGGGAAAGATGGTTCATGCACAGAATGAACACGTCAATGCAATCACCTTAAGAAGTGATGAAGAGGTCGATCCAGGAGTGAAAATTGGCCTAACTGCAAAGAATCTCGTCGATCTTGCTGAAGATGACGACGATGAGGCTCCCGAAATCGCCCCAGTATCGATCGATACCACCCAGCATCGGTCGATACCCATCCAAGGATCTGCCAAGGACGTTTCAAAACCAAGGGTGTCGATCGACACCACACCTGTATCGATCGACACCACACCTGAAGAGATGACACAGAAGCCTTGTATCGATCGATATCATTCTGGTATCGATCGACACCCCTAGCAGACTGAGCCAAAAACTGTGAAAACACCCAAGATTGTCGAGGAAAGGGTTTACAAACCTAAGGTGCCATATCCTATACCACCTTGACATCTCAGAAACCCCATCTATGCAGAGAAGTTGCTCCGTTTTGAGAAGATGGTATGGAGGATTCCCCATACGTTGTCTTTTGAAGAAGCTTTGGAATACCGCGCGCCCTTTGCTTAGTCACTTCCGAGATTGCAGAGAAACTCTAGAAGAGATCGAGACACTCTTCGTCAAGGCAAGAAGCACACCACCACCATTGAAGCAGTTGACTAAGAGGGAAGACTTAGGAAAAATTTTGGTTCCATGCTCTATCTTTAGAGTTGAATTCAAAGAATCTCTCGTTGATTCAGGGTCTAGCGTCAATGTCATGTCAAGGGCAATTGTAGAGACATTGATGGTTGATCTTTTGGAAAAGCCTTATGATGAGCCAACTGCAATAGACGTTTTAGATGATCCTTCTATCATCACCAAGAAAGACATCAAAAAGGCTAAGGCAAAGAAGAAGGTAAAGAGCAAAAGAGTCGAGAGTGCTACCCATGTGACTCTAACCCCTCAAAAGTGTGATGGAGATTCGATTGAGTATAAGGTGATGTGCAAAGGAACCTCAAAACCATTCTCTAATGCTAGAGTTATTCTTACTTCGGAGCTGAAAGAGAAAGGAAAAGAGGTTGTGGAGAGCATGTTGAGCAGAACTCTGAAGCTGGAAGTGTCTAGTTGTAGAACTTGCCTGGGAGTAAGTTCTCAATTTTCTCCTGACTGATCACCTGAGCCAAAGTCAAGCTAGTGACGTAAAACAAGCGCTTGGTGGGAGGCAGCCCATTAGTGAGTCTGTATATAAGTCTTTTATTTTTTATTTTTTTTGTTGTCATTTTTCGTTTTTGTGTCTTGTGTCTTTGTGTGAATCAGATGAACAGGTTCTATGTCGACCGATACCATTCTGGTATCGATCGACACCAGGAGAAACAGAGATTGCTTCGACTCAAGATCCGAGTATCGATCGATACCAGTAACGGTATCGATCGATACCAGTAACGGTATCGGTCGATACCCCACGCGCATGTAAGTTTCCCTTTAAAACCCTCGGGTTTTCTTTTTCCCTCCTCACCGCCTCCATCGAGCGATACTCCGAAAAACCTCTCTTCCAAAATCACAAATTCTTGAATTCTTCACGGATTTGGGTGATTCAAGGGTCTAACCTTGTTAGTTTTCTGTGCTCTTCAATATTCTATCATCAATTCATCCGATCTGCAAGGTATGACACACAAATTCCTCTTTTTCTATCTATGAACACAAGGTTTGGATTTTTGATTTTTAGCCTCTTAGGAGATACGAGAAGGCGAGGATTCCTTCTGCGCGAGTTTGGGATGGAACTCCCAAGGAGATTGCTGAGAGTGAGGCTTGCATCTACATGCCTATATCTGAGACATGGGATGACTATGACACGCTGCATTACAATGCGTGGCAGAATGTCGATGTGCAGACCACGCAGTTTGTTGATGGGGTAACGATGCGTCGTTTGGGTCTTGACGATGAGCTTCAGCGTTTGATTGGGAAGATTGGTCTGGGTACTATGCCCACACAGCAGTATGACCTCTTCCCTGACTTGGTCCGTCAGTTCCTGGCTACCGTTCGTGTCTATTACAGAGATGAGATTCTCAAGGATGCACATGAGGGTACTTTAACCTTTCTGATTCGAGGAGTGAGGTATAGGTTGCCACTCCCAGATCTCTGCGACATCTATGGCTTCCAGAGGGATTTCCGACGGGTTGCTCTACCCTCACAGATCCCTGACGTGCAGGCATTCTGGGAGCAGTTCGGAAATGGTGCTTATCACAGCAAGACCACCACCCAGACAGATGTGCGCCACCCTGTTTTGCGATGCCTTGTTAGGATCCTGAGCAACACTATTCTGTGCAAGATGGAGCCTAACAAGATGAGGTTGTCTGAGCTGATTTTGTTCCCCATGGCTATTGGGGACATTGCTGGAATAGAGTGGCCTGAGATCTTGCTGGAGGTCAACCTAGGGGCGGTCTTTGCCCATCATTTGGTCTCTTTGAAGACCAAACCATTCTTGGGTGCCAGTTGCGGCACAGCTCGGAAGACAGAGACCGTTGGTAGTCTTCTCACCCCTATCTTCCAGCACTTGGGGATTAGTATAGCGAGTTGTTCCATTGTCACTACGCGCACTCTCATGGATGAGAGACATCTGCAGAATCTCAAGTGGCTGAAGCCTGAGCGACGTTGGTACTTCAGCAACACAGATGGGACTTCCTGGTTCAGCTCCCCAACAGGGAGCTCACTGACATTGGTGACGACCCAGAGCAGCTGTGCTTTGAGCCTGATGAGGATATATTGTTTGCTGCACCTGCTACTCAACGTCGAGGATCTTCCTCTCGCACCCCCGCTTTTTCTACTGCTGAGGATGCACCCGTGCCTGACCTTGCTGGAGGTCAGCTACGACGAGCACGACACCCTTCCACCTCTACGACTGCTCTCCCTCCACCACCTGAGATTCCTATGGAGACTGATGCCTTTCAGCGGTATGTGGTTGAGAGTTTCCAGAGCATCTAGAATGCCATTGCTACCTTGCCTTGTTGTGGCTGCGTTCGATCTTCTCGTCCACGTTCACCACCACAGCCAGGACCTTCACGCATGGATGGCGATGAAAATTCTGAGGAGGATTAGCTCCTTATTCTATCTGGTTCATTTTTCTTTTCTTTTTCTTTTCTTTTGAACTTTTGCGTTGTTTTGTCAGCACGCTATCTTTCTGAACCTTGTTGGATTTATGCTATTATGATTTGTTGTTGCTATTGACTTGTGTTTGAGTGATCTGACAGTGCTAACCATATCACCTTTGGATCCCTTGTCACATTTTTAAGAGCAACATTGCATCAATAATCGATAAAAAGGAGTTACCTGTGTCGACCTACGCCTAGTATCGATCGATACCAGGTTGTGTGTCGGTCGACACCCCTGCCACAAACCGGTAATCTCTTGTTTTTCACGATTCCACTAAGTTCTTTTGGTTTCTTTTACCTACTCTAGGCTAGATAACACTGGGGACAGTGTTGTTCAAGTCTGGGGGAGGTAGTTGCTGACATCGTTTTTTGTTTTTCTTAGAGTCAGTCGTTTTTGTGTCAAATTTGTTTTATTGAGTCAAAATTTTGTTGGAGATTATGATCTTGTTCTTGAATCTACTGTTTTGACTTTGCTTCTGAGTGACTATTGTTACAGAATCAGTTCTAGATCAGACTAATGAAAAATCCAAAGGCTGACCAGTTAACTAGAAGACACTCATGTTTCCAGCAGAGTTCATTCGAGCCTGAGCCAAATTTTTGCACTTCATCGATGTGGTTGATGTCCATAGAGCTTGATTCATCATTCATATCTGACAAAGGAACCCATGTGTCTAAAAGTAATGGTATCTCTCTCCCCTATCATAAGTCAATAAATAAGAGCATAAAAGATGAAATGATTTTCTTCTGAGTAGAGGGTTAGGAAAATTTCCAGAGATCCCATTATTCTACTTGTGAATGAATGATCACACAAAGGTTGGAAGCGAGGTTAGGAAAATTTCCTGTGATACCACTATTCGCCTACGCCTTTGATACATTGAGAGGAGAAGAACCGGGGATTCGGTGGCAAACACCATCAATACTCGCGTCTCAAACCTTGATTTGTATATGCGAATAAATAAATTAAAAAAAAAAAAAAGCATAAAGTGAAACAAGTCTGGGGGAGAGGAAACAATACAAAAAAATGTGAAAATTGGGTGGTTCTTTTGTCATGATATTGTTGGGAAAGAGTCTAGAAGGTTCATGGCATTGACTACAGTGATGAAACTGGCGATGAAGGCTTGGATGGATAATGTTGCGAAATAATGTGTGTAGTCTGGGAAGCTGCGAATGTCTACGGAGAAGTACATGGTGGTCTTATCTTGGAATTGGTTAGGTAACATATAAGCGCTAAGTTGAAGGGTCATTGCAATGTTTCAAGAACATGTGAGTCTTCGTTGTTTTCAAACTTCTTTCTCTGGTTTGGTTTTTTGTTTGCTTGAGGGCAAGCAAAGGCTAAGTCTGGGAGAGTTGATATATCATGGTTTTTACCCCTTTTTGACCATGATATAGGTCTTGTTTTTAGAGTCTTTCTAGTGTTTTTGTAGTCTTTTAGTGTCTTTCAGGTTTTAGCACGTTTGGAGCTTAATTGGAGTTTTTGGAGCATTTTGGGACGAAGCAGCGATTGTACCCGATTTGAAGCCTTGATATCGATCGATACTAGACTGTATCGATCGATACCGACACCTGGACGCGCGACCCGCGAGTTTTAAAGCCCTGTAGAGCTTTTCCCAAAGCCCATAAGACTTTAATTATTGCAGAAAGCCCAAAAACGTGTTGAGGGTTATTTATTAGGTTTTTCAGCCACCTTTTTTGGCTACCTTGGTTTTAAAGCTTTATTTTATTTTGGATACTTTCAGAGAGATTTGTTCAAGGGTTTTTAGAGAGGCAATTTTGAAACCCTTGTTTCTGATTGATTTCTTTTATGCAATTATATTCATCTATGATTTTTGTTCCATTGATCATGTCTGAGTAGATCTTCTTTTAGGTTTAGGGTTTTCTCATAAAGGATTTCATTGAGTGCTGGTAATTGATTTGTTAGGATTCATAATCTGAATTAGTTCTTCACCATAGGTTGTTCTCAAAGCTAATTCTAGGTTGACGAATCTGGAACTTAGATCTTAGGTTAATCGATTAGGCACGACAGTGCAATTGATAATCTGACAGAACTTAGGGTGAGCAAAATAGCTATCCGCAAAGAGATTTGGTTTAGTTGTTTTGTGAACATATCAAACCTGAACTTTAAAGCTGGTTTAGATCTTTAGGATTTGCAAAGAGATTTGGGATTCTAGGATTTAGATTTAGATAATTCTCGCAACGACAGTTGGTTAGTTATAGTTTAGTGATTTGAGTTCAAGAACCGTGCATAACCTGAATCCTGATTAGTTAGTTTATTTGCATTCTTTGATTTCCTGAGAAATACCCTGAACCTATCTTTCCTCCATTGAATTTACAACAGTTTAATTTGCATTGTTATTTCTTTTTCATTGATCTACTTAGCTTAATTATATTCTATTTGGTCTATTGTGTGATGTCTTGAGTCTCTGTGGATTCGACCCCTAAGTACTGCAACGACAAAGCTTTAGTACTTTAGGGTATTACTTTTGAGCTTATCAGGTTCTCTTCATGTTGCTTATCCAACTCCACTTTTTGTTCTGGTGTGAGTACACTTTCATCAAATGGTGGCTCCACGTATGGCTTATCTTGAATGTATTCATCAAATGTGACCTCCTCTTCTTGTGGCCAATCATTGTAGTCCATGACCATCAACTATAAGAAACAAAAATAAAGAAAATAAAAAGTTGGTAAAAGTCAGTGTTTTAGACTGAACTTTAGTCCAAAACTCATAGGTAACGTAATTGGTCCCCGGCAACGGCGCCAAAACTTGAAACACTTCAGAGTTTAACCCTAAAATTCTACTGCAAGAGCACATCAATCGAAATAGTATTCTAGGGATCGAATCCACAGAGACCAAGTGTTATACTACGAGAATGCAGAAAGAACGTAAAGCTAAGACGAATGATATGGTTCGTGGGTTATGAATAAACTAAAACTAAGAATGCAAATAAAACTATGTAAGTTCGATGGAGGGAAACTCTAGGTCTTCAGGTAATTCGCATGAAATCAAGAATCACAAATCAGAGAATCGAATAGAGAAATCATTAAGCACCTTCTAGAACTCAAATCACAGTTTTATAATCAACTACTGTCGTAGTATTAATTACTATGCCTAGCAACCTAAGATTCTAAAATGTCGTTTGAATTCAGGAAACTAAACATGCATTAAGATCGAGTTTGATATGTTCACAAAACGCCTTAACATCAACTTTCGTTGGTTAAGGATGTTTTGCTCATCTATGTTCTTTCAGGCTCTTAAACAAACACTTTTGATGCGTTAAACAACCTAAGATCAGAAACTAGGTAGCTAATCAAGTTTCAGAACTAAGAACAACAATAGATGAAGAACTAGAAGATATATCCATATTCTAATCAATCTGATTCAATGATCCATGAAATTTCTTTGAAACCCTAAAACATAACTATGAGATTACTCAGATATAGAATCAGAGAAACCACAAAGAGATGAAGAAGAAATCATAATCCAATAGAAAATAATAAACTAGGGTTCAGAAATCTTCTCAAAAGTCTGTAGAGTCAGAGATTCGTCTCCCCAAAGAAAGAGATGTAAAAGTCTGTAGAAAAATAAAGCTTAGCCTCCACAATGGCTGAAAAATAGAATAAATAGGTCTAAACACGTTTTCCCTCAAATGTCAGGCGAAACTGGTCCAAAATAAAGAAAACCGAAATTTCCTTTTTCTTCAATGTCGCTTAACCGGTCGGTACAGGAAAGGATCGATCGATCAAAACGTCTTCTGGTGATCTTTGGGAAAAGGATCGAACGATCCTTTTTATGTTGATCGATCGTTTTGGCTTCTGGTTCCATTCCTGCACATGTTTCTTCTGCTCGCCAGACTGGACTGTCTTCACGGAAACTGACATAACTTTTGCTCGCACCGTTGTAATGACCTCAAACCACTTCCAAATGAAGCTAATCCATTGTTCTATCTTGTATCAAAATTTAAGCTCAATCCATCGGTGGCAAGTTCTCCAAAGAATGCCAAACTTCTGACGTCTCTGCATGATTATGCATTTCCATATGCTTATTTTCACCCAAAACGGCTCTTTTTCTCCCAAAGTCACATAAAACCTGAAAAAGACTCGATAAAAGACTAAAAGACTCTCAAAAGATACTTTGACTCGATAAAAGACAAAAAAAACAAACGTTAGAAACCGGTAAAAATACGGTTTATCATCCAACAACTTTCCGACGGGGCATTCCTACTATAACTCCCTCGAAAAATCATCAGAAATCCTTCCGACGGGAACTGTTTGTCGGAAATCAATCGGAAAATCTGGCAGAACATCAATCGGAAAAGTTACAACCATTTTCGGACGACTAGTGTCCGTCGAAATGTTCCAACAAAAATCCGACCGATTTTGATTTCCGACGAGTTGTAACTGACGGATTTAATTCCGTTGGAAATCTGACGGTGAAATCACGACTACAATGCCCCCGCCAAATTTCACATCTAATTAAAATGTGTGAAATTGGTATCAAAATATAGAGAAAAAATAGAATTTGATTGTGAAATTTTTGAAATATTATTTATATTTTGACAAAATATAAAAGGAACCATTCAGCTATTTATAACTATTCGGTTCAGTTCGGTACTTTCTAATTCGGTTCGGTTCCGGTTTGATTTTTTGGTTATGAGTATTTTGCCCAGGTCTATCTATTTTCCTATTGTTAAAGTTAAGTCAACAAAAAATGTGAAAGAAATGAAAGAGAAAAACAAGAAAGAGAAAGAGATGAAAGAGAAAAAAGATAATGGGGGTAATATAATAAAAAGACATGAAGTGTGCTAAATAAAAGTGTGCAAAATGTAAGGATCCTTGAAAGTGCTTAGAGTGTAATTCTACTTTAAGAAAATGTATAGCGTAGCTTTCTCTTATTTATATATAGAATATCATATATACCAAGTCTTTATACATTGTTGTCTTATGTGATGAATGATTAAGTTGTGCTAGTGGGACACCACTCTAGACCACGGGTGAATCTATATATAGATACTTATCATTTAAAGAAAAATGTGTTGACAAAAAAAAAGGTACTCATAAAAATGTTTGGTAAATATACAGATATATATATATATATATATTTTTTGTTTTTATGTCGAACTATAGATTATTTAAATATGAATTTATATTTCAAGAGGTTATAAAATATGATTGTTTTCAAATTTTGACGCAATATAATTTGTGTATTAATTTTTAATAGGGAAAATGCCTTAAAAACTTTGAAATCACAACTTTCAGTTAAAAAAACTCTAATTACGCGATGGACAAAATAAATCTACAACTTTCGTTGATTAATTCGTTTAATTCCCAGTTTTTATTGACCAAGCCATTATATACCCAATGTTAGTCAACTAAAGATATGACTATAGTTAACTTACGTTATGACTAAAATGGTTTGATCAATAAAAATTGGGGATTTTTTTGATAAATAAAAGGTTGAAATTTTTTACAAAATTTTAGAATAAAATATTTAAAAGACTTAATTGCACAGAAAATCACTTATTTCAATTTAACTTAGTAAGTTAACACTTAATTTTATTATTAGCATGTATATGACAAAAAGACTCATCCCTCTGTCTATCTATGTACCCTCCACATACGTACACGCCATACTGTACATAGACTAAATTGTCATGAATAGTAAAATAAGTGTTACTTTCTTAAATAAGTTCAAAAAGTGCTAAAAAATTTTAGAAACTTTTAGTAAGTGACCTTACATGTAAAATCTCTAGTTAAAATGATACGTTAAAGTTCGAAAAATTACATGATTCGTTTTCTCCATGGAAAATTATATATCCCCAACAATATTTCACCCAAAATCTATTTTAAATGATTTTCTTAAATTAAAAAAAAAATTATAAATTTTGTGAATCTTAAAATCAAAGATTGCGCAAGATAACCTGAATATGATTAATTATTTATCGGTAGTATAAATTTGTAAAAATAAATTCATATTTTTTTGTAAATAGTTATAAAGTTTAGTAACATTTTCATTGTGTGGTCTAACATTTTGATGTTTATATTATAAAGTATTTAGTAAATATTCCAAATTTTAGTAATTATTTTCAAAACAATTACGAATAAAAAATTATATTTGGGTTATCTTTCTCAGAAATTGATTTTATTTTTAAAAACACTAATTTCATTTTTATATTATGGTAAAGTTTTTATTAAAAAACTTCAAAATATTGGTCGAAAAAAGTTGGAGATTAAACCGATTACTCAACAACAGTTAAAGATTTATTTTGTGCATCGAGTCGTTGATGCTTATTTTGGCTAAAAATTGTGACTTCATGATTTTTTCAGACATTTCCCCCCTTTTTAATAATAATTTGAGGTATCTTAAACTAACGTTGACTCGAGAAATGACATTCATGTTATAATTTTTCGTAACATTAGAAAATGTCCACACCTAAACTTGTATATATCTTTGTCCTTACTTCACATTTGCGAAGATAGTACAAAGACAAAGACTTTTTAAAAATGGCTTCCTCACAGTTGCAAAGAGCCATATAGAACCCAACTCTTGGGCTCAAAGTTGTATCAGCTAGTGACCTCAGCCATGTTGATGCAACAGACAAGATGGACGTATACGCCGTCGTTTCAATCAACGGCGACACCACTGAACAGAAACAAGCGGCCAAAACACCCATTGACTACGACGTTGGTTCTAATCCGACGTGGAATCACACCGTTAAGTTTTCCGTCAACGAAGAAGCAGCCCGTGAAGGCCTATTGACCCTCAAGGTCGAGTTGTTTAGCTATTGGCTTGAAGGGAAGGATGACCTTTCTCTAGGAGAAGTCAACGTCCCGGTTCATGAGCTTTTTGCCTCAAATCCGCTTCCATCGTTTGCAAACAGTAACGTCAATAAGATGAAGTCGGTGACTTGTCCTATCAAAGTCACAGAAGGAGGAAGTACCAAAGCAACGTTGAGCCTCTTGTACCGGTTTAAACCGGTCCCGGTTGATGATTTGTATCCTCCGGCGCAAGATTATCCACCATCCATTGGTCAACCTGTTTATCCAAACCAAGATCCAGCAATATCAGGTCAGTCTGTCGTATTTTCGCCTCGGTTTCAAACCTCCACAACGAAACTAATCCTAGAGATCGTGATCAAATTCGCCAAGGACATCGAAGACGTCAACGCCTTTTCGGCCATGGACGTATACGCTTCGGTTGCGATCCTTAAGGACAGGAAGGTTAAGGATAGGATCAATACCCCTGTGGCTTTCTCAGCCAGTACAAACCCAAAGTGGAATCAGACGATTAAGTTTTCTCTCGATGAAAAGTTAGCTCATGAAGGGCGTTTGATGCTCCTCGTGGAATTGATGAGCAACCGGCCTTTCCTTGGCGACAAAGAGATTGGATTCGTCAGCCTTACGATTCAACAACTGTTGAGCTCAAATCCACCTTCTTCGTCATCAGCCAACGGTGATGCTAACGGTATGAAGTTGGAGACGCACGCTTTGACTGGTCCTTACGGGAAAAAAGGTGTCGTGAGTATAGGTTTCTTGCGGAACAAGTTACGGTTTCTACGGTTCAACCACAATCTACAACAACAAAACCATATATTATGTATCTACCTGTTTCGCCTCACTCATACGCATCATCGGACAGATTCAGGTAACCTCGGGTTACGTGACTGTTCGACAAGATGCAAATGCTGGGCCAAGCAACGGTATAGTACCAATATATATGTCGCCTCAATCGAGTGCAGCTATTGCTACAACAAACACATTTTTCTACTTATTTCTTCACTTCGGGATGAATTCATGTGTTCATTCCCTACTGTATTTTATTCCAGGATCACTATAATTTTCCCATATTCTCTACCCAAATCTACTCTAAATCCTTCACTTCGAACTCTGATTTTAAATCTTGTTTATTGCTAAAAAAACTTTCAATCCGTTGCTATTTAAAATAAGTCAAATCCTTCGATTATAACCTATTTACGAATTTTAACCGTTGTAATTTCAGCTACAACACTAAAATTTGAATAAGTATTTTAGAATAAGTAATCCAGTAACACGTGACTTTTTTTAGATTTCTAAATCCACTAAAATTCATTAACCCCACTAAATTTGTGCTTAAAACTATGATTAAATGGTAAATCAACAAAATTGTTGTTTATTTTTAAAAATAGGGTGAAAGTCATTTACTAAATTTATGAGAAATGTAGGTTGTCTAGTGTATATTTTCCTTTAATAAATAAATAAATAATAATCCCTCTTGACATAGCAATTTGTGTTTCAATTCGGATTATTTTAGTTTATAATCTGAATATATAGACTCCGAACAAATGAAACCTTTGAAGATTAATTACATAATCCACTATTGAATCATACTTATTTAGCTTTTTCAACGGCCGTGATATTGGAGATGTCGCCGGTAACTTTATCGTACCGGAGAAACAAATCGGCAATGATCAAGCAAGCGGTGAGCGGGACAATGTCTTTGGCTGCACACTGCTTGTTCGACTGGCTAGGCGTACCGGTTTGTGGACCATTAGACCAGAAGAGATAATTAAGCATCTCGGATCCGGTCTGACTAACATACCGGTCCGGTTTAAATTCCTCCGGATCGTCGAAGATGTTAGCATCTCTCATCACCAGCGGTTGGTAGCCGCAGAGAAGCTCACCTTTCTTGACCTCGAAAACGGCGTCGTGCGAGCTTATCTTGAAATCTTTCCTCGCACGTGCGTACTGCAAAGGAACGGGAGGGTTCAAACGCAGCGTTTCGTAAACCACGGATTTCACCAGCTCCAATTCGTTAACCGTCCGGAAATTCAAACCCGAACCGGACCCGGACCCGCAGACTTTCCTGACTTCGGATCTCAGCCTCTCCTGGAGGCCGGTATTGTCGCCGGCGATTTTCCCGATCAAAGATGGTAAAAAGACGGAAAAGCCCCCGTAAGCATTGAAACCCAATACGAAGAGGAGATTATGGACCGTCTCGTCTCGGGTCAGCCCGAATTCCTCTTCACCGAAACGGAGAACATCTCCGGCGTTTTCGTTGATGAAATTGTAGAGCTTTTTGTAATCTCCGGCGACGAAGAAGAAAGGGTAAGCCCATGAATGGAGGAAGATCTCCTCGAGCGGCTGAAGAAGGCCGATTTTGGTGGTGGGTATGACCTGAATCGCGAGCCATTTATCGATCATCTGCCAACCGTTCTCGGCGATGTCCGGCGATACGGACGGGTTTACGCCGGTGAGAGAGGTGGTGAGGAAATTGAACAAGCAGCGTTGGAGAGTAATAATGTACGAAGCGGCGTCGTTTTTGGAAATATCGGATTCGACTGTTTCCCAGAACTTGTCGAGGTTTGAGAGGAGCTCTCGTAGCCACACTTCCGAGCTTCGTTTTAGTATTTCCATGGCGAAACTTTTAACCTGACTTAAACATGAAAAAACTTTAAAAAATTAAAAATTAAAAGATTTTTAACTTTTTAAAGAGAAATACTCTATTTGAACCTAAAAAAAATATTCTAAAATAGCACAAAAATTAATTTTTGTTCCAAATCTAACACACTAAATTTAAAATTCCAAAAATAACACAAATAATTAAATGAAAATATTTGTTTACCCAAAATAAATTCAAAATAAAATTAAAACATTATATCTAAGTATTCTATTTTTTATTTATGGTTTAGTTTTTCCCCGTTAAAAAGGATTTTATGTCGTTTTAATATTAAATGTGTGCTATTATTATCAATTTCAACTGCATGTTAAGTTTAGAACAAAGATCTAAAACTGTGTTATTTTGGACAATTGACCTGTATCAATTATTGCAAAAAAAACAAAAACAAAAATTATCACTACTCTCGTACCATAGTAATTACGTTACATGATATTATAACGTAATTAGCAAAGCAACGTATGTACGGACCTTGGCGTGCTTTGGCTCGGTGGTGTCGAGATAAACTCCGACACGAACGCCGCCGTAGAAATCGAGGGTAGGCCGGAAATCGCCGATGAGAACATCTCTTTTATCAACTAGATCCATGTCGAAGAGATAGCTAAAAGATTTGACGTCGAGGACGGCGACGATGTTAGGATTAACGTCGCCGAAGAAAGGAAACGCCGGAGGGATATTTGTACGGAACACAGTGCTCTGGTACTTCTCTGCTCTTGTCTTGAAAAACTTATCCGGTCCTTGGAACCAGAAGTAATCCAAACGGTCCGATAACGGTCCCACCAACGGCCAACCGTACGATCCCGGCATCGTACGGAAGGGAAGCTGAGACGGCGGCGGTGGTGACGGTTGTTGGGATGTTACGGATGTTGACGGTGGTGGCGGTGAAGCAGACGCCATTGTTCTGAATAACATCTTTTTGAGCTTTGAACGAACTTTTTGGGAAATTATCTTGGAGATGTCTTTTATTGTCTCTAGGGAGAGTAATAAATAAACAAAGAGAACGTAAATATTTTTTACACACCAACAAAAACAAAAAAGAACATAATATCTATGGATATTTCCCTGAATTGTTTGTTTGCGTTTGCATTTACATTAAAATAGTATATATTATTTATTTATTTATCTATTTAAAAAACCTATAAAAGCATTTTAAGTAATTTTTTATTTGTCAATTGTAATGTAAATGCTTTATTGTTAATGTTTGCAGACATAAGTCAAATTCCTTGTTATGTGTTCGGAAGAGATGATTTACGCTCATAGATTAGAGATTCGAAACATAAGGGGTCAAAAGTTTGCTAAGAATATTATAGTTCAAAAAAAAAAGTTTGATAAGAATATTTATGGGTAAAAAATTCACAAAGAAAAAAAGTAATAATCAGTGAACATTAGCAAATTACATTTGACAGAAGGAGACAGTTTCTATCGACAAAGATAAGTGCGTTTGTACCATTATGCTCTAGTTACCACATTTTTAAAAGTTGTAACGAAATGAAGATCTTTCTTAAAACTTTTTTTTTCTTTTTTTTGCTAAAAGATCTTTCTTTAAACTATTTGTGTGAACGGAAATAAAAATCGAGAAACACATGTGTCTATCTTACTCTTAACTAAATTTTTGTTTTTTTTTTGTTTTCAACATGCAGTGACAAAAAAAACAAAACATGCACAGTCACGACACTACACACTAGTATGAAACAAAAAAGTTTTTTTTAGAACATTATATAGAAAAGAACGGAGAGAACAATTCATGTCAAATTGTCAAAGATTGTTTTTTTTTAAAGTTTTTTGTAAAGCTTAAGTATTATCTTTTTTTGGATGATTAGAAAGTTCGGAGCCAAAGTCCATGTATCTTTTTTTGGATGCTATATGATAACTTCGTAAGTATTATTCGATTTTGTGACCTCTAAACATTATTTTTAATATTTTTTCAATTGAGTTAGTGATACTTGATAATTTTTTGATTCTTATTTTTTTTTAGTTGAAAATCGCAAACACGCTCGAATGGTGTTTAGTAAATTAGTGGAGTGCAAAATATTATAAGTGTTATTCGTTTCGATTTGTGATAAACCGTGTTTTTACAAGTTTCTAACCCTTGGTTTTGTGTCTTTTATCGAGTCAAAGTTTGTTTTTAGAGTCTTTTAATTTTTTATATCGAGTATTTTCAGGTTTTATGTCACTTTGGAAGAAAATGAACTGTTTTGGACGAGAATGAGCATATGGAGATGCAGAATCATGCAGAGACGTCAGAAGTTTGACATTAGTTGAAGAACTTCTCACCGATGGATTGAACTCAAATTTTCATAGAAGATAGAGGAATGAATTAACTTTCATTTGGGAGTGGTTTGAGGTCATTCCAACGGTGAGATCAAAAGTTATGCCAGTTTTTGTGAAGACAGTCCAGTCTGGCGAGAGGAAGAAGCATGCGCAGGATGGAACCAGAAGCCAAAACGATCGATCGATCATTTTCCTAAGATCGACCAGAAGCTTCACTTACCGACCGGTTTAGCACGCAGAAAAAAAGGAAATTTCGGTTTTCACTTATTTTGGACCGGTTTCGCCTAGGGATTGGAGAAAAACGTGTGTTAGACCTATTTATTCTTTTTTTTGCCATTGTTGACGGGCACGCTTTATTTTTCTACAGACTTTTACATCTTTTTTTTTGGGAGACGAATCTCTGACTCTACAAGCTTTTGAGAAGATTTATGAACCCTAGTTTATTTATTTTATTGGATTATGATTTCTTCTTCACCTCTTTGCTTGTCTACTTTGATTATGTCTGAGTAGATCAATAGTTAGGTTTTAGGGTTTCAAAGGAATTTTATGAATCGTTGAACAACGCAGAAGAAAATGAATTTTCGGTTTTCACTTATTTTGGACCGGTTTCGCCTAGAGATTGGAGAAAAACGTGTGTTAGACCTATTTATTCTTTTTTGGCCATTGTTGACGGGCACGTTTTATTTTTCTACAGACTTTTACATCTTTTTCTTTGGGGAGACGAATCTCTGACTCTACAAGCTTTTGAGAAGATTTCTGAACCCGAGTTTATTTATTTTATTGGATTATGATTACTTCTTCATCTCTTTGCTTGTCTACTTTGATTATGTCTGAGTAGATCAATAGTTAGGTTTTAGGGTTTCAAAGGAATTTTATGAATCGTTGAATCAGATTGGTTAGAATAGGGATCTATCTTCTAGTTCTTCATCTATTGTTGTTCTTAGTGCTGAAACTTGATTAGCTACCTAGTTTCTGATTTTAGGTTGTTTAATGCATCAAAAGTGTTGTTTAAAAGCCTGAAAGAACATATATGAGCAAAACGTTCTTAACCAACGAAAGCTGATGTTAAAGCATTTTGTGAACATATCAAACTTGATCTTAATGCATGTTTAGTTTCCTGAATTCAAACAACAGTTTAGAATCTTAGATTATTGGGCATAGTAATTAGTATTACGATATTATGTTGATTATAAAGCAGTGATTTGAGTTCTAGAACGTGTTTAATGATTTCTCTGTTTAATTTTCTGATTTGTGATTCTTGATTTCCTGCGAATTACCCAAAGACCTAACGTTTCCCTCCATAAAACTTACATCGTTTTATTTGCATTCTTAGTTTTAGTTCATTCATAAAACCACAAATCATTGCATTCATCTTAGATTTATTTTCCTTTTGCATTCTCGTAGTGTTTCACTTGGTCCTTGTGGATTCGATCCCTAGATTATTACAACTTTTGCTGTGCACTTGCAGTAGTTTATTATAGGGTTAAAACTCTGTGTATCAAGAGTTTAA
>PKMM01024358.1:12829-49680 GCA_002933915.1 Eutrema heterophyllum
TTTTTTTTTTTAGATCTGCATATACATATCAAGGTATGAGACGCGAGTATTGATGGTGTTTGCCACCGAATCCCCGGTTCTTCCCTCTCAATGTATCAAAGGGTGTAGGCGAATAATGGCATCATAGGAAAATCCTAGCCTCGCTTCCAACCTTTGTGTGATCATTCCTCACCAAGTAGAATAATGGGATCGTTGGAAACATTCCTAACCCTCTACTTAGGAGAAAATCATCTCATCTTTTCATGCACTTATTTATTAACTTATAACAGGGGAGAGAGATACTATCACTTTTAAACACATGGGTTCCTTTGTCAAATATGAATGAGGAATCAAGCTCTATGAATACTAACCACATCGATGAAGTGCAAAAATTTGGCTCAGGCTTTAAAAGAACTCTGCTGGAAACATGTGTGTCTTCTAGTTAACTGGTCAGCCTTTGGATTTTTCATTAGTCGATCTGTAGCTGATTCTGTAACAGTGGACACTCAGAAGCAAAGTCAAAACAGTAGATTCAAGAACAAGATCATAATCTCCAACAAAATTTTGACTCAATAAAACAAATTTAACACAAAAACGACTGACTCTTAAGAAAAACAAACACAATGTCAACGACTACCTCCCCCAAACTTGAACAACACTGTCCCCAGTGTTATCTAGCCTAAGTTTGGTGAAAGAAAACAAATGAACCAAGTGGATTGTGAAAATCAAAAATCTTACATGTGAAGGTGATGAGTGTCGATCGATACAGACTGGTATCGATCGATACCAGCTGTATGTCGACACACTGATTTCAAATCAGTGTCATCGAGTTGCTTAACTCAGGGAAAGTGATCCAAAGTGCTAGAAGTTATCACTGTTAGGAACACTCAAAAACAAGTTAATAGCAACAAGATAATCAAGCATAAATCCATGAGGTCAAATGCAAAAAATTAGAGCTGACATAGGTTCAAAAGAAATGAAAAAAATTAAAAAGAAAAGAAAAGAAAAACAAACGTGAAAACAGAAGAAGACTAATCCTCTGTAACTGATTCGCGCAAAACACAAGACACAAAACATAAAACCAAAAACAAAAACAAAAGACTTATAAATAGACTTACCAGTGGGTTGCCTCCCACCAAGCGCTTGTTTTCAGTCATTAGCTTGACTCTGGCTCAGGTATTAATTGGGATAGGAATGAGAACTTGCGCCAAAACAAGCTCCACAACTAGACATCGCCAGCTTCAGAGTTCTGCTCAACATGCGCTCCACAACCTCCTTTCCTTTCTCTTTCAGCTCCGAAGTAAGAATAACTCTAGCCTTGGAGAATGGTTTTGAGGTTCCTTTGCACTTCACCTTGTATTAAACCGAATCCCCATCACACTTTTGAGGGATTAAAGTCATAGAGGTAGCACTGCGCGTGGGGTATCGACCGATACCAGGAGGGTGTCGATCGATACCATGGCTTCTTGGTCGATGCAAGTTCTGTGTCACCTCAGTTTTTGCCTTAGCCTTTTTGATGTCTTTCTTGGTGATGACAGGAGGATTATCTAGAATGTCCATGATAGTGGGCACGTCAGGAGGTTTTTCCAAAGGATCAGCTACCAACGTCTCTCCTGTGACAACACCGATGCAAGAACCATGCGTGGTAGCTCCTCTAGTAGGAATGGCTTTGTAGTACACCTCCTTGTCAATGTGTGAGAACGAGATTCGCTTGCTGGGTGTGTCTATAATGGCACCAACGGTAGCCATAAACGTTCTTCCAAGAATCAACTGCATCTTAGATGTCGCACTCATCTCCACAACCTGAAAATCAGTAGGAACCAGACAATCTCCTACTTCAACCATCAAATCAGGGATTGTACCGTGCGGAAGTGAGGTGGAACAGTTTGCGTATGTGATAGATGTCCTGGGGGATCGAATATCAGCTCCCAATCTCTCTGCAATGGCCCTTGACATGACATTGACGCTAGCCCCTGAGTCAACGAGAGACTCTTTGAATTCAACCCCAGAGATGGAGCATGGAACTGAAAATTGTCCTGGGTCTTCCCTCTTAGTCAGCTGCTTCAATGGAGATGGTGTTCTTCTGGCCTTGATGAAGAGTGTCTTGATCTCTTCTAGAGTTTCTCTGCTGTCTTGGAAGTAACCACGCAAAGGGCGGTTTTTCAAAGCTTCTTCAAAGGACATCGTATGGGGAATCTCCTTTACCATCTTCTCAAAAGCGAGCAACTTCTCTGCAGTAATGGGATCTCTGAGGCGTCTAGGATATGGCACCTTAGGCTTGTAAACCCTTTCCGCAACCATATGCGGCTTCTTCGCAATTTCTGGGTCAGTCTGCGAGGGGTGTCGATCGACACTAGGTGGGTGTCGATCGATACTAGGCTTCTGGATCGTTCCTTCAGGCTGGTGTCGATCGATACTGGTAGTGGTGTCGATCGATACTCTTGGTTTTGAAACGTCAGTGGCAGATCCTTGGACGGGTATCGACCGATACTGTGTGGTGTCGATCGATACCGGGGTGATTTCGGTAGTCTCATCGTCGTGCACTCCTGGGTGTACCTCTTTTCCACTCCTCGAAGGGATAGCAGTGACGTATTCGTTCTGTGGATGAACCATCAGGCCCTTGACAGTTGCTGCAGTCTGACCTATCTGAGTTTCCAGCATCCTGTGGCCAGTACTAAGTGCCTCGATTTTTCCATTCAGATTTGTGTACATGGCATCCAACCTTCCACTGAAATCCACTGTCATCTTCTGCTGTCCCTGAAGAAGCTGTTCAAGCATGGACTCAACTCTGCTTTCAGGAGCTCTGGGTGGTGTGGGTGGGTATTGATATGTTTGACTTTGAGATCCATCTCCACCAATTGCGTTAACATATTCCACTTTATCCTCTTCAGCAGGACGAAAAGCCTTCTGCTACTTGCCCATCAACAAATTATGCAACGAATCCAGCTTCGCATGCATAGTAGCAATCTGCGATCCATCAAAACCTCCGTGCGGCCTTTTCCGCTCGAGATCAGCATTCTTGGCGCTATTGCTAGACGCCAAGTTCTCAATGAGCACATACGCATCGTTAGGATACCTCGTGTAGAAATTCCCATTGTTCACAGCATCTAGAGCCATCTGATACCTCCCATCAATTCCTCTGAAGAAAATACCCAGCAACTGAACCTGAGTAAACCCATGATGTGGACAATCTCTATGATATGACCTGAATCTCACCCAAGCAGCCTTGAGTGCCTCTGTCGGACCTTGAGAAAACTGAGAAATCTTGTTCCTGAGCTCTTCGGATCTCGCATCATCATAGAAATTATTCAGGAACGCATTCTTCGTCTCATCCCAGGTAGTTAGTGATCCAGCTAGCAACTGGTTCAGCCAATAAGCTGCATCCCCACCAAGAGAGTATGGGAAAAGCTTACAGAAAAGGTAGTCGTAGGACACTCCATTGCATTTGATGCTAGTGACCAAGTCCTCGAACCTCTCAATGTGATCGATGGGATGCTCATGAGGAAAACCATGAAAAGGGTGCTGACCCACAAGAGTGAAGTATGCAGGCTTCAGCTCAAAGTCATCCCTCTGAAAGGTGGGAATATGAATCGCAGACCGATTGGCATAGAACTGATCAGGCCTGTTGTACTCTCCAAGCGTTCTAGCACGATTAACCACAGCATTCCCAGCATTCACCTCGTTGTTGCGCGCAGCCCGCGCGGCGATCTCATCGACAGCTACTGGAGGGATTATGATGTTTCCCTCACCATCAAGTCGCTGCCCTCTCTCATTGCACAATTGACCCTCTCGGTCTTTCAAAGTACCAGCCTCATCACGAATCAAAACAATCGGATTGTTCATCTCTGCTGGTTTCTTTGCTTTCCTGAAACACAAGAGTCAAAAACACGTAAGTAACTAAAAAAAAAAACGCGACGGGTATCGACCGATACCACTAGGGTGTCGATCGATACTCGACGATTTAGTCGAAACTCTAAGCTAAAATCTAATGGTGAAATTGAGTCCCCGGCAACGGCGCCAAATTTGATATGCTCAAATTAATACCCTATAAGTACTAAAACAGTTGTTGTAGTATATGTAGGGGTCGAACACAAGAACTCCAGATATCGCACAATAGAGTATGTAGATTAGAATTAAGCTAAACCAAAAAGATGTAATTAAAAGCAATACGTAAATTAAACAAGTTGTGAATCAATTGGGAGAATGATAGGCTCAGGTATTTCTCAGGAATTCAATGAATGCAGATAAACTAACTAACATGATTCAGATTTAGCGCGGTTCTTGAACTCAAATAACAAAGTATAACTAACCAACTCTCGTTGCGAAAACTATCTAAGTTTAAAGCCTAGAATTCAAAATCTCTTTGCGAATCCTAAAGTCTAAACCAGCTTTTAATTCAGGTTTGATTTGTTCACAAAACAACTAAACCAAATCTCTTTGCGAATAGTTATTTTTCTCACCCTAAGTTCTATCAGGTAATTAATCGCACTCTCGTGCCAAATCAATTATCCTAAGATCTAAGTTCTAGATTCGTCAACCTAGAATTAGCTATGGGAACAACCTATGGTGAAGAACTAATTCAGATGGTGAATCCTAATTAACCTAACATTCAGAGAAAACCCTTATGAGAACCCTGAACCTAAAGTGGATCTACTCAGACATGATTAATGGAACAGAAATCATAGATGAATAGAATTGCATAAAAGAAATCAATCAGAAACAAAGGGGTTCAGAGTTGTCTCCCCAAAATCCCTAAAACAATCGTATAACTTCGTATAATGTATGCTATACGAAGTTATTACGTCTCATCCCAGGTAGTTAGTGATCCAGCTAGCAACTGGTTCAGCCAATAAGCTGCATCCCCACCAAGAGAGTATGGGAAAAGCTTACAGAAAAGGTANCCACCACAATCAACGGTCCTCTCTGCACCAAAATCTCTGAACTGAGTCAACAAATAGTCTCCATCTAACTCCGGAGGTGGACCATCAAATACTTTCCGGTTCTTTCTAAACAATGTGGTGCTACGACGATAAGGATGATCGCTAGGTAGGAATCGCCTATAACAGTCAAACCAAGAGGTTTTGCGTCCGTGCTTCAATTGGAACGCATCAGTGTTATCTTGACAGTACGGGCACGATAACCTTCCGTGAATTGTCCATCCTGATAACATGCCATATGCTGGAAAATCGCTAATGGTCCACATAAGTACCGACTGCATGATGAAATTCTGCTGACAAGAAACATCAAACGCTTCAACACCTTGGTCCTATAACATTCGCAGCTCATAAATCAATGGCTGCAAAAACACATCGAGTGATCTCTTCGGATGGTCTGGTCTAGGAACGAGAGTGCTAAGGAACAAAACTCCCTTCGCATGCACAAAGATGGCGGCAAATTGTAAGGTGTTACAATTACTGGCCACAAAGAATATTGTCTGCCATGCTTCCTAAAAGGGTTGAAACCATCGGTACATAATCCAAGGTATACGTTCCTCGCCTCATACGCAAAGCTGGGATACATAGATTGAAAATGTTTCCATGCTTCTGCGTCTGACGGATGGGCGATTTCTCCATCCGTTGTATGCTCTGCATGTCATCTCATTGATCCCGCAGTGCGCTCTGACTGATATAACCTCTTCAATCTCTCTGTTAACGGCAAATACCACATCCGTTTATATGGCACTGACACTCTTCCACCTGTTTCCTTATATCGAGGTTTGCTACAAAAAACGGCATGAAGAACGGTCTGCGTCCTCTCTCCAGTAGAGCATACAGTTGTCGATGCATACATCTATCATCTGATACGGCAATCCTAGACCTTGAACAAGTTTCTGTATCTCATAGTATGATGCCGGTGCAAGATTATCTTCTGGCAAAATGTCTTTCACAAAATCAGCGATTGCATCCACGCACTCTTCACTCAAATGAAAATCCGTCTTTATACCCATCATCCTAGTTGCAGTTGATAAAGGGGAATGTCCACCTCTACACCCATCATATAACAGATGTTTAGCAGCGTCTAATATATCAAAGAATCTCTGAGATTCTAAGTTAGGTTCTTCTCCTCTATCTCCATACTCATCAACCGATGGTATACTTTCACGAAATGCATCGTTCACCATCTGAACATGACCTACAGTACTTTCTACTTCCATTGCAGGTTCTTCTAAGCTAGCGTTATCCCCAATATATTGTTCACTAGTACTAGCATAATTATCCACCATTGTATCATTTTCTCCATGATAATACCAAATCTTGTAACCCGGCATAAACCCATGACAATAAACGTGTGACCATACTTAATCTATCACGATTAATCTACGATTCCCACAATTCTTACAAGGGCAATAGATTTTACCGGTTTTTTTCGCTTTCTTCTGATTACCCGCAAATGCCATGAATTCCTGCAGACCTTCTCTGAATTCTTCCGTAACTAGGCCCGTGTCCGGAATTTGATGAGGCTTGTCCATCCATGATCGAAAATAATTATAAGGATCTGAAGAAGACATTTTCGTAAGGAATTAGATAAGAGAGTTTTTTTTTGTTGTTGTGATTGTAAATGAAAGGGTGGATACGTTTTTATAACCAAAATTGTGCCGCATTCCGACGGATTTCCGACGGATACAACATAGATATTATCGATGTCGGCAACGATGTCGGCAACGATGTCGGCAAGGTCACCATCCGTCGGAAATCCGTCGGAAATTGTCCGACGGATGCCCGTGGTCGGAAATCCGTCGGTAACATGTCGGCAACATCAGTATTTGTCTGAATTCCGTCGGAAATCTGTCGGAATTGGTCCGACGAATTGTTATCGTCGGAAATCCGTCGGAAATTTTTGACGGATTTCCGACGGGTGATATTTTCCGACGGATTTCCGACGAAAGGTACATTCGTCCAAATACCGTCGGAAATGGCCATGTTTTCTTGTAGTGTTAGGTGTCTATCGCTAGGGAATGGTAAACTAGGCTTACCCTCCAATAAGTCTAGCATGGATTATCACAGTATCCACCTAACCAAAACTAAAGCTTATCGAGATGCACTTCAAATTGGTTACACAATTCAGACAGGTAAAACAATGTTAGAAGTGCAAAAAGGGAATTTATTTATTTTCGATATTCTCAATCTTTTTTGTTTTACGCCTCCCATATTGGTATCGTTTGCATCTTTCACCTCTTTTTCTCTTTGATTCTACTACTCCCTTTTCATAGCTTTATTTGTAGATCTATCTTTTGTCTTTCGCTATTATTCCTCTATAGTTTTGGTTTTACCATAGAACTCTAAACATTGTGATGTTCTTTATTTCATTTTTTGTGATCGCCAAAATTGGAATCTAACTGTTACGTTTTGAATGATTGCATATTTTCAAGGTTGGACTATCATGGAAAGCAACAATATCCACTACAAAGAAGTTACATCAAAAACTCAATTATTTATATTTTGTGTGTGTGAGAATATCTCTTTGTGACACAATTCGAAGATGAAGATGACGACAAGAAAGAAAAAAAATAGAAGAAGAAGAAGAATAAAAATGGCATAAAAGAAGAAGAAATAAAACTGGAATAGCAAGACGAAAAAAAAACCGGGGAATAAGAAGAAGATGAAGACAAAGGCTCAAAAGAATCAACATAACATTTGTAAACGCAAAGTCAAAATGTACATAGAGACTCAAAATAGGATGATGAAAAGGAGGGACATTTTGTTTAGACTAAGTTTTTTTTAGCGCTTAATGGAAGCAACATAATATTTGGAAACGCAGTCTCAAATAAATTCACAAAATCGATATTCCCAAATATAAGTTGAGACCGATCAATAATCAACGAAATCTACGGGGAATATTTGCCACAAAAACTGATCCTAAGTTCTTTAAAAAGAGAGTTATATATATTGAGTCTGAAAAACTTGGATGTGGAGATGGTTAATGATTATATGGTATCACAATTATCAGTTAACCTTTTTGTCTTCATATATGTGTGCGTTACTATCTATATTTATATGCGTTTCTATGTTATATTATTTATCTATACATTTGTTTATTAATTAGGTGGCGATAAAAATCTTCTTAAAGTGCCGATAGTAGGCATGTTCATTTCAGAAATCAAGATTGGAAATCGGGGTAAAGGGATGGAAACAGGTTATTCACGTGTTGAAAAAAATCACCCAAAGTGTTCCCGATAATGGAACGGGTTCGGGAAATCAGGTAGCTAAAATTATTTCACAAACTCTCAATATTTGGGCAAAGGTCTAACTCAAGATGGATATTTCAGAAAACTTCGGAAAATATCGGAAAATTTCAGAAATTTTGGTAAATTTTGGATACTTTCATTCTAAAAACAGGTAATTCGGGTACCCTATCTCATTCTCGCTCCTTTTCTTTACCATTTTCGTACACATTCGAATAAAATAAATAGTTCCAAATGGAAAATTATTTAAACGAGATTGGCAATGGGACGGGAAATTCCAGACGGGTCTGAGTCGGAACGGGAAACCAGTCCTAAAATGGACAGGCTCTTCATATACATCTCCATAACTTGTGTCAGAAGTCTTGATACTATCGGCTATGCCTCTCCATTTTGGAATAACGCAATGTTTTTGGCAAGATTTTCAGTGGAATAACGCAGTGTTTGGCCTCTATCAATTCCATTTATCGGGTAAAAGTAGTTCAATGTTTCTTCAGTCTACAATTACCGATAAATGTAAAAATCCATGGGCTAGCAATATAATCGATGGGATGATGCACGTTAAAATACAAAGCTGGAAATAACAAGAACTAACTACTGATACTGGTGAGACTGTACTCATTTCGAGCCTAATACTGGTGAGATTGAAATCGATATTCCCAAAGATTTGTTGAGAACGATCAATAATCAGCAAAATTTACGGAGAATCATTAGCCACAAAAACTAATCATAAGTTCTTTAAAAAGAGAGTTATATTGAGTCCAAAAAACTTGGATGTGGAGATGGTTAATGATTATATGGTATCACAATTATCAGTTAATTAGTTTTTCTTCGGGAAATTTCAAAAAATTTGGATAAGTTTAGGTATATTATTAATTTTTAAAGTTTTAATTATCAAACAGGTAATACAGGTACCCTATCTCATTCTCGCTCCTTACATTACCCTTCTCGTACCCATTTGAATTAAGTAAATAGTCTCGGACAAGAATTTTGGGACATGTATGATTCGGGACGAGAAACCCGTCCCGAAATAGATAGGCCTAGCCGATAGTATCAAGACTTTTGATTCAAGTTATGCAAATGACATGGTTTACACCCATGAGTTCTTGAATAGGGTCAAGATTTTTGGTTTGCCTAACCATAAATTGGTCTTAAAACTTGGTGCTCTGGTTATGCTTTTTACGAACATTGATCTGAAGGGTGGATTGTGCAATGGCACGCGATTGATATTAACTCGGTTAGGTAATCATGTTCTCGAGGCTAGAGTGATTACTAGAAAACAAATTAAAGCCAAGGAAAAATCTTAGAGAAGGTGGGGTTATAAGACCAAGACCGGTCTTCTCTCATGGACAGTTTTACGTTTTGGTTTTACAGAGTTACCTCATAACTGGGTAATATTTTTCAATATCCAAATTACATGTTCCTGTCTCTTTTTCGCTATATGTCGTCCCAATTCCCGAAATGAACATGCCTAAACATACATATGAAATTTTTAACTATTTCTTTTGTTTCGAAATGCAACTACAATTTGTGTTTGATATTAAGTTCATCCTTGCTTAATGATAGTAGGATTTTTCCGTGTATCAACTACTCAAAATGCCTATGTAGCATAAAAGGTATCGAATCCAATGGGTAGAGTTCCAATGCACCAAGAATGCATACAACCTTTTAAGTTAAGCTAATAAAGTG
Organism: Eutrema heterophyllum; assembly: GCA_002933915.1. Taxonomy (NCBI): domain Eukaryota; kingdom Viridiplantae; phylum Streptophyta; class Magnoliopsida; order Brassicales; family Brassicaceae; genus Eutrema; species Eutrema heterophyllum. The sequence goes on from PKMM01024358.1 coordinate 22,677, forward strand.
AGGGTTTTGGTTCTAACAACTTAAATGATTCAAATTAACAAGCAAGCACGTAAGCAAATTCTAAAAACGAGATTTGCAAGATAACAAAAGCAAGCTCTTGGATGAGGTTATTGATTTCGGATCCTTCCATGATCTATCTAGATGTCATTTCACACAAAAAAGCAATTCCCTTAGCCTAGAACGCATAAACAAGATTAAGTCACTCTCATGGTCTTAATCACTTTACTAATCACCAAATCAAGATCAAACTCTCGTTTGTGATAAGATGATTAACAAGCTTTAATCATAGGTTCCAATGGCCCTAATGCTCCTTTAGACAACTACTCTCATAGGCTAAGCAAGCAAAATCTCTTCTTTAGTTCTTTGGGGAATTTCATCGAACACCTTGTATGCATGAAATTCCCTAAGATCTAGATTAACTATCTCTAGCCTAATCTAGCATTGTGAACACTAAATAAGAGAGGGAAGATGTAGATTAAGTCCTAGACATCAAGATCTATCACGAAATTCCCCTAATCTACCTCATCCATGAGCTCTAAAAAGAACTACTCACTAATCATGAAGAACACACCAAATCTTGTGAAAGATGTGTTGTTAATCATGATTAGAGAATAGGAAGATGAAAGATCAAAAGAGATTAAGAAACTAAAACTTAGATTGCATAAATTAAATCAAGATATCTCTTACAAAATATTTAGAACCCTCAAAAGAAGGTTTTTTTAGCATAAGAAAAGACATTAAAAAAGGAAAATTAGGTTTGAGGTATATATAGTGAATAGTGACGAACCGGGTCAACCCGGAACAAACCGGGTATTGACCCGGTCGGGTCTGGGTCGAACTGATCTTCAAGGTTTTGTACCGATCCATTCTGGATCGGTACAAATCGATCGGTATTTGCTCCTGCCTTGGTACCGAGCTGTAGTGCTGGATGGGGACGGGTCGGTACTAATCTTTCTTGTGCTGGCCGGGTAACGTCGAGCCAAAACAGGTCGGGCATTGGTGCGCTTGGGTCGTGCGGGAAGAGTTTTAGCCGGCAGAATGATGAGCTGGTCGATGGAAGACTAGTACCGCTCGGTAGAACCGATCCAGAATGGGTCGGTACTAATCTTCATCGTGCAGGTCGGTGGATGCTGGATGCGGAGTTAGCCGACTAAAATGAAGTCTGGTCGGCGTGAATCATGCCGGATGAGTTTCTAGCCGGCGAAAGTCTGCTCCTGCGATCACTGGGTTAGTACCGCTTGGTAGTACCGATCCAGAATGGATCGGTACTAATTTCTTTGAAGCTTTGTGCCGATGTGTTTCGGGTCGGTGCGGGGAACTTCTTTGGATCGGTGTAAGCTTCTGCCTTAGTACCGACCTGTAGTACCGCTCCAGAACAGGTCGGTACTAATATTCCTGAGCCTTCATGCCGAGCTGATCTGGATCGGTATTGAGAAGAGCTTCTGGCCGGTACAAGTCTCTGGTGTCATACCGACCAGAGAATATCATGCTTGATTAGCATGCTAAAACAAGTAAAATATGAGAATATCACTTAACTATACAAATTTATAATTGTAAAAATATTAATTTATTGCTTGATTCACATGATACAAAAGTCACGGGAGCAGATAAATTCCTTTTGCAATTGTATAAGGAGTAATTGGGAATGGAATTATGGATTAGGTTTTTATAAAAAAATTCAATCAAAAATATAGACATTGAAAAGCATTGATGACAACGATAATCGATTTCAATTGAAATTTAGTTATGGTTAGAGATTGGGTTAATAAATAGATCGCACATATTATCTATGAACGAATATCGATTTTAGATTTCCTATTCGACGATAGATCTAATCAAATTTTCAGTTTAGTATAAATCAATAAAAAAGCAAAAACAAAATATAAATACAATATTAAATAAAATTACTGTCATATTTATTAAGTGTTTATAGCCCGCACACGGTGCGGACCCGTTAGCTAGTGATGTCTTTCATTGTTGTGCACAATCAATTTTCCTAGAAAGCATCACAGGGGAAGATAAGTCATACAAAAAAAATTGCAAAAAGCATCTTGAAGCAAATTCTATTTTATAAAAAGACAAGAGTGTAAACAATGAGCATCTTTGTAGCTACATAGAAAAGAAACTAAACAGCACTAAACAATGAGTATCGCTCATTTTAAAGACGTCTTTTTAAGATTACAACCCCCAAAACGAACATAAGTAAGAAAATAAATCCTTGTTCTAGCAACAGAGATAGTATTAAAAGATAGAACTAAGAGATTTTGAAAAGCATTATTTCCCTTGCAGCATCCAGAAGCCTTCTCCATCTCTTTTCTCTCACACACATCAACGTACTCACAAAGACAGAGGTAGGATATCTCCAGCTCCCACATTGTAATGGGCAAGTGACCTGTTCTCGTCCTCTAAAAACCCGGCTTGTCCACTTAACTTCAGCCTGTCTGCAGGAATTTGGATCTCCCCAGCTATTTTCTCCTTCAAACTTGCGACGGTTTCGGATAAGGACTGCACTGTGATCTCAATGACATTGACGAAAGAAACCCTGATTGTAGACGAACCCTGAAAATGTAAACTCCTAACGATTAGATACAGCTCAAGACGAAAGAAAGAAAAAGGACATACAAGAGAAAAACATCACAGGTGTTGAGCAAGGAACTGGTCTTCTGAAACAAGGGCTGGCTTGTCAAGCTTTTGTCTCTTTGGCTCTGGTTCCTGCTCAGGTGGTGGACGAGACGACATTCCAGTAGCAGTTCCAGTTCCGGGTGGTGGCAGCTCTTCATCAGCCTCCTTGTGAGCAAAATCTGTTTCCAAAGAAGCATGCCAATTAACCATAGACATCACCCCTCCCTCCCGCCATTTCATCTCCTGGAGAGCGTCCCATTGAAGAAGGCGGAAAAAACCGTCAAGAATGGCCGCTGTATAAGCGTCACTGTTCCTCAGCTTTTTTTCCAAATCTTTGGGGGGCGTTAATACTTTCGAATACTCGACAACAAACTGAGTGAAACGTGAGAACCAGCTATCAGTTGCCTTGGTGAACTCAAACCCAGGGNTAGTGATACAGAACTGTAGGATTTTTGAATCCCAGGATACAACCGTGGCGAGACCGTTTCACACTCACTTGAAAGCGGAATCTACGAACTATATACTACGATATACTCTCGACGTAAAAACTTACGATTTAAGACAGAAAGACGAGGGAGAGAGAGATTGTTCTTGTTGAACAAATTGTTCGGTGTGTTTTGAAATGAAGAGAAGAAGGCTGTATATATAGGCGAGGAGGAGAGCGTCGATGACGCACGCCATGACGCACCGAACACCGCAAGGTGGGGTTGATGACGCATGCTGTGACGCACGCACACCGGTGGCACCGCAAGTGTCGCGCAAGGTGGCACCGTAAGTGTCGCGCAAGGTGGCACCGCAAGTGGCGCGCAAGGTGGCACCGCAAGTGGCGCGCAAGGTGGCACCGCAAGGTGTCGCGCAAGGAGAGTGATACCGACATGTAGCCGACATATTAGATGACTTGATTTGTTTTCCGTATCAGTGGTAAACCGATCTACGGGAAAAATTCTTAGTTACGCGGGATTAAACGTTCAATTTTGAGACAAAACGTTTGTAAAAATTTGTCCCAAAAAGAACTTCTTATTGGGCCGCTGGCCCATTCCACAAGACCCACGAGCCCACGAGCCTTGAGCCCAAGCCCGGCTAGGCTAAACGGCGGCGGCGCGCGTGGGGCTTCCCATCCTCTCTCTAACACACCATGGGTGTTAGCCTTTTGGACAAAGACTAGTATCCCTCCATATATATACATGAGGATTTTCCCCATTGTTTCCAATGTGGGACAAATGCACTCACTTCATTTAATTAGCCAACACTTTGTTGGGCTATTTCTCATTCACTCCAATTATTTTACTAAGCCCATTTTGACTTAATAAAATTGATCCAACAATCCCCCGCATGAATAGAAATAACTCTAAACATACGAAGACACGACAGACTTCACGGACTATTTTGACTAAACAGACTTTACTAGACAGAAAAAACAGTCGAGAGTATAAGCGAAAATTCACTGTATCTGAAATGGTAGCATTTTTCAGCCTTGAACCAGTCATTGTTATAACTGTCGGGTTTACTCGGCCAAAAGGTGAACATGATGTCTTGAACCCCCCAGATTTTGATGTAAACCGAGACAACACCTATAACACAACTTCATTTCTCGTAGAACTAAGTTCTCTATTGTGTTCATTTTGGCCTTGAACATACCTGGTTAATCATGAGTGAACTTGGAAAATATAGCCTCAATATCATTTTCCTAGAAACGGCCCTATTTCACACTCATAAGGTGATTTGCCATTAGCTTGTATTTTTTAAGGGGTATCCTGTAATACGCCAGATATCTTACAAAGCTTAGACTTCATTCATTAAAAGCTTACGCTTATCCTGAAAACATACATGTAGCACTGTTTATCATCCTGGGAACTGGGAAGAGACAAAGTCTCACAGTGCTCATAGTAGATTTAGTTTGACTTAGTTTTCCTTTTGAACCAAATTCTTGGGATCTCCAGTCCGTAGGTGGGGTTACCGCCAAACCTCCTCTTAAGTCATAGGCTTTGATCCCATTCCTCTTGATGATTTTACAACTTGATCTCGTGACAAACCTTTAGTGAACGGATCTGCTAGGTTGTCTGTCGATTTGATGTAATCAATTGTGATTACACCACTTGAGATCAAATGTCTAATGGTTTTATGACGTCTTCTTATATGACGAGATTTACCATTATAGAGATTACTCAGTGCCTGACCTATAGCCGATTGACTATCAGAGTGTACTCGTAATGCTGGCACTGGTTTCTCCCACATTGGAATATCTTCCAAAAAATTCCGAAGCCATTCTGCTTCCTCTGCGGCTTTGTCTAGCGCTATAAACTCAGATTTCATGGTTGATATGGCCAACAGAGTTTGTTTGGTAGATTTCCACGACACTGCTCCACCACCAAGCGTAAAGACATATCCACTTGTGGATTTTGAGTTTTTGTAGTCGGAAATCCAGTTTGCGTCACTGTATCCTTCCAAAGAGGCGTCGGAGAAGAGAGGATGTCGCCGGAGAAGAGAAGATGTCGCCGGAGAAGAGAAGATGTCGCCGGATTTTGGAGAGAGGGAGTTGGAAGAAGAATGAGGAAGAAGAATCCCGATGGTCTAATAATAAGAGAATTTCCGACAGGAAATTCCGTAGGAAATCAGTAGAAATCGAAATTAATTGCCGCCTTAAATTACCGCCTTCTCCAAATTCGGTTTGGTCAAAAAGTATTATTCCGTAGGAAATCGGTGGAAAATTTCGTATGGATTTCCGACCGATTGTTAAATCCGTAGGAAATCGGTAGGAAAATTCCTACCGATTACCGACGGATCTAAAATTTTGCATGTGTTTCTATTGGCTGGTCAATATAAATTCTAAGTCAAATAACCGTGTACCGTCGGTAATCGGTTGAAAATTTCCTACTCATTTTCAACAAGTCATGGTTCCTTACTCATTTTAACACTAACAACATTCAAATTATGATCAAGTACTTCACTTATATTGTGTTTTGAAACCAATATTTAGCTTTAACACACTTCTCCTTATACTTCATCTTAACATATAATACACTTATACTAAAACATTCATATTTCATAACTAATTCTTAAACAATCTCAAATAATTGCTTTGTAATGTGAATTTCAAGTCTTATGTGTTAGAAAAATCGTAAAAAAGGTTGCTATGAAGGTTTCTTTTAAGTTTTAGACCAAAAAATCAATCCTAAACCCCAATCCGTAGGAAATCAGTAGGAAATTTCCTACGGATTTCCGACGGCTTGTATTAGACACGAACAAAACATGGGTTTAATTGAAAACATGTTATTTTCATGTAAAATTTCCTACCGATTTCCTACGGATTAGTATATTATCTACATTTTTATTTCTGTCGGAAATCGGTAGGAAATTTCCTTCGGATTTCCGTCGGATAATGGAATTTTACATTTAAAAAATATAAATGTAATAATTATGAGAAATGTAATTACAATCCTATTTTCAAACATGAAATAAAAAAATCATACAAAATTAAATGTCATAAATCATTAAGAATCCAAATCAAACATTTCTAAAATTATTAATCAATCTGAATCTGAATCTGATGAGTAGTTCGAAGGTACTGAATCCGAATCTTCCTCAAATTCTCCAACCTCATCCTCTGAATCCTCAAATACCTCATCATCTCCGTCGGCGGTGAAATCAACCACAAGGTCGACTTCAAGGGAATGATCAATCGAACATAATAATCCCTAAACCCTAAACCCTAAACCCTAAACCCTAAACCCTAAACCCTAAACCTGAAACACTAAACACTTGCGGATTGTTGCATTGGGTCGTGATCTGAAACCCCAGACACTCTTCCTCTCGGGTTTATGGATGTCACGGTCGTCCAAGGGTCTTGCCGGTGTGTAATCCGAGGGTAACTAATGTAGCAAACTTGGTCTGCTTGCGAAGCAAGGATAAATGGATCGTACTTCTGAAGTCTCCTTCTTGAATGGACTGACGTAACACCAGATTCGTCATCTCGTACCCCTCGTCCGACAACTGGGTCATACCAATTGCATGCAAATGCAATGCACCGCAAGTCAATCATTCCCGGATAATGAACTTCCAAAATCTCACGTAGGACTCCGTAGTATACAATGTCCCCGGATTGGGAAGATATACTGTAATCACATGTGGGTCTGGTCTTTCTTTCCCGAAGAATCTTAAACGCAAATCCACAGGTACAATACATCAGATATGCCTTTGCAATAAAAAGTGGCCTGTCAGCCAACTCTTTTAACCACGTCGGAAATTATTCACCTCTTGAAGACCATGTCGTAACTTGTATTACAAAATTAAACTGTAAACAATTAAGGTTTATCAGGTAATGAAGCTAATATATATATATATATATTGAGATAACAATACTTACGTAAAAGTCCAACCATTTCCCGAAATCCCTATGTTTCTGGGCACAAACTTGATCCTCTGTATAATCTGGATATTCAAATCGTAGTTGGGTCTCAAAAATCTTGTACAATGCACAAATAAATGTTTTAATACCATGCAATAATTAATTACTGAATTATAAATATAATAGATTGAAGCTCTTAATTAATTAATTACCTCTCATATGGGAGCACATCCTCGCAATTTGTGAGGATATTGATATATCATGGTTTTTACCCATTTTTGACCATGATATAAGTCCTTTTTATTGAGTATTTCTAGTGTTTTTAGAGTATTTTAGAGTCTTTTCAGGTTTTAGGTACGTTTGGAGCATAATTGGAGATATTGAAGTGTTATGGAGCTTTTTGGAGCAAAGCAGAGATCATGTAGCTGAGAAGTCGATTTGAAGCCCGAGTATCGACCGATACCACTTATGGTATCGATTGATACCGACTGCAGAGAAACAAGAGTCGCGACTTTTCTGAAGTTTGAAGAAACTGCTCCTTGGTCCAGAAGACTTTAATAATTACAATAAGCCCCAAAACGTGTTTTAGGTTATTAATTAGGTTTTTCAGCCACTTTAGTGGGCTAAGCGTTATTTTACTTTGGTTTTTGAGAGAGAAGAGCTTTTGAGGGAGACAAGTCTGAACTTTGCTCGACAGAGAGAAGATTTCGAACCCTTGTTTTACTCTATTCTTATTTTATTTATTGAAGTATTATTCAGTCATGTTGCTTTCTTTAATCTCCATGTCTGAGTAGTTTTCTTTTAGGTTTAGGGTTCTCATAAATGATTTCTTTGAATGTTAGGTAAATCGATTTATTAGGATTCATAATCAATTAAGTTCTTCACCATAGGTTGTTCTTAGTGCTAATTCTAGCTTGATCACCTAGAACTTAGATCTTAGGTTAATCAATTAGACACGAAAGTGTGATTGGAAACCTGACAGAACTTAGGGTGAGCAAAATAACTATCTGCAAAGAAATTTGGTTTAATTGTTTTGTGAACATATCAAACCTGAACTATAAAGCTGGTTTAGATCTTTAGGATTTGCAAAGAGATTTGGGATTCTGGGATTTAGACTTAGATAATTCTCGCAACGAGAGTTGGTTAATTATAGCTTAGTGATTTGAGTTCAAGAACCGTGCTTAATCTGAATCCTGATTGATTGTTTTGTCTGCATTCTCTGATTTCCTGAGAGATATCATGAACCTAGTTTTTCCCATTGAATTTACAACCCACTTGATATCTTAGTTGTTTTCTGTTTAATCGATTGACTTAGCTTAATTCAAATCTTGCAATCAATTGAGTGATATCTTGAGTCTTTGTGGTTCGACCCCTAACTTACTGCAACTACTGCTTTAGTACTTTAGGGTATTATATTTGAGCATATCAAATTTTGGCGCCGTTGCCGGGGACTCTAATTTCACCATNTTTTTTTTTTTTTTGTTACTTACGTGCTTTGACTTTAGTGTTTCAGGTGTATGCTTCATCGCGAAACCAGAAGAAACAAGAGCACTCAGCTAGTTAATCTTTCCAACGAGGAACTAGCACTTTTGGAACGTATAAACAGGAAAGCAAAGAGGCCAGCAGAGATGAACAATCCATTGGTTTTGGTTCGTGATGATGCTGGAGCTTTGAGAGACCAAGATGGTCATTTGTGCAATGAGAGAGGGCAACACTTGATGGAGATGCAAACATCATTGTCCCTCCAGCTGTTGTGAATGTTGGAAATGATGTGGTTGATCGTGGTAGGACAATTGGTGAGTACAACATGCATGATCAGTTCTATGCCAATCGATCAGCGATTCGTCCACATGCTTTTCAGAGGAATGACTTTGAGCTGAAACCTGCATACTTCACTCTTGTGGGTCAGCACCCTTTTCATGGTCTTTCTTATGAACACCCTATGGATCACATTGAGAGGTTTGAGGACTTGGTCACTAGCATGAAGTACAATGGAGTGTCCAACGATTATCTCCTCTGTAAGCTTTTCCCATACTCTCTTGGTGGGGATGCAGCTTATTGGCTTAAGCAGTTACCTCCTGGATCACTGACTACCTGGGAAGAGACTAAGAATGCGTTCTTGAACAATTTCTATGATGATGCAAGATCCGAGGAGCTTAGGAACAAGATCTCCCACTTTTCTCAGGGAACGACTGAGGCATTTAAGGCTGCTTGGATGAGATTCAGGTCGTATCAGAGGGATTGTGCACATCACGGTTTCACTAAGGTTCAGTTGCTAGGTATCTTTTTCAGAGGGATTGATTGGAGATACCAGATGGCTTTGGATGCTGCGAGTAATGGAAATTTCAACAACAGGTATCCTGATGATGCTTATGTGCTTATTGAGAACTTGGCATCTAGCAATAGTACCAAAAATGCAGACATTGAGCGCAAGAAGCAAGCTGGTAACTTGGATGGCAGTCAAATTGCAGAGGTGAAGGCTAAGCTGGATTCAATGCACAATCTGTTGATGGGAAAGACAAAGAAGGATGTCCTCTTTGCTCCTGATGTCAAGAATTTCGAAAAAGATGAAGTGGAAGATGTTAACTACATTGGTGGATCTGGATTTCAAGGTCAAAGGTATCAATACCAGCAAAACAATAGAACCTATGGAAATTCGTCCTACCAACTTCCACCTCCCACAACCCCAGAGAGCAGGGTCGAGTCTATGCTCGAGCAGCTTATTCAGGGACAGCAGAAGATGAAAGTAGACTTTAATGGGAAGATGGATGCCATATATACAGATATGAATGGAAAAATCGAGGCTCTCAGCATTCATCAGAAGATGCTGGAAACTCAAGTAGCTCAGACTGCAGCAGCTGTCAAGGGAAAGATGGTTCATTCACAGAATGAACATGTTCATGCAATCACCCTAAGGAGTGGAGAAGAGGTTAATCCAGAGGTGAAAAAGGGCCTAAGTGCCGAAAATTTCGTCGATCTTGACGATGAGGATTCATAAATTCCCAGGGTATCGACTGACACCACCCAGTATCGATCGACACCAGTGCAGAAACTTTCACGGGACATCTCAAAACCCCGTGTATCGATCGATACCACCCCTGTATCGATCGACACTGGCCCTGTAGTCGAGAAAACACCCAAGATTGTCGAGGAAAGGGTTTACAAGCCTAAGGTGCCATATCCTATACCACCTAGACACCTCAGAGGTCCCATCTCTGCAGAGAAGTTGCTCGGTTTTGAGAAGATGGTAAGGAGGATTCCCCATACGTTGTCTTTTGAAGAAGCTTTGGAATACCACCCTTTGCTTAGTCACTTCCAAGACAGCAGAGAAACTCTAGAAGAAATCGAGGCACTCTTCGTCAAGGCAAGAAGCACACCACCACCAATGAAACAGTTGACTAAGAGGGAAGACCCATGAAAATTTTCAGTTCCATGCTCCATCTCTGGAGTTGAATTCAAAAAGTCTCTCATTGATTCAGGGTCTAGCGTCAATGTCATGTCAAGGGCAATTGCAGAGAGGTTGAGAATTGGTATTAGATCTCCTGAGATGACTCTCACATTTGCGAACTCCTCCACCTCAGTTCCATACGGTACAATCCCTGATTTGCTTGTTAAAGTAGGAGATTGTCTGGTTCCTACTGATTTTCAAGTTGTGGAGATGAGTGCAAGATCTAGTACGCCTTTGATTTTTGGAAGACCGTTCATGGCTACAGTTGGTGCAGTTATAGACACGCCCAGTAAGAGAATCTCATTCTCATACATTGACAAGGAGATCTCCTGTAAAGCCATCCCTTCTGGAAGAGCTCCCAAACATATCTCTTGCATCACCGTTGTTACAGGAGAGACGTTGATGGTTGATCTTTTGGAAGCGCCTTATGATGAGCCAACTGTCATAGACGTTTTAGATGGTCCTTCTATCATCACGAAGAGAGACATCACAACGGCTAAGGCAAAGAAGAAGGTGAAGAGCAAAAGAGTCAAGGGTGCTGCCTATATGACTTTAATCCCTCAGAAGTGTGATGGAGATTCGATTGAGTATAAGGTGAAGTGCAAAGGAACTTCAAAACCATTCTCTAAGGCTAGAGTTATTCTTACTTCGGAGCTGAAAGAGAAAGGAAAGGAGGTTGTGGAGAGCATGTTGAGCAGAACTCTGAAGCTGGAAGTGTCTAGTTGTAGAACTTGCCTGGGAGTAAGTTCTCAATTTTCTCCTGACTGATTACCTGAGCCAAAGTCAAGCTAATGACTGAAAACAAGCGCTTGGTGGGAGGCAACCCACTGGTGAGTCTGTACATACTTATTCTTTTCTTTTTAGTTTTTCGTTTTTGTGTCTTGTGTCTTTGTGTGAATTAGATGAACAGGTGCTGTGTCGACCGATACCATTCTGGTATCGATCGACACCAGGAGGAATAGAGATTCCATCGACCCGAGTATCGATCGATACCATTAATGGTATCGGTCGATACTTCACGCGCATGTAAGTCTCTCTTTAAAACCCTCGGCTTTTCTCTTTCCCTCCTCACCACCTCCATCGAGCGATACCACGAAAAACCTCTCTTCCAAAATCACAAATTCTTCCATTCTTGACGGATTTGAGTGATTCAAGGGCCTATCCATGTTAGTTTTTCATGCTCTTCGATATTCTATCATCCATTCACCCGATCTGCAAGGTATGACACACGAATTCCTCTTTTTCTCTCTATGAACACAAGGTTTGGATTTTTGATTTTTAACCTCTTAGAACTTGATTTGATAGTGGATTATTATCTAGTTAGGAGGTTAGAGATGCTTGTTGTTGTCCCCATGCCTTTGTTTGCACCTTGTGAGGAATTTTGGGAATTTTGAGAATTTGGTTCGTGAAATCGCCGAGTATCGATCGATACCCACGTGGTGTTGGTCGACACCCTACGTGTTTTGTTGGAATTTTGAATGGATTGTTAGTAATTGTTACTGTGTTGTTGGTTGTTGGATAGGGAGTTTATTTCTTGTTGTGTTGTTGTCTTTGATTGCAGATGTCTACACGTAAGAGGACACAAGAGGACGATGCATCTGCCTCTAACCCACCTCCACGGGAGTACGCTTTGCTGTCAAGGGTCGAGATATTCGATGGTATTCAGTGGCATAGAGGAGTGGTGAAGGCTTGCTACGCCAACAACCGCTACAGGGTGCGGATCACAGGAACGAACGCCGATTTGGACCTTCCCCATACTTCATTGTGCGACGTCTCTGCACCACACGTGCCACCATCCTCACCGCCCCCTTCTACGCCTGTCTCTCCTGTGACTTCTAGAGTCACATGTAGGCCTCCCTGGCCTAGGAGGAACGAGAAAGCGAAGATTCTTTCTGCGCGAGTTTGGGATGGGACTCCCAAGGAGATTGCTGAGAGTGAGGCTTGCATCTACAGGCCTATATCTGAGACGTGGGATGACTATGACACGCTGCATTACAATGCGTGGCAGAACGTCGATGTGCAGACCACGCAGTTTGTTGATGGGGTAACGATGCGTCATTTGGGTCTTGACGGTGAGCTTCAGAGGTTGATTGGGAAGATTGGTCTGGGTACTATGCCCACACAGCAGTATGACCTCTTCCCTGACTTGGTCCGTCAGTTCCTGGCTACCGTTCGTGTCTATTACCGGGATGAGATTCTCAAGGATGCACAGGAAGGTACTTTGACCTTTCTGATTCGAGGAGTGAGATATAGGTTGCCGCTCCCAGATCTCTGCGACATATATGGCTTCCATAGGGATTTCCGACGGGTTGCTCTACCCTCACAGATCCCTAACGTGTAGGCATTTTGGGAGCAGTTCGGGAATGGTGTTTATCACAGCAAGACCACCACCCAGACAGATGTGCGCCACCCTGTTTTGCGATGCCTTGTTAGGATCCTGAGCAACACCATTATGTACAAGATGGAGCCTAACAAGATGAGGTTGTTTGAGCTGATTTTGTTCTCCATGGCTGTTGGGGACATTGCTGGAGTAGAGTGGCCTGAGACCTTGCTGGAGGTCAACCTAGGGGCAGTCTTTGCCCATCATTTGGTCTCTTTGAAGACTAAACCTTTCTTGGGAGCCAGTCGCGGCACAGCTCGGAAGACAGAGACCGTTGGTAGTCTCCTTACCCCTATCTTCCAACACTTGGGGATTAGTACAGCAAGCTGCTCCATTGTCACTACCCGCACTCTCATGGATGAGAGACATCTGCAGAACCTTAGGTGGCTGAAGCCTGAGCGACGTTGGTACTTCAGCAACACAGATGGGGACTTCCTTGTTCAGCTCCCCAACAGGGAGCTCACTGACATTGGTGACGACCCAGAGCAGCTGTGCTTTGAGCCTGATGAGGATCTATTGTTTGTTGCACCTGCTACTCGACGTCGAGGACCTTCCTCTCGCAACCCTGCTTCTGCTGCTGCTGAGGATGCACCTGTGCCTGACCTTGCTGGAGGTCAACCACGACGAGCACGACACCATTCAACCTCTGCAACTACTCTCCCTCCACCACCTGAGATTCCTATGGAGACTGATGCCTTTCAGAGGTATGTGGTTGAGAGTTTCCAGAGCATCTGGAATGCCATTCCTACTTTGTCTCGTTGTGGCTGCGTTCAATCTTCTCGTCCACGTTCACCACCACAGCCAGGACCCTCCAACATGGATGGAGATGATGATTCTGAGGAGGATTAGCTCCTTATTCTATCTGGTTCATTTTTCTTTTCTTTTGAACTTTTGAGTTGTTTTGTCAGCACTTTATCTTTCTGAACTTTGTTGGATTTATGCTATTATGATTTGTTGTTGCTATTGACTTGTGTTTGAGTGATCTGACAGTGCTAACCATATCTCCTTTGGATCCCTTGTCACATTTTAAGAGTAACATTGCATCAATAATCGATGAAAAGGAGTTTTGTGTCGACCTACGCCTGGTATCGATCGATACCAGGCTGTGTGTCGGTCGACACCCTTACCACGAAACGGTAATCTCTTGTTTCTCACGTTTCCACTGAGTTCTTTTGGTTTCTTTTGCCAACTCTAGGCTAAATAACACTGGGGACAGTGTTGTTTAAGTCTGGGGGAAGTAGTTGCTGACATTGTTTTTGTTTTTCTTAGAGTCAGTCGTTTTTGAGTCAAAAGTTGTTTTATTGAGTCAAAACTTGTTGGAGATGATGATCTTTTTCTTGAAACTATTGTCTGATTTAGCTTCTAAGTGACCATTGTTACAGAATCAGTTCTAGATCGGACTAATGAAAAATCCAAAGGCTGACCAGTTAACTAGAAGACACCCATGTTTCCAGCAGAGTCCATTAAAGCCTGAGCCTAATTTTTTGCACTTCATCGATGTGGTTAATGTCCATAGAGCTTGATTCCTCATTCATATCTGACAAAGGAACCCAATGTGTTTAAAGTAATGGTATCTCTCTCCCCTGTTTAAGTTAACAAATAAGAGCATAAAAGATGAAATGATTTTCTTCTGAGTAGAAGGTTAGGAAAATTTCCAGCGATCCCATTATTCTACTTGTGAGGGAATGATCACACAAAGTATGGAAGCGAGGTTAGGAAAATTTCCCGTGATACCACTATTCGCCTACGCCTTTGATACATAGAGAGGGAAGAACCGGGGATTCGGTGGCAAACACCATCAATACTCGCGTCTCAAACCTTGATGTGTATGTGCAAATAAAAAAAAAGAAGAGCATGAAATGAAATAAGTCTGGGGGAGAGAAAACAATACCAAAAAGTGTGAAAATTGGGTGGTTATTTTGTCATGATATTGTATGAGAAAGAGTCTAGAAGGTTCTTGGCATTCATCACAGCGATGAAACTGGTGATGAGGGTTTTATTAGATAATGCTGCGAAATAATGTGTGTAGTCTGGGGAGCTGCGAATGTCTACGGAGAAGTACATGGTGGTCTTATCTTGGAATTGGTTAGGTAACATATGAGCGCTAAGTTGAAGGGTCATTGCAATGTTTCAAGAACAGGTGAGTCTCCGTGTTTTCAAACTTCTTTCTCTTGTTTAGTTTTCTGTTTGCTTGAGGGCAAGCAAATGCTAAGTCTGGGGGAGTTGATATATCATGGTTTTTACCCATTTTTGACCATGATATAAGTCCTTTTTATTGAGTCTTTCTAGTGTTTTTGGAGTCTTTTAGAATCTTTTCAGGTTTTAGGTACGTTTGGAGCATAATTGGAGATATTGAAGTATTCTCGAGCTTTTTGGAGCAAAGCAGAGATCATGTAGCTGAGAAGTCGATTTGAAGCCCGAGTATCGGCCGATACCACTTATGGTATCGATCGATACCGACTGCAGAGAAACAAGAGTCGCGACTTTTCTGAAGTTTGAAGAAACTGCTCCTTGGTCCATAAGACTTTAATAATTACAATAAGCCCCAAAACGTGTTTTAGGTTATTAATTAGGTTTTTCAGCCACTTTAGTGGGCTAAGCTTTATTTTACTTTGGTTTTGAGAGATGAGAGCTTTTGAGGGAGACAAGTCTGAATTTTGCTCGACAGAGAGAAGATTTCAAACCCTTGTTTTACTCCATTCTTATTTTATTTTTTGAAGTATTATTCAGTCATGTTGCTTTCTTTAATCTCCATGTCTGAGTAGTTTTCATTTAGGTTTAGGGTTCTCATAAAAGATTTCTGTGAATGTTAGGTAGATCGATTTATTAGGATTCATAATCAATTAAGTTCTTCACCATAGTTTGTTCTTAGTGCTAATTCTAATTTGATCACCTAGAACTTAGATCTTAGGTTAATCAATTAGACACGAAAGTGTGATTGGAAACCTAACAGAACCTAGGGTGAGCAAAATAACTATCTGCAAGGAAATTTGGTTTAGTTGTTTTGTGAACATATCAAACCTGAACTCTAAAGCTGGTTTAGATCTTTAGGATTTGCAAAGAGATTTGGGATTCTGAGATTTAGACTTAGATAATTCTCGCAACGACAGTTGGTTAATTATAGCTTAGTGATTTGAGTTCAAGAACTGTGCTTAATCTGAATCTTGATTGATTGTTTTGTCTGCATTCTCTGATTTCCTGAGAGATATCATGAACCTAGTTTTTCCCATTGAATTTACAACCCACTCGATATCTTAGTTGTTTTCTGTTTAATCGATTGACCTAGCTTAATTCAAATCTTGCAATCTATTGAGTGATATCTTGAGTCTTTGTGGTTCGACCCCTAACTTACTGCAACTACTGATTTAGTACTTTAGGGTATTATATTTGAGCACATCAGATATACATATACAAGTGATTTCGCTCCTCCTCTGATAGCTTTCGATCGAGAGATTTTCCGCTTAATCGTCCGACTTGTGTAATTATGTTAGGGACATGGACGTATAAATTGTATATAAGTACAACATATATTAAATGTTGGTATTGACCTGTGCAAAAATGTTAGGGACATAAACTGGATAACTGATATACTCATATTTTACATGTTCTAGCATGCATTTTACTTAGAGTTTTGTGTCATTTACATGCATAATCATGGTTTTGTCTTGCATTTAGGTCTCATTTAGAGTTTAGGACATTTGCATTAGGTCCTAGTGAGTTCTTGCATGTTTTGGAGTATTTTCTAGGTGTTTTGGAGACAATAGATGATGTTTGGAGTTATGGAGCATAAGAGAAGGAATATTCGGTCCGGAATGTCCTAAAGAACGAGTCGGATGAAGGGTTTCCAGTCCGATTCAGCTTTAATGGTCTTCCTGGAAGATGTAGAGGAAGTAGTTAGCTGTCTACCAGAGTTTTATTAAAGACCTATCCGCTTACCGAGACAGTTTCGCCCAACACCGACATGTGACATCAGTGTTGAAGCTTCAGGGGATTACACCGA
This sequence comes from Eutrema heterophyllum, assembly GCA_002933915.1. Lineage (NCBI taxonomy): Eukaryota > Viridiplantae > Streptophyta > Magnoliopsida > Brassicales > Brassicaceae > Eutrema > Eutrema heterophyllum. The sequence continues at coordinate 39,472 of PKMM01024358.1, forward strand.
GGTCACAAGTCTGTGTAACTGCTCGGTGTGACAACAGCAGCAAAATTCCTTAATACCGACGTGCAATACCGAGCTGTGACATCGGTGCACCTCCTCAGGACAGTTTCTCACCCAAACCAGCCGAGCTCACCAGAGGTATCTGAAAGATCTGGACGAAATAGGGGTCTCCGATCCTAGTTAGCTTATGTGGTCTTCACGAAAGTTGTATGCTAGTGAGTTAGATGTCCACAGGAGTTGGAATCAAGTCATTCGGACGTGTGGTTTGAGAGATATGGCTGACTTACCAGAGACATGTCCGCCTGGCCGATACCATTGCAACTTCATAAGTCCTTAATACCGACTTGCAATACCGAGCTGTGACGTCGGTGTGAAGCCACTCAAGACCAGATTTGACCCATTTCGACCGGGTCGGTACCCGATTTGTCCCGGGTCGACCCAGTTCGCCCTCTTTCACTATTTAAGCCCAAAACCCTATTTTCTTGGTTTATCTCTTTTCTTATCTTTTTTCTTAGGATAAAACATTGTTCTTGTGATTTGTAAGAGAGATCCATTTACTTTTTATGCAATCTAAGTTTGTTTTCATTGATTTCCATCTTTTATTTTCTATTTACTAATCATCCAATCATTTGATTATGGGTTTTTACATTTCTTCTATGAGGTTTGTTGAAACCATGGTGATTAGTGAGTAGTCTTTTAGGATTTGAGGATTTAGTAGATTTAGGGTGTTTCAATGGGTGATTAATGATGCCTAGGATTAGATTATTAGATATCCCTTCTTGATTAGTGATCCTAAAGTTAGATTAGGCTTGAGAAAGCTTGTTTAGATCAAAGGGCATTTCACACCCACAAGGTGTTCGATGAAATGCCTTGATGAACTTTTCAGAGATATTCATTTCTAGCCTAAGGGATTAGTTGCCTAGAGTGTTTATTTGGTTGATCATGAATGTTTAGACTTAATGCTTGCTATTTATGGATTCACAAATGAGAATTTGATCTTGGATTAGTAATTAGCAAAGTAATTAACGCCTTGAAAGAGGATTAGTTACGATTAGTGATCTTTGCCTAGGGATTAGTCTTCATTGAGTATTGGACATCATTAATTAGCTATGGGATCACCTTAAATCAATTGCCTTATCCTTGAATTCGCCTTTTATTATTGTCTTTATCTTGTTTAGTGCCTTATCTTGTTTTCTTTGCTTGAATTTGAATCAATTAGGTTGTTAGAAATCAAAACCACTTTTATTTGTTTAACTTAGGAAGATTTATGCATTCCTAGTGCTTGAGACTCTACCCATTGGATTCGATACCTCTTATGCTACTTAGCATCTAGAGTAATTGATTCTAGATTAGACAAAAATCCTATTATCAATAACTTGGGCATTTGCCTCCGTCATCGTGTCGGGCGGGTCTTCTACTCTTCGTTTGGACTTGTGGTGCGAAGTAATACGAGGAGAAGTGGGAGGTCTCCTCGTTAATGCTCTGTGCAACAATTGAACCTTCGACTTTGCTTAAATTTTTCACTTTCTTCTTCAGATGGAACATATAGCGCTCGAAAGGATACATCCATCGGTATTGAACGGGGCCACCAAGTGCTGCTTCTCTAGGGAGATGAATTGGAAGGTGTTCCATAACATCAAAGAAGGACGGGGGAAATATCTTCTCGAGATTGCAAAGGATCATAAGTATCTTCGCCTCCAAATTTTGGATACCGTCTTTCGTAAGCGATCTCGTGCAAATATCCCGAAACAACGCCCATATCCCTGCATATATAGTTCACATGAATATGTAATGATTAGAACAATAAGTAAATTAAATAGAAGATAAAATAAATTTGTGTGTATTTACCTGCAATTGTTCCATGGACATTTCTTGGTAGAAGTTCAGCGAAGGCAAAAGGAAGGAGGCGTTGCATGACAACGTGGCAATCATGACTCTTCATCCCGGTAAACTTCCATTCATTGATATTAACACAATTACGCAGAGTAGATACATATCCGTCAGGGAATTTAACACTATGGATGATCCAATCGAAGAACTCTTTCTTGGAAGCCGCATCAAGCCGGAAAGCAGGTATCGGAGCCCTACCATTCGCCATAACATGAAGTGGCTTACGAGAACAAATATCTGGCAAATCCAACCTAGACTTTAAATTGTCTTTTGTTTTCCCTTGCACATTTAGAACGGTATTCATGATGTTGTCGAAAAAGTTCTTATCAATGTGCATGACATCTAGGTTGTGCCTCAACAGATGATCCTTCCAATATGGCAAATCCCAAAAAATACTCTTTTTGTGCCAATCGTGTAGTTCGCCACAACCGCCAACTGGATTATGCCCATTACCACCACAGTCGACTGTCCTCTCTGCACCAAAATCTCGGAGCTGAGTCAATAAATAATCTCCGTCTAACTCTGTAGGTGGACTATCAAACACTTTTTTGTTCTTTCTAAACAACGTGGTGCTCCTGCAATATGGATGGTCATCCGGTAAAAATCGTCTATGACAATCAAACCAACAAGATTTGCGTCCATGCTTCAATTGGAATGCATCAGTGTTATCTTGACAATATGGACACGCTAACCTTCCATGTGTTGACCAACCAGATAGCATACCATAAGCTGGAAAATCGCTGATGGTCCACATTAGCACGGCACGCATAAGAAAATCTTGTTGGCATGAAACATCGAACGTGCGCACACCATTCTCCCATAACAATTGCAACTCATAAATAAGTGGTTGTAGAAACACATCAAGTGATCTCTTAGGATGCTCGGGACCGGGAACGAGAATCGTGAGGAACAAAAAATCTCGTTTCATGCACAACAATGGGGGCAAATTGTAAGGAGTCACGATAACTGGCCACAATGAATATTGCCTCACATGCTTACTGAAAGGGTTGAAACCATCTATACATAATCCGAGGTACACGTTACTTGGCTCATACGCAAAACCAGGATACACCGATTGAAAATGTTTACATGCTTCTGCATCTGAGGGATGCACAATTTATTCTCTGCTTGTATGCTCTGCATGTCATCTCATAGGCTTCGCCGTCCGCTTGGATTGATATAATTTCTTCAACCTCTCCGTTAATGGTAAATACCACATCCGTTTATATGGAACTGGAACTCTTCCACATGTCTCCTGATAGCGAGGCTTACGACAAAAGCGACATGTCGTGCGATCTGAGTCGCTCCTCCAGTAGATCATACAATTGTCTATGCAGACATTTATCATCTGATATGATAAACCAAGACCAGCAACCAACTTCTGGATCTCATAGTACGAGTCGGGTGCAAGATTATCCTCATGCAAAATCTCTTTCACAAATTCAGCTATCGCATCGACACAATTCTCGGCCAAATTAAAATCCGTCTTTAAGGTCATCAACCTCGTTTCCGTTGATAAAGGTGAATGCCCTTCTCTACAGCATTTGTACAACGATTGCTTATATGCGTCTAACATCTCAAAAAACCTACGAGCTTCTAAATTAGGTTCCGCTATTCTAACTCCATCCTCAACAAACGACAGTATGTTTTCACGAAACGCATCATTCACCATTTGAGCAGTGCCTAGGTTTACATCTACTTCCGATGTTGGTTCTTCAAACCTATCCGCATTATAAGGTTCACTAGTACTACCATAGTCTACCATCGAATCAGATTCTCCATGCGAATACCAAATCTTATAACCCGGCATAAACCCTCTTCTATACAAGTGACCCGTACTATAGATATAGAAACATATCTATGATTCTTACATTTAGGACATGGACAATATATATTACCGGATTCTAATGTCGTGGCTTGGTATGACGCAAATTCTATGAACTACCTAACACCATATGCAAACTCAGGTGTAAGTTGCCCCGTAACTGGATCATCCCGAGGTTTGTCCATCCAAGATCGAAAATAATCATAGTTATTTGAAGAAGACATTTTATACACGTTTTTTTTTGGTGATTGTGTGAATGAGGTGAATGAGGGGGGGTGGTTTTAAAGGAAATTTTTGGGACTTTTCCTACGGAAATCCAACCGATTTCCTACCGAATTTGAAATACCCAACGGCTATAACAACGGCTACAAGAACGGATACATTTATGCCCTTGGAAATCGGTTGGAATTTTCAAACGGTTATTTGCCGTCAGAAATTTCATACGGATTTCCAACGGCACGATTTTCCGGCCGATTTCCGATGGCTTTCCTATGGAATTTCCGACAGGAATGGATCCGTAGGAAATTTCCGACCGATTTCCGAGGGTTTCAATTTTCCTCGGAAACCCGTCAGAAATCCGTCCGAAATTTCCGACGGAATTGTATCCGTTAGAAAGTCCATAGGAAATCCGCATGTTTTCTTGTAGTGAGTGTTTAAAATATGTTGAATCTCTTAGTGACTTTCTTATTACGTTCCCAAAATAAAATGTTGAATTAAAAGGACTTATTTAATCTTATTTTTGTGCTAATATAAACTAATGAAAATTTTTAAACACCGTACTTATAATGACACTAGAGCCCGTGCAAGGCGTGGGATCAGGCTTAGGTGTCTATCGCTAGGGAATGGTAAACTAGGCTTAACCTCCAATAAGTCTAGCATGGATTATCACAGTATCCACCTAACAAAAACTAAAGCTTATCGAGATGCACTTCAAATTGGTTACACAATTCAGACAGGTAAAACAATGTTAGAAGTGCAAAAAGGGAATATTTATTTATTTTCTCAATCTTTTTTGTTTTACGTTTTATGCCTCCCATATTGGTATCGTTTGCATCTTTCACCTCTTTTCTCTTTAATTCTACTACTCCCTTTTCATAGCTTTATTTGTAGATCTATCTTTTGTCTTTCGCTATTATTCCTCTATTTTTTTGGTTTTTCCATAGAACTCTAAACATTGTGATGTTCTTTATTTCATTTTTTTTTATCGCCCAAATTAGAATCTAACTGTTACGTTTTGAATGATTGCATATTTTCAAGGTTGGACTATCATGGAAAGCAACAATATCCACTACAAATAAGTTACATCAAAAACTCAATTATTTATATTTTGTGTGTATGAGAATATCTCTTTGTGACACAATTCGAAGATGAAGATGACGACAAGAAAGAAAATAATAGAAGAAGAAGAAGAATACAAATGACAAAAAAGAAGAAGAAATAAAACTGGAATAGCAAGACGGAAAAAAAGAACGAGGAATAAGAAGAAGATGAAGACAAAGGCTCAAAAGAATATGACTAAAAAGGAAGGATATTTTTACTGTAACCAAGTTGTTTTGAGCCCTTAATCGAATCAACATAACATCTGTAAAGGCAAAGTCAAAATGTACAAAGAGACTCAAAAGAGGATTATGAAAAGGAGGGACATTTTGTTTGGACTAAGTTTTTTTTAGCGCTTAATGGAAGCAACATAATATTTGGAAACACAGTCTCAAATAAATTTCACAAAATCAATATTCCCATATATAAGTTGAGACCGATCAATAATCAACGAACTATACGGGGAATATTTGCCACAAAAACTGATCATAAGTTCTTTAAAAAGAGAGTTATATTGAGTCCGAAAAACTTGGATGTAGAGATGGTTAATGATTATATGGTATCACAATTATCGGTTAACCTTTTGTCGATCTTCATATACGTGTGTGTTACTATCTATATTTATATGCATTTCTATGTTATCTTATTTATCTATACATTTGTTTATTAATTAGGTGGCGATAAAATCTTCTTAAAGTGCTAATAGTAGGCATGTTCATTTCAGAAATCAAGATTGAAAATCGCGGTAAAGGGATGGAAACAGGTTCAGGAAATATATGTAGCTAAAATTATTTCACAAACTCTCAATAATTTGGGCAAGGGTCTAACTCAAGATGGCTATTTCAGAAAACTTCGGAAAATATCGGAAAATTTCAAAAAAATTGGTAAATTTTGGAAAATTTCAGGTAATTTTTTTTAAAAAGTTTTCATTCTAAAACGGGTAATTCGGGTATCCTATATCATTCTCGCTCCTTTCCTTTACCATTTTCGTACACATTTGAATAAAATAAATAGTTCCAAATGGGAAACTATTTAAATGAGATTGGCAATGGGACGGGAAATTTCAAACGGGTATGAGTCGGAATGGGAAACCAGTCCTAAAATGGACAGGCTCTTCATATACATCTCCATAACTTGTGTCAGAAGTCTTGATACTATCGGCTAGGCCCATCCATTTTGGAATAACGCAGTGTTTGGCATCTATCTATTCCATTTATCGAGTAAAAGTAGTTCAATGTTTCTTCAGTCTACAATTACCGATAAACGTAAAAATCCATGGGCTAGCAATATAATCGATGGGATGATGCACGTTAAAATATTAATACAAAGCTGGAAATAACAAGAACTAATTGCTGATACTGGTGAGACTGTACTCATTTCGAGCCTAATACTGGTGAGACTCAAATCGATATTCCCAAAGATTGTTTTAGAACAATCAATAATCAACAAAAAGTACGGAGAATCATTAGCCACAAAAACTAATCATAAGTTCTTTAAAAAGAGAGTTATATTGAGTCCAAAAAACTTGGATGTGGAGATGGTTAATGATTATATGGTATCACAATTATCAGTTAATTTTTTTTCTTCGGGAAATTTGAAAACATTTGGATAATTTTAGGTATATTATTATTTTTTCAAGTTTTAATTATCAAACGGGTAATTCAGGATCCTATCTCATTCTCACTCCTTCGATTACCCTTCTAGTACCCATTTGAATTAAGTAAATAGTCTCGGACAAGAAATTATTTGAATGGGATTGGGATGGGACAAGAAATTCGGGACGGCTATGATTCGAGACGAGAAACCCGTCCTGGAATTGCTGATAGTATCAAAACTTTTGATACAAGTTATGCAGATGACATGGTTTACACCCATGAGTTCTTGAATAGGGTCAAGATTTTTGGTTTGCCTAACCAGAAATTGGTCTTAAAACTTGGTGCTCTGGTTATGCTTCTTACGAACATTGATCCGAAGGGTGATTGTGCAATGGCACGCAATTGATACTAACTCAGTTGAGTAATCATGTTCTCGAGGCTAGAGTGATTACATAAAAAAAAAATAAAGCCAAGGAAAAATCTTAGAGAAGGTGGGGTTATAGGACCAAGACCGGTCTTCTCTTATGGAAAGTTTTACGTTTTGGTTTTTCAGAGTTACCTCATAACTAGGTAATATTTTTCAATATCCAAATTACATGTTCCTATCTCTTTTTCGCGATATGTCGTCCCAATTCCCGAATCAAACATGCCTAAACATACATATGAAAAAATTAACTATTTCTTTTGTTTCGAAGTGCAACTACAATTTGTGTTTGATATTAAGTTCATCCTTGCTTAACTATACAAATTTTATAATTGTAAAAATATTAATTCATTTCTTGATTCACATCATACAAGAGTGACAGGGAGCATATGAATTCCTTTTGCAATTGTATAACGAGTAATTGGGGATGAAATTATGGATTAGGTTTTTATTAAAAAAAACAATCAAAAATATAGACATCGAAAAACATTGATGGATGTTTTAAACAACGATAATCGATTTCAATTGAAATTTAGTTATGGTTGGAGATTGTGTTATTAAATAGATCGCACATATTATCTATGAATAAATATTGATTTTAGATTTCCTATTCGACTATAGATCTAATCAAATTTTCGGTTCCAGTTCCTGGTGGTGGCAGCTCTTCATCAGCCTCCTGTGAGCAAACTCTGTTTCCAAAGAAGCATGCCAATTAACCATAGACATCACCCCTCCCTCCCGCCATTTCATCTCCTGGAGAGCGTCCCATTGAAGAAGGCGGAAAAAACCGTCAAGAATGGCCACTGTATAAGCATCACTGTTCCTCAGCTTTTTTCAAATCTTTGGGGGGGAGTTAATACTTTCGAATACTCGACAACAAACTGAGTGAAACGTGAGAACCAGCTATCAGTTGCCTTGGTGAACTCAAACCCAAGGATGGCTCTTCTCGTCAATTCCACCCAGAATTCACTCCCATACCACGCCAAAAACTGCGCTGTGAGCTTCATAGTATTAAAATGCTTGGGCTTCATCCCTTTAGAAAGTCTAATCTGTAGAAAATTAGGCAGAACAATGAACTGAGGCTGAACAAGATCTGGCTGAACAAGATCGGGATGTGCATCACCTTCATCCTCATCTGAATCATCCTGATTAGCTCCATCTTGTTGATTCTGAGAACGGTATTCGGTAAGCTTCTACTGGAAAAACGCGTGAAGGGGATCTGACATCCACAAGAAGTTGTATGTTGCGTCATGTGGATAAAAGTCCAGCAACCTCCTCTCGGCCTCCAACCCCTTTTTGGAAAGGTAGCGCGCCGTTCCCTCGATAACAATTCTGATCCTACCTGGAGGTGGCTCAATGATTTCAGTACTGTGAGTTGTTGCTACATCATCACCATCACCTTCTTGATTCTTAGAAAGGTATTCAGTAAGCTTCTGCTGGTAATATCCGTGAAGTGGATATGTGATGAGCTCTGAATATTGCATCATTAATGTCTGTGATGCCCTTCTCATACTCCAACCCGTTTTTCGCAACGTAACGTGTTGTTCTCTCAACGATCGTTCTCATATTTGGACAAGGTGGGTGGCAAACGTGCCTTTCTCTCAAGAAACGAAACCTTGCCGCCGAAGCTTGATCTGAATTGTTTTGCCCCGATTGCAAATCACTCCTAGACATTTTTTTTTCTACAACCAGAAGATCAAAATTAAGAAACATTAAGATCAGATTCTTCTACTTTAAGTTTTGACCTAATTTATTATTGGTTTAAAAATTCTCCACAACAAACTATCAGATTGATACGATCGTTGATTCAAGTAAATGGGCCAGGTTGGGCCTATTCACATTTATGTCAAGATTATCAAATTATCAACAATTAAATCAAACTTCTTCTTCTCCAAGCTTCTCCTTCTTCTCTTCTCTTCTTCTTCATTATCTCTGATTTCTCATCCCATTTCTTATGTTCTCTTCATCTCCTTCTCTTAATCGATAGGATATATCTCAGATCTTATCAAATGGTCTGAGAGCCGTCGTTCCTTTCGATGGTGGGTAACTTTCAACTGAACCCGATGATAACCATGAAATCGTACGATCTTTGTCGTGAAATTTACGAAAGGTTTACAAAGCTGTTACAAGATTTGGAGGATTCAGATAGAGCGCGATCCATAGCGAAACCATGGCCGATCGTCGAACCGTCTCACTCCATAACGGTGGAAAATAAGGATATGTTCGTTGAACAGCTTGAGCGTGTCCCAGTTATGAAGGTTTTTGTTGCTTTGGATCGAGAAGAAGTAGAAGAAAAACTTACTCTACCTCTTGGAAATACTGTTAAACACTTGGTGTGCGACCCCAATCAGTGGATCCCAACAGAAGTTCGAAGATCTCTGGTTAAGGAACGAAACTATAAGGTTAGGAAAAGAAGAATTTGGAGAGAAGACCGAGTTAATTCATCAACGCCAGATTCAAAGGGTTATGCGAGATCTCCAAGGATGTTCTTAAAGGTAAACACAAATGGAATGAAACGGAAATTTGATTGTGAGAAGGGATCTAGAAAGAGGAATACAGCGATGGCAACTTGTCTGGCGAACTATATATGGTATGCGTTTTGGTTCTCTTTCCTCTGAGAATTCAAGAAAACGTTTCTGAAAATTGCAGAAATGGCTCAGTCACGAGACACTTACTCAAGAGGAGAGAGCGCAGACTATGGGAAAACAATTGAAGGTTGGTACAGGTTGGGAACATGGGGCCTTACATGAACATGATCACCTGCGACAAGCAAAACCAGGTTATCCCGACCTTAATAGAAAGGAAATGGTCTTTAGAATCCAGGGAACAAGATCACCATTGGCGGATAGCAAGCAACCCCGATCTCAATCCTTACTGTTGGAACTTCGAAATCAGTCCCATGACAGATTGTGCAATCCTCACTACAAGAAAACAGGTCTATTACAACGGACAGAATCGATGTAAAATCGATGTAAAACTAGCTTTGAGACGGATTAGCGACGATTGACAAATCGTCGTAAACTGATTGTCGTAACTCGAGAATCGTCGTAAATTTGTCGTAAAAACTGGGACGAATACGAATCGTCGTAAATTATTCGATGTAAAATCGATGTAATTTTACTTCGACTTTACATAGTATAATAGAATTTTTGTATTGTGAA
>PKMM01024358.1:51922-75757 GCA_002933915.1 Eutrema heterophyllum
GTTTTAAATAAGTTCTACTCATTGTATACAAAAATTTGAGTTTTCACAAAAATTAATAACATTATATACTTCATGCTTGTTATGGATATACTTATAAGAACAAATCTTATACATTATTATGCAAGATAAGGAAGTTTTCCAGAAATTAGATTCAATCGTCGTTATTGAATTTGTTGTTTACTAAGAGAAGTCTTGTATGCACAAATATATTTCGTTGATACATGTAAATATTGTGTATTGTAATTTAGGGTATAGGGTATAGGGTATATAATTTTTTACATCGAATTACTAAAAAATGATATTCGATATAATTCCGATGTAATTTTACATCGAATCCGTCGTAAAATCTTCGTAATCAAAAATTAAATTTGTCATGTGTGGGAAATTTCATATTTTTTTAGTATTCGTTGTAAATTCGATGTAAAATTCGTCGTAATCAAATAATTCTATACCATATACCCTAAATTATAATACACAATATTTAAATGTATCAACGAAGTATATTTGTGCTTCCAAAACTTTTCTTAGTTAAAAACAAATTCAATAACGACGATTGAATATAATTTCTGGGAAACTTCATTATCTTGCATAATAATGTATAAGCTTTGTTCTTATAAGTATATCCATAACATGCCTGAAGTATATAATGTTATTGATTTTTGTGAAAACTCAAATTTTTGTATACAATGAGTAGAACTTAGTTAAAACAATATATAAACGATGAAAAACCAATCTTATATAACTTATAATCAACCCTATAATCATCGTAAGCCCTAAACCATATACCCTAAATTAGTATGGATTATGGATTCGATGTAAATTTGATGTAAAATTTACATCGAATTTACAACGAAATACTAAAAAAATGATATTCGATGTAATTCCGATGTAATTTTACATCGAAATTACAACGAATTTTGACATCGTCGTAATGTCGTCCTAAAAGCGTCCTTATATTACGACGATTTTACGACGACAAAAATTTACGACGACTTTACATCGAAAATATTTTTCGTTGTAAAGTCGATGCAAATTCGTTGGTAATTTACATCGAATTATTTCCGTCGTAAAATTTCGTTGGAATGAGGCTGTTTTCTTGTAGTACATGTTGACAGTGTTTGACTCTAGCCACTAGATCTGGAACTGATGAGAAACAATTTTTCGATTCAGGACGAGCTAACTATGTATGGGAGCCGGGAGGATTAGCTGTTAAACAAGTTCAATGAGCTGGGCTAAGGATAGCTAACAGTGATGATAGAGTTTTGAAGACAACACAAAGGTTTCACGTATTGGGTTTACAAGGTATCATTTATATGGCTTTGGAGTTTCGAGAGGTAATAGTAGGTGATGTGTTATGCTTAGTAGTCTGGTTGGGTGATCATAATAGAAGCTTAATTGGAGGCGGAGTTAAAACCAAAGTTGCTGATTACACATCAATGTCTAGAGCCTAAGGAGTTGTCTTGTTTTAAGAAGTTTTATGGGATGGGATGTTTACTGTTGAAATTGCTTTTTGCTGAGTTTGTTGGATGCAATTCCTTTGGTAAGGAGCTGTTGGTGGTAGACCAGAATATGCAGACAAATCATGACTTGTCTCCAATGTGGGGTTCTTTTGAAAACGTAACCTCAGTTTCTAAGCAATTGAGTGCGGGTATTGTTATATCTTGGAGGGTAGACGAAATGCAAGGAGGGCAAGGCTTTGATATCCTTAGAGCTAAAGATGATGCCAAAGGAGATGAAGCTTGCAAGCTCACCATGGAGCATTTGGAGAACCTTTCGGTTATATTCCTCTCCTATGAAAGGTTTCATTCACCAAGGCCACCAGAGTCATCATTCAATGGTGTAAGTTTCTGGTTTTCGAATTCGACGAGTTTGAGAATGCAAGGTGAATGTAATGAGAGTATAACGAAGACAGAGACAGAATTTGGTGATCCTTTGACGAAGGGGAATGTCGTTACTACTCACTGCCTGGTTGTGTCTCTAGAAATCGAGAACCTTGGTGGACCGAATGAGAAGCTAACACATTTCCCTGATCATTTCCAACGGTCATCGGAACACTAATGAGTTCAAGAGACATTTACAAAATGCACGGTGATGGCTTCAGTTCTCTGACTTCTTTCTACCTTGAGGACAAGGTAGTTCTTCACCGGGGGAGTATTGATACGATCGTTGATTCAAGTAAATGGGCCAGGTTGGGCCTATTCACATTTATCTATTTTATTCACATTTTATGCCCATTAGGTTTGCTATATGTAAGCAGAAAACTCTATTGTCGAGATTATCAAATTATCAACAATTAACTCAAACTTCTTCTTCTCCAAGCTTCTCCTTCTTCTCTTCTCTTCTTCTTCATTTCTTCTGATTTCTCATCCCATTTCTTCTGTTCTCCTCATCTCCTTCTCTCAATTGATAGGATCGATCTTATCACAGATCTACCAGAACAGGTTGATTAAGGCGGAGATAGATTCGGAAAACCCCATGAATATATCCATGGGAAAAGGCGGAAATAGTGGAAGAAAGAGATCCGAAAATCTGCGACTACTTAGGATAATTTGGAGAGAGATAAGAAACACAATACTTCAGAAACAGCCGAAACACAAAACAGCCCCTCCGCGATAACCGCCGTGACGACGTGAAGAAGCTGAGAACGAGAGCGACTTCGAGAAATCGACGCAATCGACACGACAATACAAGAAGATCTGCCGGGAAATTGCTCATTTTATTTCTCGACTATTTGCAATCGACATAAATAATCCCCAACTATCGTGATTGCAAAATAATTCCCCACCTCAACGTTGACCATCACCGTTGAGGAATTAATTTGCCAACTTAAAAGTTGAAGAATTAATCTGTAAAATTACAAAATTTGAGGAATTAAATGATCTGAATTTTAAAAATATACACATAATTGTTAAAGTTTATTCGTAACAACGGTAATAATTATTACGTGGCACTAAGAACTATTAAATGATCTGAATTTATTATTTTTTCACATTCAATAGTTCTTAGTGCCACGTAATAATTCTTATCATTGTTATGAATAAACTTTAACAATTATGTGTATATTTTTTAAATTCAGATCATTTAATTCTTCAGGTTTTATAATTTTATAGATTAATTCTTCAACTTTTAATTTAACAAATTAATTCCTCAAGTTTAAGTTGACTTTGCGAGATTAGATTCATAAAAAGTCAATGAGATTTAATTGTAACGTCCTCCGTTTATTCAGTTAACGGTTGACTATATTAATCCCAATTTTGCGTGGTCAACGTTGAGTTGGGGAATTGTTTTACAATCACGATAGTCGGATATTATTTATGCCGATTGCAAATAGTCGAGGAATAAAATGAGCAATTTCTCAAGATCCGCCTCCTAATAAATCAACATGAGCCTTAAACGAAAGAATCAATTTCTCATATGGCTCTCTAGCGAACACAAAATTCTCATATACCGCCGTTATAAAAATTAATTTGTTATTGATTTATTTTAATTCGAAAAAGCGTTAAAAGACTTGTCACCCTTAAAAAACTTTGTTATTTACGAACCCAACCAGCAAGATCCACACCCAGTCAGCCATATCGGGTCCGATTAAATCGGGAAAATCTCGAATCGGGTCAAATTTCAAATCCTTAAATTGTCGATATACTTGTGAAAAATAAAAGAAAATACTTATTTTCGAAATCGTATTCCTTCTTATTTGGTACAATAATGTACAACTACGATCGAGAGGAGTGATTTGCTGGGGATTCGAATCAACTCTGATAACACCATATTTTACATGCTTTTAAGGTTTTGTTTTCATATGTTTTAATCCCACTGCATAGTTTTTAGATCTTTTCATGTTTTTGAGTCTCATTTTGTATTAACTAGCATATTAGATGTTCTATGTTGTTTTTGTGTTCTTTTTGGCTTGCTGGAGCCTTTTTCAGGTACTTGGGAGTGACTTGGATCAAAGGACACGCTTGGATCTTGAAGGAAGGTCGAAAGAAAATCAAAATGAGCAAAATGAACGTGGGATCGGTTTCAAACCGATCTACCAAACCGATCAAGATCCTCTGATCAAGACGATGTGTCCGAAAGCTCCAGTCGGATGAAAGTCTTACCCTTTGAATTATATTGGGAGATCTTAATGAAAGTTATACGAAATTGAGTTAGCTTTCCACTGGAAGTGGTTTCATGTTATTCGCATCAGCAGTTCGAGATATACGTTTGTTTTACTGATGACATGTCATTACCGGAAAATGCAGCGGTAATCCGAAGCGGCTGAAAGATCATGTCAGATGGAAGCCTTCCCGTACTCAGTTTAATCTCAACTTTGGACACAAGATAGACAGTTAAGTTAGCTTCCCGTGAGAGTTGGATTCGTGTCATTCAAGGCTATGTTTCAAAAGATATTATCGATTTACTGAAGACATTTCAAGCAGATCGGGTTCACACCTTCACCAAACCTTCACCAAACCTTTGTTAGTCAAAAATGGAAGCTTCAACAAAAGAAGCTTGATTTGTCAACAAAAGAAGATTGATTTGTCAACAATGGAAGCTTGATTTGTCAACAATGGAAGCTCAACAACCCCTCTCATCTTCTATAAATACCAATGTAATGGGAAGAACTAAAAAGAATTAATAAATACAAACACCTTCTTACACAAAGCAAAATCTCTCTTCTTATTTTCGTTTTTCCTTCATGTTCATCAAGGATCATCAATCCATCTTTTTATCATTTTAAGAATTCTCTTGTAAGGAAAACCTTGTTCTTCATTGAAGATTTGCAATCCTTGGAAGATCTAGTGAAGTTTTCTTCAATCTTCTTCTACTTTTGTTCTTATTTTGCTCATGGCTTTCATTCGTACGGTTTACTTTTGCAATTTAGCTATGCGTGAGTAGTTCTTTTAGGGTTCTTGGGTGAGGTAGATTAGGGTGATCCTAGGTTTGTTTTTGATGTTTAAGAGCTAGATTATTTGTTATCCTTTCTCATTAAGTGTTCTTAATGCTAGATTAGCCTTGACACCCGGATCTCCTGGTGTAGAAGCATTAATGAACCCTCATATTCTGGAAAGAGATATATAACATAGATGTTGCTGCCCGAGATGATAAGGAGAGGGTCCATTATCCTATAGTAGCTAAGAAGAATGTGGCTACGGAGAATGTGGCTCCGATGGGATTTGTGGAACAGCTACAGAGCTTGAAGAAAAGTATGGACGTTCAGTTTCTCCAAATCAGTGATCGCATGGATGGCATTGATACAAGACTCAGCTCCGTTAAAGTATATGTGAAAGAGACAAGAGGAGAAGGACAACGAGAACATCAAGGAGAAGTTGTACCTAATGAAGAAGGAAGTAAGAAGAAAGGAGAAGAAGAAGAAGAAGATGATGGTTCGTTCTCCGTACCAGACTAGACATATTAAAAAAGAAGAGGTATTTTACTTGTGATTTTTCGATAACACTAGTAAAACTGTGGTTTCAATTGTATTTGTATTACTTGTTATTTTTCAGTAACATTATGTTGTATTACTTGGTATTTATAGACATCGAAAAACATTGATGACAACGATAATCGATTTCAATTGAAATTTAGTTATGGTTGGAGATTGCGTTAATAAATATATCGCACATATTATCTATGAACGAATATCGATTTTAGATTTCCTATTCGACGATAGATCCAATCAAATTTTCAGTTTAGTATAAATCAATGAAAAAAACAAAAACAAAATATAAATACAATATTAAATAAAATTACTTTAAAAAAAAAAAAATTAATATCCTACTTATTAAGTGTTTATAGTCCGTAGACGGTGCGGACCCGTTAGCTAGTCATGTCTTTCATTGTTCTGCACAATCAATTTTCCTAGTTAGCTAGTCATGTCTTTTCTGCACAATCAATTTTCCTAGAAAGCATCACACGGAAGATAAGTCATACAAAAAAAATTGCAAAAAGCATCTTGAAGCAAATTCTATTTTATAAAAAGACGAGTGTAAACAATGAGCATCTTTGTAGCTACATAAAAAAGAAACCAAACAGCACTAAACAATGACCATGATGAGTATCGCTCATATTAAAGACGTCTTTTTAAGATTACAACCCCCAAAACGAACATAAGTAAGAAAATAAATCCTTGTTCTAGCAACAGAGATAGTATTAAAAGATAGAACTAAGAGATTTTGAAAAGCATTATTTCCCTTGCAGCATCCAGAAGCCTTCTCCATCTCTTTTCTCTCACACACATCAACGTACTCACAAAGACAGAGGTAGGATATCTCCAGCTCCCACATTGTAATGGGCAAGTGACCTGTTCTCGTCCTCTAAAAACCCGGCTTGTCCACTTAACTTCAGCCTGTCTGCAGGAATTTGGATCTCCCCAGCTATTTTCTCCTTCAAACTTGCGACGGTTTCGGATAAGGACTGCACTGTGATCTCAATGACATTGACGAAAGAAACCCTGATTGTAGACGAACCCTGAAAATGTAAACTCCTAACGATTAGATACAGCTCAAGACGAAAGAAAGAAAAATGACATACAAGAGAAAAACATCACAGGTGTTGAGCAAGGAACTGGTCTTCTGAAACAAGGGCTGGCTTGTCAAGCTTTTGTCTCTTTGGCTCTGGTTCCTGCTCAGGTGGTGGACGAGACGACATTCCAGTAGCAGTTCCAGTTCCGGGTGGTGGCAGCTCTTCATCAGCCTCCTTGTGAGCAAAATCTGTTTCCAAAGAAGCATGCCAATTAACCATAGACATCACCCCTCCCTCCCGCCATTTCATCTCCTGGAGAGCGTCCCATTGAAGAAGGCGGAAAAAACCGTCAAGAATGGCCGCTGTATAAGCGTCACTGTTCCTCAGCTTTTTTTTCAAATCTTTGGGGGGCGTTAATACTTTCGAATACTCGACAACAAACTGAGTGAAACGTGAGAACCAGCTATCAGTTGCCTTGGTGAACTCAAACCCAGGGATCGCTCTTCTCGTCAATTCCACCCAGAATTCACTCCCGTACCACGCCGAAAACTGCGCTGTGAGCTTCATACTATTAAAATGCTTGGGCTTCATCCCTTTAGGAAGTGTAATCTGTAGAAAATTAGGCAGGACAATGAATTGAGGCTGAACAAGATCGGGCTGTGCATCACCTTCATCCTCATCTGAATCATCCTGATTAGCTCCATCTTTCTGATTCTGAGAACGGTATTCGGTAAGCTTCTGCTGGAAAAACGCGTGAAGGGGATCTGACATCCTCAAGAAGTTGTATGTTGCGTCATGTGGATAAAAGTCCAGCAACCTCCTCTCGGCCTCCAACCCCTTTTTGGAAAGGTAACGCGCCGTTCCCTCGATAACAATTCTGATCCTACCTGGAGGTGGCTCAATGATTTCGGTACTATGAGTTGTTGCTACATCGTGTTTTAGTATTTTATTTTAGATTCTTATGCTATCCCTTTTTCCTAAACCGTTATTCGTGTGTGATAAAAGGAAATTTCACTTGTTATAATCCGGGAAGGAAATTTTCTTATTGTAAATAATGAAATCTTTAATAAATGGAATGATAAAAACGTATCTATGTTTGTT
Source organism: Eutrema heterophyllum (assembly GCA_002933915.1). Taxonomy (NCBI): domain Eukaryota; kingdom Viridiplantae; phylum Streptophyta; class Magnoliopsida; order Brassicales; family Brassicaceae; genus Eutrema; species Eutrema heterophyllum. The sequence continues at coordinate 59,471 of PKMM01024358.1, forward strand.
GTTTAAAAAAACAAAACCGACTTAAGAATAAAAAAAAAATAATATTCGGTTATGTTGATCATTATCGTTATAAAAAAAAAGAGAAAACACTGAAACCCTATCACTTTTCGTAAGAATACTTCGCGTATCCTTTCATATTTTTTATGTTCTTTTTTTGTTCTTGCGTTTAGCCGATTTCTATTCTTAACGTACTTTTTTTATGGTTTTGTGCAATTTTCAATTTCTTTTTTTACTTGCACACTAATCTAACTATATGTTTTTCTAGATGTGGTACTTTGAATCCAACAGGTGATCACTAGCAAGTTAAATGATACATTGAGAAGAGTTGTCATGCATCAGAAGGAGTTATCGATCGGCAACATGATCCAAAAGTGTTGAAAGGTTAGTTGAGTTTTCTCTGTTTGTAATGTCTATTTTTGTTGTTTTGACATATCTAATCAGTTGGTCGGGTCTTCGTCCTATCATAACTTCTAATTCATGTATATTTATCATCCAAACTTTTATTCGAATGATCTTAATTTATTTTTTGTTATTTGTTTATTTTCTTTGAGTTTGATATGTTGGGTGTATGAGTCTTTGATTGTTTCTGTAGTTTAAAATCTAATTTTGTGATTGTGTATATTTTTTTTTAGGTTACAGAGAAGAAGGTTTTGAAACAGAGGATTATAAGGGATCAGAAGAAAAATCTGTCAAAAGATGATTCGAATAGCCTCGATCTCTTTGAGTTTTTTTTTTTTTGAGCAAAAAATCTCCATCTCTTTGTTTGGCGTGCTTATTTTCATAGGGAGAGAGATCTTAAAGTTTTTGAGGGGATCTCATGAGTTTTTACAGAGAAATCGAGATTTCTGATATGGTGAGTTTAGGTTTTTGTTGATTTTATCTTTTTCCCAATTTACTCTCTACATGTTCCCCATATCGTTACTATGTAATCTTTTCGACTCACATACACTTTGTTTTATCTTTGAGTTGGATTGTGCGAATCAATGATTAGTTTTTTCTTCTCTTGGTTCATCTGCATCTCATTAGAACTTTGGGCGGAATACTTCTCTTTAAGGATGTTGTTACTTCTTTTTCCGAACTTTGTGCGGAATACTTCTCTTTGGATTGTGCGAATCAATGATTAGTTTTTTCTTCTCTTGATTCAGTTGTTAGCTTCCGTTGTTTCTCTATCTATAAGAGTTGTCGAATTCTTCTAATCGATTTTGCAACTTTTAAACCCTGTTTCAAGTCAACTCTTGCTTCTCCTCTCTTTTGTTTATGAACAATCAATCATCCAAACCTTTTTAGTGAAGATTTTCTTAACTTTTCTTCCATCTATCTTCTTATTTCGATTATGTCTATCCTTTGTACGGTTTATTTTTGTGATTTAGTTATGTGTGAGTAGTCTTTTTATGGATCGTAGGAATGGTTGATTTGGTATGATAAATGATGAGCTAATTATGTTTAGAACAAGATTATAGAAATTCTTATGTTTAGAAGTGATCTCTATGCTAGGATTGAAGTAGCTACTCAATTTCTAGATCATGGTCGATTTACACTCGGAAGAGGTTTGATAAATTGTCTAGAAAATTTCTAAATGTACTTTTAATGCTTAACCGATGGAAACCGCGATTAAGGTTAAATTGTTGGCAAGGACTCATGTTTCTTGCTTATTGATTAATTGGTTGCAATTGGGAAATTAGCATACTCAAATGATCAATAAAGGGTTTAATATCATGGAAGTGAATTAAGCTAGTTGTGTTTTCCTTGCCATAGAATTATGCTCATTGAGCGATTAGAAAACATCATTAGCAAGTCACCGAAAATTCCAAATCAAATACCATTACCTATCATCCATACTTTATTTTCTTGATAAAAACCGATTTTAGTGTGTTGTAGTATTTTAAGATTGTGTTTCTAAAATTAGCTTGCAATTGAATTGTCATTCCTGTATGTTTCTATTTTCTGTCATTTATTAGAAATTTTATTATCGTTAGTATCTTATAAACCAAAAAACCAAAAAATCGTATCGCTTAGCTTAAGTAGTTTTTTATATTTTTGGTGTGATATTCATTCTCCGTGTGGTTCGATACCCTTAGCTACTACAACTCGTGCCCTGCACTTGAGGTTTAGTTAGGGATAAAACTTATTATGAATCTCTCGTCAAGTTACGCCAACAACAACCATCAACAAACAACAAACTTCAAAGTATGGAGAAGAGGCAACAACATATCTATATACTTATTTGTGTAGTGATTTGCTTACGTGTCGTCTCCTCGGTGAGTTTCGGCTGCAAAAAGACGTTGATACCCTTAATGACTCATCTGTTATGTTGTGTGTCTGTTTCTTATTGGCAGTCATTTGCTTATGTGTCCGGTATACTTAAAACGAACCGATGTTGAGATAACCATGTCTTTTGACTTGATTTTGATTCGGTTTTGATTGCGTGGACCTGATTTAGCTATGTTCTCTATCGCCAAACCGTCGTAGAACCGGCGTTGGTTTCATCGCTTGGTTCGGATCTGAGTTTAATCACGGTTCTTTAAATACGTGTGATTAACTTATGTCTTTGTTTGAGACAGGTTTTTGATGGTTTTGGGACAAACGGTTTAGTTTATCATCTCAATTTATATTCTCTACTCTATTATTTAATAGTTTTGGAACAAATGGCATATATGCAAGTAAAATTATGATCATCACGGATTCAATCCATCATCACTTTGTAAGTAAAATTAAGGTCATCACGAATTCAATCCATCATCATGATAACAATATGGATCAAATTGGTATAACCATATATCTCAGTTATAGTTTTAAAAACCGGAATCAATTATAATTTTAAAAACTGGAATCAACGTGAATTGTTTAAAAAAAATATAGTGATAATATCCATTTATATAAAAGATAATTAACCTTGGTTTTAAAAAATGTAAAATTTCTTAATTAATTCATATATGATAGAGTCGGGTGAATATTTATTTTTCGCTTTTTTTTTGTGTCATCCTAGATATACCCAATTAATGTAAAAGTTAACTAACCTTAATTATATAAATTTTACTGAATTTTACATGATGAAGTCGGTTAGATATATATCAAATCCAAAAAAAAAAAAAAAATTGATTTAAACCCTAAATCCCTTTTCATATAAATAGAGCAATCTTCCATTAGAGTATATATATTATTCGTCCACCTATTTTTTTATCGTCTAGGTTTAGTTTAGTTTATGCGCAGTGCTATTACTATTTTATGAATTACAGCTGATTTTCATACGAAGAGATCTTGGTCTCTTTGTTGTTTTTTGTTTGTTTTCTTTGAATTTGATATGAAACTGCTTTTTTTTTAATTTGGTTTCAGATCGTGGAGAAAGATAGCTAGGGATCAAAACCAAAACGAAAAAAGACGGTAGACGTGTTTGTTTTGGTTTTAATGCTAATCTTCAAATTGTATGAAACGTTGTCAAGGATCTTTGAGTCCTCTTAGTTTCTTTGTTGTTGAAGTACTTTTTCTTCACATGGCTCAAGGTACAAAACTGGTGATCATATAAGAAATTGGAACATGGGACAGAGGGTGGATCGTGTTCTGCAGTTATTTACATCAGTAGAGAAGCTTTTGTTCCCTAGCCGTCGGTCGTCTATATGGACATCGGGTTCTTCCTTTGTTTGGAAAAAAATAATCTGAAACAGCTTATATTTTATGTTTCTGTTGGTTGTCTTTTCTTAGCAATTCTCAAAGGTCAAGATAGTTTATGTATTGTGCATGTGGGGAAGTGATTTCCGAATGAAAATCTGCATTTTATGTTTAGATATCGGTTATAGTTATTTTATCATTAGTTTTGAATCGATTAAAATTTTAGGAGCGGTTTGTTCAATGTTTGTCGCTACGAAGTGGTTTAGTTGACAATAAAATTGACCAAATACAAGACCAAGTTTGAAAGAACCTCGTGTCTAAAGGTACACATATATTTCGTGGGTTTTCGTTAGCATCTTAGACATATCATTAAAAGTTTATGTTCTTTAAACATACAGAACATAAAAAGAGCATCGTGGTTGAGTTCTTACAAACTTAGAAAGATAAACAGATAATTTAAACTTGTGTATAGTGAAGTACCGTAAAATACCGGATTGAAAACTTGTGATTAAAAACAATGATTATAAACGATACAACAAGAAACGAATTATGAAAGAAACATTCGAAACAGACCTATTCCATGTTAAAATGGAGACATAGAGTCGAGATATGATCTCTTTCCTTAATTCAATAAATCCCCCGTAGTGATACGGAACTGTAGGATTTTTTAATCCCAGGATACAACCGTGGCGAGACCGTTTCACACTCACTTGAAAGCAGAATCTACGAACTATATACTACGATATACACTTGAAAGCGGAATCTACGAGACCGTTTCACACTCACTTGAAAGCGGAATCTACGAATTTCATTTTACCCGAGGAAATTTCATTTTAGCCGAGAGATTTTCATTTTAGCCGAGGGATTTTTATTCCGGATGACCACAATATTCGTTTTAGCCGAGAGAATCCTTCCCGAATGGGGAGAAACAAAGTACAACTGTGTTCCTATGGTTCAACTATTAGCAACTACTTTATTAAAAAAAAAAACAATTATATTCAACATATAAAGAAATCATCCACTTAAGAACTCCAAACACATCTTAAACTATAAGAAAACAATTAAAAATATGGAAAACATGAATTTATCATTTTACTTATTCATATTTTTGTTTTCTCATCAAACACACCTTATACTATAAGGAAGACAATGGTAATGTTAACCATCTTATGATGGAAAAGAAACAAAATATATGATTTTGCACAAGTTGTACTATGAAAACCTCGTAAATGAAACGTAATAGTCGAAAATCATGTGGACAACTAGAACATAATAATTTATATCACGGGACAAATACAAAAAACCCTAAATTCGTGAAAGAAAAACTATTAGGAACTTCGTACAACTGGACACGTAAGGACAAGTATGTGTATAACACATGAATTTTTTATAATATTTCATTGCCAAATGTTGAAATTTCCGCCTTTTAATGATTTTTAAATTTAAAATATTTCAGATTTCCCCCCTAAATAATTTCCGCCTTATATGGTTTATTTGATCTCAGTTGAACCTAGTAGTCGTAGTTGTACCCAATAATTGAAACAAGTTCCACATACGATAAATCTCAAACCAGTTCAACAAAAACATACTAAAACCAGTGGACTTTCAAACAAGTTCCACAAACCAGAAATTGAACAAAAACATACTAAAATAAGTTCCAACGGTCGACTTCCAAAAACCATAAACTATAAATCTTTTGTTTCTTCTTGCCCTTTTGCCCCTTTTCCCCCTATTTCTTCTTGTCTTTTTTACCATCTTTCTTCTTGTCTTTCTTCTCCTCTGTATACGGTTGCATTGGTTGGCTATCATCATCGATATCCTGAAATTCAAACACAGTATTACTTAGTTGTCCCAGTTGTCCGAAATTCTACCAAACACACAAATTAATCAAACACAATATTATTTAGTTGTCCTAGTTGTCCGAAATTCTACTAAGAACACAAATTAATCAAACACATTATTATTTAGCTGTCCCAGTTGTCCGAAATTCTACCAAAAAACACAAATTACCATAGACATAGACGCTTCCTCCTCTACTTCGTCCCCATCACCATAGACTCTGACATGGAAATAACAAACCAGCTTAGCAAAAAGAAATGCAAATACTGTCAAAGAGATTTCATACACAAATCAAGGTAAAAGAAAGATTTTCCCAAGATGTTACTGTTGACCAACCTTAACTAATGCTGCAGCAAGGTATGCAGATATGCAGACTCACTTTCGATGACAAATGATTTGAAAAACACAAGAGGCTTAAACACAAGAAGCTTATTCCAGCAATAACCATCAGTTTGAAAGAAGAATCCATAGAGATTGAAGTAAAGCTTAGAATGTCAACTCACTAAACCCACATATCGCAACACATAACCGTGAAAGGAAACATAAATAAAAACATCCAAACTCCAAAGAGTGATTGATTGCGAGGTTCAGTAGGGTGAAACTTCGTGATCCAAGTCAACCTTTCTTTGCAGTAAAGCAGACTGGTTCCGTTGCAGAGTACATTCATCTCTTTGAGGATTTATCTACACAGGTTAGCGGGTTGACTGATAGAAAACATGAAGGGATCTTTATGAATGAGTTGTTAACAGAGATGCAAGAAGTGGTTAATATGTGTAAACCTGTGGATCTACAAGAAATGATTTCTACAGCTTATCATATGGAATCTAGTTCTCTGTATCGTGTGGTTTGTAGAGAAATACATTCAGAGGCTAAACCAACTGTACGCGTCAACACAACTAGATCTTACTCAAGTCATGCTCCTAATCTTGGTTGGAAGATTAGTCCATTATCAATTAACAACAACAACTCAGGCAGGCAGCTAACGTATACAAATCAAAGACCTCAAGTGAAACTGACTGAGGCACATATAGCTGAGAAAAATAAATTGGGATTGTGCTTTAAGTGTGATGATAAGTGGTCGGGACAACATGTTTGTCCAAATAAGTGGTTACAAGTTTTGACAGTTGTTAATGGGTTTGAAATGGAGATATTAGACCAGTCACTGGTGAATGTTGAAGAAGAGCGTTATACAGAAGAGTCAGAGATGATGGAGTTATCACTGATTCTTTTTTAGAGATCTCTTCTCCTACTACAACCAAGATGAAAGGATTGCTTAAAAAGTCTCAAATGATAGTGATGCTCGATAGTAGGGTTACGCATAATTTCATCTCTCCAGATGCAGTAAAGAAAGCTAAGCTCACTACTATGATGAATCACAACCTTAATGTGCTACTAGGAACATGGGTTTCAGTTAAAGGCACTGGAGTTTGCAAAAATGTTCAACTCATTTTGCAAGACTTAAAGTTTCAAACTGATTTCATTGTGTTAGAGTTGGGGAGTGCCGATATTATTTTGGGTGTTCAGTGGTTAAGGACACTTGGGAAATGTGTGGTAGACTGGGATAGTCATGAACTCACTTTCTCTTATCATGGGAAACCAATGACGCTGAAGGGAGATCCATCTCTGCATTCATCTAAGTTTTCTTTGCAATCTCTTCAACATGAATTTGAGGATTCCAAGGAAGAATTACAAATGGTGTTTGGCAGTTCTGAGATGAATAAATAAGAGGAAGAAATAATACCAATTGAGATATTACAAACTTTACAGAAGTTTGATGCAGTTTTTCAAGAACCTAAAGGATTAGCTCCGTTGAGGGGAAGAGAGCATGCTGTAAACCTGCAGCCAGGTATGGGACCAATAAGCGTGAGACCTTATCGTTACCCTCATGCTCACAAGGAGGCTATGGGAATTCTGGTTCATGAAATGTTGGATACAAGATTGATACGGCTCAGTCATAGTCCATACTCGAGTCCAGTCTTATTAGTGAAAAATAAAGCAACTCCTCGAGGTTCTGTGTGGATTATAAAGCATTAAACAGAGCCACAATCCCTGATAAATACCATATTCCTATGATAGATCAGTTGTTGGATGAGTTACATGGAGCACAACTATTCACTAAACTGGATCTTAAATCAGGGTATCATCATATCATAATGAAAGAAGAAGACATTGAAAAGACTGCTTTCCGGACTCATGACAATCATTTTGAGTTCTTAGTCATGCCTTTTGGCTTGACTAATTCTCCTGCGACTTTTCAATCTCTGATGAATGAGATTTCCAGACCCTTCCTATGCAAGTTTGTTATGGTTTTCTTTGATGATATATTAACATATAGTTCATCATTGGGAAATCATATACTGCATTTAGAGAAGTTGTTGGAGGTGTTTGCTACGCAGAAGTTGTTTGCAAACAGGAAAAAGTGTACTTTTGCTCAAAAACAAGTGGAGTACTTGGGGCATGTGATATCTAAAGATGGAGTGTCTACTGATGCATAGAAAATTGCAGCTGTGCAGAAGTGGCCAATACCAAAAACTGTGAAGGACTTGAGAGGGTTTTTGGGATTGACTGGATACTACAGACGCTTTGTCCAACACTATGGACTAATTGCTAAGCCACTGACAGAGCTACTTAAAAAAGATCAATTTGAATGGTCTTCTGCAGCACATGAGGCTTTTGATAGATTGAAGAGAGCAATGGTATCAGCTACAGTGCTAGCATTGCATGATTTTAATCAGATCTTCATAGTGGAGTCAGACGCATCTGGTTTGGGTCTAGGTGCTGTACTTATGCAAGATAGACATCCCATTGCGTATTTTAGCTATGGTTTAACAGAATGGCAATTGTGATGTCAATACAGAAGTGGTGTCATTATTTGCTGGGGAGAAGATTTTTGGTCATAACTGATCAACAGAGCCTCAAATATTTGTTGGAACAAAGAGAAGTGACATTGGATTATCATAGGTGGCTAACAAGGATTATGGGGTATGAATTTGATATTGAGTATAAGGTTGGCAGTGAGAATAAAGTCGCATATGGACTTTCGAGGATCATGAATTATACTCCAGCCACTACAACTCACTCCCTTCTTGCATTGACTGTTCCTTCAACTCTGCAGTTATAAGATTTGTATACTGAAATTAATGAAGATTTGGGTATTCAGAAGATAATAGCTAAGATTGCAGCTGGGGCAACTGTAAAACTTGGTTATACTGTGGGGGATGGAAGGTTGTTCTACAAACAAAGGCTGGTGATTCCTCATTCTTCCACCTCTTATTATGTTGATTCTACATGAATACCATGACAACTTGTTGGGGGGTCATTCAGAAGTATTTTGAACCTTGCAACGTATTCAAGCTGTTTTTCATTGGTCTAAAATGAGGAAAAGAGTCCAACAATATGTTTCTGAGTGTAGTGTTTGTCAAACACATAAATATTCCACTCAGTCTCCTGTGGGAAGATATTTCAATGGACTTCATTGAGGGCTTGCCATTATCTCATGGAGTGAATGTAATTTTGGTAGTTGTGGATCGTTTGAGTAAGTATAGCCGTTTTATCAGCTTGAAACATCCTTTTCTGCAGTGGATGTCTCACTAAAGTTTGTTCAAGAGGTTATTAGACTTCATGGGTTTCCCAAGTCTATTATATCCGATAGAGATAGAATTTTTCTGAGCAACTTTTGGAGAGAGTGTTTTGACACACCGGGATTATCCCGGCGTGCAGGTTTTACCCTTTTTAACTAGGCCGCAAGTGCACAGCAAACGTGGTAGTATGTAGGATCAAATCCACGAGGCGACGTTGTTTAATTTTTAACGAGTTCTAACTTATGTCCAGACGGAAACTATTTTTATGAGTTTGTCACGGTCTAGCAAAATGAACTAAACTAAACAATAAATATAAATCTAATCCTAATGAACAGTAGCTAAGCGGATGGTTATTTCGAGGTTGTAAATCAATAAACGAAGCGTTGGGCAATCGGGTTTTCTATAGGGTTCATGGCTGATTTTTACTAAGAATTTGCTAGGATTTCTAAAGCGATTTTTGTCGTCTTTGGATTCTCGAACTTGGAATACGGATACTGTGCGTAGTCTACTCTCGTACTCCTCCATACCTACAACCTTAATACTCGAACGGTAGCTTTTGTCTCCGCCCGCGCATAAGATTAGTGATTATTGCTCAAAGGTCGTTTACCCTCACAACTCCACCACAAGTATACTTTTGAAATCTTGTGACGGTTTTGCTCGTCTACCCTAGGTCAAGCAATTAGATTCAGCACTTTCGTGGCTCTAAAATACCTAAGTTCAATTGCAAGGAGATCAATCAAGCAAAAATGCATTAAGAGAAAGGATAGAACGAAGAACCCTAATCGGTATCCTAGTCTAAAAACCTAGACAAAAATCAAACCATGAGAGCCCCTTTGAAACCCTATACCCAACAGGGGGATTACTCAGCCATAGCTGAGGTAAACATAATCAATAAATTCAATAGAAAACAGTATGTCAAAGGGGATGAAGAAAGCTTCTCTATCGAAGAACACGAGTTGAGAATCCTTTCTCCAAACCAAAAGAAAACAAGTGCAAAAGTCGCTAGGGGTTCGCTCCTGCCTTCAAGCGTGATAAAAGTCTGTATCCCTTGTCTAAAAGACCTAAAACAAGTATTTATAAGCGTAATCTTCGTTTAGGGTTTGATGAGAAATGACGGTTTTGGCCTCGGGTGAAGAAACAAATGATTTGGGCGCAACAGGAGCTGGCCGCGGGTGCGGGCTCTCTAGGCGCGGCGAACATGGGTCTTGCCGCGGGTGGAGCTTCTCCAGGTGCGGTGGACTTCTTCTTCGGGCAGCTTCATTTGCCTTTAGTGCTTTGGGTATATTTAAGGATCCAACAATTGGATTGCCTCCAATCCAATTGCCTTTGAAAGCTCGTTGTATCTACTTTGTTGTATCCAAATTTGGGGATGATCGGACGGTGAGAAGGTCTCCATTTGCTGCAAGACTTCTTGGCGGTCCAAGTTTATCCAAAAACGTACTTTTGCTCCGAAATGCACTCTTTTATCCTAAGTTACTTGAAATGTCTTTCAAAACTCTAAAACATGAAAATCACTTGAAAACCTTTGAAAACGGAGTTAAAACACCTGCAAAAGAATATGAAAGTGATCCACAAAAATGGTCAAAAACCGGTGTTATCAACTCCCCCAGACTTAGATCTTTGTTTGTCCTCAAACAAAACATAAATCTAAACTCGGAAAGAGGTTTTCGAAAATATAGGAACTAACAAAATTCTCAGTGACCGTCCTTCTAAACCATAACCAACGTAATGCATCAATCGGACTTAGTCTAGAAAATTCTCACCAAAGTACTACAACGCTAGTCCACGGTATCCGTCATGCGGAAATCTAACCACTTTAGATTCTAACTTCCAGTCAACTAGCTCTTAACATTCATTAAATATTGCGTGATTCTTATCAAAGATACTAAACAAGACAATCGAGGCTATGCATTAAGGGCTTTTTAGAGGTGAGGTTAAAAGTGTTTTGGGTTACCGTATTTTCTTCGGAGGATGCTAGATATTATGCAAAACAGCAAGAGAGGATGGAGCTGTTGATATCCACAGTTTCCAGTCACTTCCTACTCGCATAAAGCCTGAAATACTAAAAAGAAAAACGTCAACAGAAAAAGAAAGATAAAATAAAAGGAAAGAAAAACATACACAATGGGTTGCCTCCCATCAAGCGCTTTTGGTTAAAGTCGTTAGCTCGACTTTTTGGTGAGATTAAGTGTGAGCAGTAGGTGTCTCGGGAACAAATGTTCCTTTTGCACCATCTAGTTTGTGCTTGATTTCGCCTTTCTTCGGTATCACCTTCTTCTTTCCGCATTTATTCAGAATTTTTACGTTTCGAAGAGCTTGCTTCATCTTCTCAACCATTTCTTCCACTCGTTCTTCCTTGGTATCTCTTAAATCGGGTGGAATATTGATCTTAATTTTTGCAAATGGTTTAGAAGTGAGTGGTGGACTTACCTTTTGCAAATGATATCATTCGTCTCAGCAGCCAGCTGACAAAGCAAATAGCAATTCAATCAGGTTATATCAAAACAATGCAAAAAAAAAAAAAAAATACGAAGCAAAGCCTTACCTTGGCTTGCGTATGAGCTATCTTCTTAAACCTCTCCAACTCGCGAAGCTGGCACAGAGGTGGAAGACTACGCTCTCCAACCTTGAACTGCCGAAATAAATCAGTACAAGAGTCCGGGTCACCAACTAACGGCTCCTTCTTGTCATAACAGAAAAAGATGCTGTGAGCAGTATCACCCCGTCTAAGGATTGTTCGCCGCAACTTGCGTTTCGACGGACTACTAGCCTCATCGTCCAGAGCCGACCTCTTCAGATCCCTCTTCTCAGATATCGGAGCTTCAGCGATAACCTCGGCATGGATCGCTGCACCATAACCAGGAGTGCGATCATCAGCTTTTACCGTGGTCGAGTCAGTAGCACACTCTTTGGATCGACCAGAGGACGATTTCTTATTCTTCTTTTTCTTTTTCTTGGTAATTTAATGATCACCTTCCACCTCGTCGATCGATTTCTCAACCTGATCTGCCATAACATTACCACCCTCTACCCCGACCGTGGTCCCAACCTGATCCACTTCACCAGCTTTGGCCGCATCCAGGGTGCCATCGATGGACTTTGTTGAAGTCTCGCCAACTCTAAACAAAGCCTGAGAGTAGTCCGGAAGCTCGTCAAGATCAATCTTCACCATTTTCGCCTTTTTATGTCGGATAATCCTAGCTGCAACCACAAATAATAAGAACCCTACGCAAAGAAAGCGACAATCGGGAAAAAATCGAAAAACTAACCTTTCTCAGGACGATCTGCTCTCTTCGCGGCACGAGCTGCTCTTCTCTCGAGAATCTCGTTATATATATTGGGCCACAGAACTCGACTAGCTTCCTTAAGCTTCCTTGCGTCGTCAAACCACTTCGAAGAAAGATGGTGATAAAGAGGGTTATGAACTACAAAAAAGAAAGATGTTAAGACCGAAAAAGAAAACCGAAACTCATACATCATGACAATTTCTACCAATATTCGCGTTCCAATTCACCTTGAAGCACATATCGGGGTTAGATACTGAAGCTGAGCAAATTTTAACAAAAAAGTATTTCATCTCCCAACCACCTAAACTACCAGGTCTCGGCCCAGTAATGATGTCGAACCCCGACTTCATATTTGCCGACATATACCACGGCTTCGCCTGGGCGATAGTTACCCGAGTAAACGCCTCAAACGTTCGTCTAGACATTGGAACGCCATTCTCCACAGCCAAAGAAAAAAGCCCAACAAAACTGCCTATTGTCGCCGGCCTCAGTTGAGATATTGCAACCTTCCGACAGTTGCAAAATCCAATCAATGAACTCGGTATAGGAAATCGAAGTCCGCACGACCTAAACCAGTCTTCATATACACACAAGTAATCTTCGGTAACATGCCATGGTTGTTCATTCGAGCTAGGCACCAAGTAATCCACCTCGGCTGAAGCATGACCCGCATGAAGAGCCACTTCGACAGAAGCTATCGACGAACAAGATGGCCCAACACTAATAGGTTCAACATGTATTGGCCGAATTAGCGGCGGCAGAACAAATTCTTCATCTTCACGCACCAAAAAGGGCTCCAAATTGCCTAAACTAGTATCAATTTGAACGCCCTCGTCTTCGACATCTTCATCGAGCAACTCGGGAATATCAAACACGTCCCTAGACAAACTAGACCCTAAAAAACAAAATTAGACTCCTGATTTAATATGTCCTCTGAACTCGACGAGTCCGAAGAACTCTCGGAGACAAGCTCATGATTAGTCATGGACTCATATGACGAGCTAGAATCAACAAGATTCATGAACAAAATTCGACAAAAAAATACTAAGAAATATGAAGAACATGATGAGGATTCACCGGAAAATTCAAAGCTACCGAGCAAATCGGCAAAATCAAGCCACAAAATAAAAATAAACACGGCGGTGATGTCGCCCAAAAAAAAAGGAGAGAGAAAGAAAAAAGCTAGAGAGAGAAAGCATTACCTTATATAGCTTGAGAAAAGGGTAGTTTAGGATTGAACTTGATGGGTTTAGAAATAGGAGTGGAGTTCATATTGGGGCATTGGGTAGATGGAAGCCATCCTTGTATGCATCGGTTGTTCTTTACTCTTAGCATTTTGTCAAAGTTCATTCCTTCGTTGAGAGATCCCTTTGCTCGGAAACCACCACATGATTGAGATCACTTTTATCTCAAAACCTTTCCCTAAGCCAAGTGAGTTCACTTGACGTGCATAAGCATGATTCACCGTTTGCACTTAATGAATGTTAAAGAGTTGGATGATAGGAATTCTTGTGGATGCTAAGGCTTAGACCCATTTCGTGTTGCAAAGAGTATGGCTAAATCTTTTGAAGTAGAGGTTGTTTGTGCATCATATAACTACTCTCAAGGGCATTGACTTGAATTCTTTTGTTGGTATTCTCGGACATGAATTCCCACTTTCAAACCTCTCTCTCACCTTATTCTTGTTTGTTTGCTTGAAGATAAGCAAAATAGTAAGTTTGGGGGAGTTGATATACTCATATTTTACATGTTCTAGCATGCATTTTACTTAGAGTTTTGTGTCATTTGCATGCATAATCATGGTTTTGTCTTGAATTTGGGTCTCATTTAGAGTTCAGGACATTTGCATTAGGTCCTTGTGAGTTTTTGCATCATTTGGAGTGTTTTCTAGGTGTTTGGAGACAATTTGGATATATTTGGAGAAATGGACCAAAGTAGAATGCAAAGTCCATCCGAGACGCCGGAAAGATGTGGCTGGACGGAGGCCTTATTATCTGAATCAGCTTCAATATCCTCATGGAAGTTGTAGAGGAGTGAGTTAGCTGTCCATAGTAGTTTGAATCAGGCCATTTGGACGTCTGGTTTGGAAGATATGGCTGTTTTACTGAAGACGTACCCGTCTGGCCGCAACACCAAGCGCTTACACCGACCAAGACTACTTCCATCCACAAACCGGTGCAACAAAACCATGCTCCATCAGAAGCTAAGCACCGACCTGTGGCAAGTTTTACACCGACCCGTTGCGTTCCATGTGCTTGCTGCTTGGCTGAAGAAGAAGCCCACACCGACCGACCACGAAACCATGCAACAAAGCGGTTCACAAACCCATCACTTACACCGGTTTGTTGCACTGTCCGGTGGCCGAGCGGTGTGACCACCACCTATCACGACCCACTTCAACCAAGTCAGTACCTGGTTTGTCCCGGGTCGACCCGGTTCGCCCACTCCTTACTATAAATACTCTAAACCTAATTTTCTTAGGATTATCTCTTTTTCTCTTGCTAACAACATTTCCTTTGGAGGATTCTTGGATTTTGTAAGAGAGATCTTGATTTTATTTATGCAATCTAAGTTTTAGTTTCTTAATCTCTTCTAATCTTTCATCTTTCTATTCTCTAATCATGATTAACAACACCTCTTTCATGAGATTTGGTGTGTTCTTCATGATTAGTGAGTAGTTCTTTTTAAAGCTCATGGATGAGGTAGATTAGGGGAATTTAGTGATTGATCTATGATGTTTAGGGCTTAGTTTACATCTTTCTTCTCTTATTTAGTGTTCATAATGCTAGATTAGGCTTGAGAGAGTTAATCTAGATCATAGGGAATTTCATGCACACAAGGTGTTCGATGAAATTCCTCAAAGAGCTAATTAAGAGATTAGTTGTTTAAGGAGTATTAGGGCTATTGGAACTTATGATTAATGCTTGTTGATTGATTTTTCACAAATGAGAGTTTGTTCTTGATTAGTTAATTAGCAAAGTGATTAAGGCCATGAGAGTGGATTAATCTTGTTTAAGTGTTCTAGGCTAAGGGAATTTGTTGATTGTATGAAATGACATTATAGGTTGATCATTGAAGTCCCCAAAGTCAATAACCTCATCCAAGAGCTTGCCTTTATTAATTTCTTAATCTCGTTTAGCATCGCTTATTACTTGCTTGTTTAAATTTGAATCATTAGGTTGCTGATAAAACCAATTCCCCTTTGTTTGCTTAACTTAGAGAGTTTCTTGCATTCTTGTTGCATTAAACTAAACCATGATTGGATTGACACCTTAAGTACTACGATGATATGAGTAAGCTTAAGGATTGATTCCTAGGAAAAATCCTACTTATCAACGAGAAAGACCCTTCCCCAGACTTACTTCGCACCGTCTCGGTGTGAAAATAAATCAAGAGCAAGGTAAAACAGACTCAAGAAAATAAAATAAAATAGAAGGGAGAGTAAAACAAAAGAAAACTTACCGGTGGGTTGCCTCCGACCCAGCGCTTGCTTAAAGTCATTAGCTTGACTTGATAGCCCTTTAGGCGTGGGATGGATCACCGAGGGGAGTGGTTTGTCCAAGTGATCGTTGGGCTAGTACCGCTCGGTAGTACCGACCCAGGATTGGTTGGTGCGGGGCAAGAGAAGTGAATGCCGAGTGAATCGTGTTCAATCCGGGTGAGTGTGTCGGTCGGTTCTGGAGCGGTATGAATTGAGCTGTGGATCGGCATAACTCCCTGTCCCAATACCGATCCAGTGTACCGACCCAGGATGGGTCGGTACTGTCTTATGGAAACACCATTTTTGCCTTGGCCATCTCTTCTTGCTTCAAACCCGATCGAGCTTGGTTCCAAAGTCTCCAATCACCTCCAAGATGTCTTCAAATCCCTAGAAATCACTCAAAATCATGCAAGACTCACTAGGACCTAATGCAAAACATCCTATAATCTAATTGGGACTAGAACACTATGAAAATGCTATGAAACACATGCAA
>PKMM01024358.1:75835-171246 GCA_002933915.1 Eutrema heterophyllum
GAACATTTGAATTTAATATTTTATGTTTTTTTTTTTGAACAAATTTAAATTATGTTTACTGAATTTATTTTAATCATAATTAATTTCTTTTTTATAATTAATTAATTATTAAATTATAATTAATAATTAAAAATTTAATTAATTCAATAAAATATAAAAAACAATTAATTGAATATCCGTCGGAAATATCCCGTCGGAAATAATACGTCGTCGGAACTCCGTCGGATATAATTCCGACGGTTTCCCGACATAATTTTTCGATTAAGATCCGTCGGAAAACGACCCGTCGGAATTCTGTCAGAATTGTTTCCGACGGTATTCCGACGGTGTTCCGATGCATAGTTCCGATCAACTTATCCGTCGGAAGCCCGTCTTAAAGTTGAATAGCTTGTTACATGCTATACACAAGTTTAAATTATCTGTTTATCTTTCTAAGTTTGTAAGAACTCAACCACGATGCTCTTTTTATGTTCTGTATGTTTAAAGAACATAAACTTTTAATGATATGTCTAAGATGCTAACGAAAACCCACGAAATATATGTGTAACTAAACCACTTCGTAGCAACACACATTGAACAAACCGCTCCTAAAATTTTAATCGATTCAAAACGATGATAAAATAACTATAACCGATATCTAAACATAAAATGCAGATTTTTCATTCGGAAATCACTTCCCCACATGCACAATACATAAACTATCTTGACCTTTGAGAATTGCTAAGAAAAGACAACCAACAGAAACATAAAATATAAGCTGTTTCAGATTATTTTTTTCCAAACAAAGGAAGAACCCGATGTCCATATAGACGACTGACGGCTAGGGAACAAAAGCTTCTCTACTGAAGTAAATAACTGCAGAACACGATCCACCCTCTGTCCCGTGTTCCAATTACTTATATGATCACCAGTTTTGTACCTTGAGCCATGTGAAGAAAAAGTACTTCAACAACAAAGAAACTAAGAGGACTCAAAGATCCTTGACAACGTTTCATACAATTTGAAAATTAGCATTAAAACCAAAACAAACACGTCTACCGTCTTTTTTTCGTTTTGGTTTTGATCCCTAGCTATCTTTCTCCACGATCTGAAACCAAATTAAAAAAAAAAAGCAGTTTCATATCAAATTCAAAGAAAACAAACAAAAAACAACAAAGAGACCAAGATCTCTCGTATGAAAATCAGATGTAATTCATAAAATAGTAATAGCACTGCGCATAAACTAAACTAAACCTAGACGATAAAAAAATAGGTGGACGAATAATATATATACTCTAATGGAAGATTGCTCTAATTATATGAAAAGGGATTTAGGGTTTAAATCGATTTCTTTTTTTTTGGATTTGATATATATCTAACCGACTTCATCATGTAAAATTCAGTAAAATTTATATAATTAAGGTTAGTTAACTTTTACATGAATTGGGTATATCTAGGATGACANCCTAGCTATCTTTCTCCACGATCTGAAACCAAATTAAAAAAAAAGCAGTTTCATATCAAATTCAAAGAAAACAACAAAGAGACCAAGATCTCTCGTATGAAAATCAGATGTAATTCATAAAATAGTAATAGCACTGCGCATAAACTAAACTAAACCTAGACGATAAAAAAAATAGGTGGACNTGAAAAGGGATTTAGGGTTTAAATCAATTTTTTTTTTTTTTTTGGATTTGATATATATCTAACCGACTTCATCATGTAAAATTCAGTAAAATTTATATAATTAAGGTTAGTTAACTTTTACATGAATTGGGTATATCTACGATGACACAAAAAAAAGCGAAAGATAAATATTCACCCGACTCTATCATATATGAATTAATTAAGAAATTTTACATTTTTTAAAACCAAGGTTAATTATCTTTTATATAAATGGATATTATCACTATATTTTTTTTAAACAATTCACGTTGATTCCGGTTTTTAAAATTATAATTGATTCCGGTTTTTAAAACTATAACTGAGATATATGGTTATAGCAATTTGATCCATATCGTTATCATGATGATAGATTGAATTCGTGATGGTTATACCAATTTGATCCATATTGTTATCATGATGATGGATTGAATTCGTGATGATCTTAATTTTACTTACAAAGTGATGATGGATTGAATCTGTGATGATCATAATTTTACTTGCATATATGCCATTTGTTCCAAAACTATTAAATAATAGAGTAGAGAATATAAACTGAGATAATAAACTAAACCGTTTGTCCCAAAACCATCAAAAACCTGTCTCAAACAAAGACATGCGTTAATCACACGTATTTAAAGAACCGTGATTAAACTCAGATCCGAACCAAGTGATGAAACCGACGCCGGTTTTAGGACGGTTTGGCGATAGAGAACATAGCTAAATCAGGTCCACGCAATCAAAACCGTATAAAAATCAAGTCAAAAGACATGGTTATCTCAACATCGGTTCGTTTTAAGTATACCGGACACATAAGCAGATGACTGCCAATAAGAAACAGACACACAACATAACAGATGAGTCATTAAGGGTATCAACGTCTTTTTGCAGCCAAAACTCACCGAGGAGACGACACGTAAGCAAATCACTACACAAATAAGTATATAGATATGTTGTTGCCTCTTCTCCACACTTTGAAGTTTGTTGTTTGTTGATTGTTGTTGTCGGCGTAACTTGACGAGAGATGCATAATAAGTTTTATCCCTAACTAAACCTCAAGTGCAGGGCACGAGTTGTAGTAGCTAAGGGTATCGAAACACACGGAGAATGAATATCACACCAAAAATACAAGAAACTACTTAAGCTAAGCGATACGATTTTTTGGTTTCTTCGTTTATAAGATACTAACGATATTAAAATTTCTAATAAATGACAGAAAATAGAAACATACAGGAATGACAATTCAATTGCAAGCTAATTTTAGAAACACAATCTTAAAATACTACAACACACTAAAATCGGTTTTTTATCAAGAAAATAAAGTATGGATCATAGGTAATGGTATTTGATTTGGAATTTTCGGTGACTTGCTAATGATGTTTTCTAATCGCTCAATGAGCATAATTCTATGGCAAGGAAAACACAACTAGCTTAATTCACTTCCATGATATTAAACCCTTTATTGATCATTTGAGTATGCTAATTTCCCAATTGCAACCAATTAATCAATAAGCAAGAAACATGAGTCCTTGCCAACAATTTAACCTTAATCGCGGTTTCCATCGGTTAAGCATTAAAAGTACATTTAGAAATTTTCTAGACAATTTATCAAACCTCTTCCGAGTGTAAATCGACCATGATCTAGAAATTGAGTAGCTACTTCAATCCTAGCATAGAGATCACTTCTAAACATAAGAATTTCTATAATCTTGTTCTAAACATAATTAGCTCATCATTTATCATACCAAATCAACCATTCCTACGATCCATAAAAAGACTACTCACACATAACTAAATCACAAAAATAAACCGTACAAAGGATAGACATAATCGAAATAAGAAGATAGATGGAAGAAAAGTTAAGAAAATCTTCACTAAAAAGGTTTGGATGATTGATTGTTCATAAACAAAAGAGAGGAGAAGCAAGAGTTGACTTGAAACAGGGTTTAAAAGTTGCAAAATCGATTAGAAGAATTCGACAACTCTTATAGATAGAGAAACAACGGAAGCTAACAACTGAATCAAGAGAAGAAAAAACTAATCATTGATTCGCACAATCCAAAGAGAAGTATTCCGCACAAAGTTCGGAAAAAGAAGTAACAACATCCTTAAAGAGAAGTATTCCGCCCAAAGTTCTAATGAGATGCAGATGAACCAAGAGAAGAAAAAACTAATCATTGATTCGCACAATCCAACTCAAAGATAAAACAAAGTGTATGTGAGTCGAAAAGATTACATAGTAACGATATGGGGAACATGTAGAGAGTAAATTGGGAAAAAGATAAAATCAACAAAAACCTAAACTCACCATATCAGAAATCTCGATTTCTCTGTAAAAACTCATGAGATCCCCTCAAAAACTTTAAGATCTCTCTCCCTATGAAAATAAGCACGCCAAACAAAGAGATGGAGATTTTTTGCTCAAAAAAAAAAAAACTCAAAGAGATCGAGGCTATTCGAATCATCTTTTGACAGATTTTTCTTCTGATCCCTTATAATCCTCTGTTTCAAAACCTTCTTCTCCGTAACCTAAAAAAAAATACACAATCACAAAATTAGATTTTAAACTACAGAAACAATCAAACACTCATACACTCAACATATCAAACTCAAAGAAAATAAACAAATAACAAAAAGAGAGAAGCCCCGCCATGGAGCCACCGCCCATGGGAGCGGATCCGCCGGGCTCTCCCTCTCTTGCGCCTGATTCGTCAAAGGTTTCTTCACCAAAAAAAAAAATTGGATATGTGATTGTGAAAGACGCTTGGGTCTCGAGTGCTCATCTTCAGCCGGAGTTCGTGGTTTTAAATGGAGTAGCGGAAGTGACAATTCCTGAGGAAATCACAGGGGATGTGGCTCCTCTATGGGGGAAATTTGTTGTGGGTTATTTCATGGGAGATGCCCCTCATGTGGTACGATTCATGCAACTGTAAATCGGATTTGGGCCTCCACCGAACGACACCAAAAAATTGATGTGCAATTCCTAAACAAGACGACAGTTTTGTTCCTGATTGAAAGCCAACGCTGCCGCGAGAGAGTTGTGAAGAGAAAATACTGGCATATAGCTGATATGCCATTGGTGATCAATGAGTGGAATCCTGAGATGGCTCAAAACCCCCCGGATCTTACAGCTATGCCGCTATGGGTTGACCTCAGAGGAGTCCCTGGATATCTGTTCTCACATGAGGGACTAACGGAAAAAATCTGTTTCAAAAACAAGGAAGGGGAAAATACAACGATTGACGTACTTTACCAATGGCTACCTCCACGCTGCAACTCTTGCCTTAAATGGGGACATAGCGACAGAAACTGCTCGGTGGCAAAGAAAGTAAAGATACTCTCAAGGGAGGAGAATAAGGAGGAAGTAGAGGGACATGCTACAACAGATAGCGTTCCAGAGAAATTGACAGAAGTAGTTACAGTCCAAGAGATTGCACACAAACTACTTCGAGATCTTGAGAGAACCACAACTCTGGTGGTTAAAGAGAAAGAGAGGGAAGTTAATATTACCGAGAGTAACAAAGAAAATCATGTGAATGCAGAGGATCGAGACACTGCAGTAGCAGAGTGGACAATGGTAACTCGTCAAGGGAAATCAACATCTCCACTGCGTATGAAAAATGATGATAAAAAAAGAGCAGGATCTGTTTCTATAAATGGTTTTGACATTTTATGTAGCCTTCGGGAGGAGGGAGAACTTGCCGAAGAAGGAAAGGATACAGAAATAGAAATCTGTGAGGAGGAAGAAAGTGGTGATTCAGAAGAAGATGAGACTGAAAAGGATCATAGATCCAGCAGACTGAGGGAAAAAGAGGTAAAACCCTCTCAACGTGCAGGTAATGGATATCGTCGGAGTCCATCCAGAGGTCCACCAAAACCAATAGTCAGCCGCAAGGAGTTGGGAAACCAAAACATAAAGAAAGCTTCCTCGCGGAAGTTATGACGTCATTTTTCTCTTGCACTACAGGAAAATCGGGTTTTAATAGCAATTCATGATAGCAGTTTTTATGCTTCTGCTATCGTTGACATATGTATGACTTTTGCATAGCGTTTCGGAAATAGTAAACGCTATGATATGTTAGGCGGCAAAAATAATGTGCTCGCGCTCATTTTTTGCTTCTCCAGTTGTTGTATAATAGCGCATATGAATTGTAAAACGTTATCGTAGGATAATTTCATTAGCCGCCAAAGTAAAATAAATGGAGCCAAAAATTATTTTGGTGAAATTTTTTGTTTTCAACCCAAAAACATATGGTCGACTAACACATAGTATTCTGAAAAAATCCCCTTTTGCTAGCTCTCTATTCTCTTCTCTCTTCTCTCTTCTCTCTTCTTCACTCTCGTTCCTTTGTCTCGATCCCTCTCTTCTCTCTTCTCTCAGTGTCGAGGATCCCAGTCTTGATCTCTCTTCTCTCTTCTTTTCACTCTCGATCCCTCTCACTTTCAATCTCGATCTCTCTAACTCTCAGTGTCGATCTCTCTTACTCTTAGTCTCGATTCCTCTCACTCTTAGTCTCGATCCTCGATTCCTCGTCTTCTTCATCGTTCTAAATCGAATTGGTGTGGTGTAATTTGACATTGAAGGTGAAATTGTGTTTGGGTTTTCGCTATTTGTATAGATTTAAGGTTTTAATTTACATACTGGTGGGTTGCCTCCGACCCAGCGCTTGCTTAAAGTCATTAGCTTGACTTGATAGCCCTTTAGGCGTGGGATGGATCACCGAGGGGAGTGGTTTGTCCAAGTGATCGCTGGGCTAGTACCGCTCGGTAGTACCGACCCAGGATCGGTCGGTGCGGGGCAAGAGAAGTGAATGCCGAGTGAATCGTGTTCAATCCGGGTGAGTGTGTCGGTCGGTTCTGGAGCGGTATGAATTGAGCTGTGGATCGGCATAACTCCCTGTCCCAATACCGATCCAGTGTACCGACCCAGGATGGGTCGGTACTGTCTTATGGAAACACCATTTTTGCCTTGGCCATCTCTTCTTGCTTCAAACCCGATCGAGCTTGGTTCCAAAGTCTCCAATCACCTCCAAGATGTCTTCAAATCCCTAGAAATCACTCAAAATCATGCAAGACTCACTAGGACCTAATGCAAAACATCCTATAATCTAATTGGGACTAGAACACTATGAAAATGCTATGAAACACATGCAAGAAATGAAACCTAAGATAAATGAATGCTCAAACGATGCAAATTATGAGGATATCATCGGCTAGGCATCATCTCGCCTCGTCGGGTAGGCATGATCTCGCCTCGTCGGCGAGGCATCATCTCACCTCGTCGGCGAGGCATCATCTCGCCTCGTCGGCTTGACATCTTATGGCATTGTTGGCTAGGCATCATCTCGCCTCGTCGGCTAGGCATCATCTCGCCTCTTCGGCTAGGCATCATCTTGCTTCGTTGGCTAGGCATCATCTCGCCTCGTCGGCTAGGCATCATCTCGCTTCGTCGGCTCGGCATTTTCTCGCCTCATCGGCTAGGCATCATCTCGCCTCGTCGGCTTGGCATCTTCTCGCCTCGTCGGTTCGGCATCATCTTGCCTCATTGGCTCGGCATCATCTCGCCTCGTCGGCTCCGCATCCTCTCGCCTCTTCGGCTCGGCATCCTCTCGCCTCGTCGGCTCGGCATCCTCTCGCCTCGTCGGCTCGGCATCATCTCGCCTCGTCGGCTCGGCATCATCTCGCCTTGTTGGCTTGACATCACCTTAACCTCTCTTCAACACCATCTTGGCTCGACGACAACAACAAAATAGACACCTAGGCATCGTTTTTGCTTGGCACCTTTTCGGCTAAACAATGAGAGGGGCTTGTAGCTGGCGAAGACATATGATCTCGACCTCGATTACTTTTACCTCGTGACAATCACTTATGAGTCTGACGAGCTGGGGGGCTAACTGTTTGTGTCGGTTTACACCCAGCCGAGATCCACTATTAAAAAGGACTAAGTAAAAGAGATGGAAAGCCAAAAAATATGGAGAGCCAACAAGAGGGAGAGCCAAAAAAGAAGGAGAGCCAAAAAAGAGGGAGAGCCAAAAGATGGAGAGCCAAAAAGAGGGAGAGCCAAAAAGATGGAGAGCCAAATCAGACCAAACCAGCTCGGACCGACCCGAACCAGCTCACCTCGGACCAAACCAGCTCGGACCGACCCAAACAAGCTCGCCTCGTACCAAACCAGCTCGGACCGACTCGAACCAGCTCGTCTCGGACCGAGCCAAGAAGAAAATATTAAAGCCCAACTTCCATGGGCCGAGCCGAGGTCTTCATGGGCCGAGGCGAAGACACGTCATTCCATGGGCCAAGCCGACGGCCCGTTAGACGACCTAAGTCATCGTTCGCCCTAGGAGACGATCCAAGTTGGCGGCCGCGTAGAGATAAAAGGAAATCTTCCGAGAATATCTCCGAAGATTTTTGCCTAGGCGCTTCACTAAACTTGTATAAATAGGAGACTAGTTTGTTCATTAAGGNGCTCGGCATCCTCTCGCCTCGTCGGCTCGGCATCATCTCGCCTCGTCGGCTCGGCATCATCTCGCCTTGTTGGCTTGACATCACCTCAACCTCTCTTCAACACCATCTTGGCTCGACGACAACAACAAAATAGACACCTAGGCATCGTTTTTGCTTGGCACCTTTTCGGCTAAACAACGAGAGGGCCTTGTAGCTGGCGAAGACATATGATCTCGACCTCGATTACTTTTACCTCGTGACAATCACTTATGAGTCTGACGAGCTGGGGGGCTAACTGTTTGTGTCGGTTTACACCCAGCCGAGATCCACTATTAAAAAGGACTATGTAAAAGAGATGGAAAGCCAAAAAATATGGAGAGCCAACAAGAGGGAGAGCCAAAAAAGAAGGAGAGCCAAAAAAGAGGGAGAGCCAAAAGATGGAGAGCCAAAAAGATGGAGAGCCAAATCAGACCAAACCAGCTCGGACCGACCCGAACCAGCTCACCTCGGACCAAACCAGCTCGGACCGACCCAAACAAGCTCGCCTCGTACCAAACCAGCTCGGATCGACTCGAACCAGCTCGTCTCGGACCGAGCCAAGAAGAAAATATTAAAGCCCAACTTCCATGGGCCGAGCCGAGGTCTTCATGGGCCGAGGCGAAGACACGTCATTCCATGGGCCAAGCCGACGGCCCGTTAGACGACCTAAGTCATCGTTCGCCCTAGGAGACGATCCAAGTCGGCGGCCGCGTAGAGATAAAAGGAAATCTTCCGAGAATATCTCCGAAGATTTTTGCCTAGGCGCTTCACTAAACTTGTATAAATAGGAGACTAGTTTGTTCATTAAGGGAGGATCTACCTTCTCAGAAAAACCCTAGCATTACACTTAAACACTTTTATCGAAAGCTTTCTTAACAACGATAATAACAAACCATCTTTGGATCTCTGTTTTCGTGTTTTCATTCTTAGAATATTCTGTTCCCTCTAAATTTCCTTACAAAAATTTGATTGTGCGAGTTTTGGCTCACACAACAATATCAATTATATGAAAATGTTTTTGGCTTTATGTTCAATTCAATTAGGTTACAATCACTATAGGATTCTCATTTGAAATCTTGTTGTTTAAATCTTGAAGGTGTTTTAAGGAAAGATGAAGTGTTAGATGTCAATGGATATGATCTTTTTGTGGAGTTAAAATTATTGAAGGGGTTTCTTCCAAAAGAAAAGATGGGAGTAATTCATCTATTGAACTTTTTATAAAAGTTCATTTTTTTTCCAAATGCAATTATTGTTTATAGAATCTTACTAACTATTCCAATAAATGTTGCTTCTGCAGAAAGGAGTTTTTCAAAGCTAAAATTGTTGAAGTCGTACTTGCGTACAACTATAACACAAGAGAGACTCAATGGGTTAGCTTTGATGGCAATCGAGAATGATCTTATGGAAGGGATATATGTGGAAAGCTTAATTGATGATTTTGCTTCTAAACATGTTAGGAGGGCAATGTTGTTTAGTTGAATAATTAGACATAGTGGTTATGATGAGATGCAAAAGTAGGTAGAAACTTTTACAATAATTAGAGATACTGGTTATTAAGAAATGCAAGTATGATTACTAAAGGGCCAATTTTTTACGAATAGCACATAGACTCCGTATCATTTGAGCCGCCCCTGCATCAATGCCCCTATTGCACTTAAGTATGGTACTTCAGGACCAAGTACTTCATCGTCTTCTCGAGGACGAAAGGGATCTTTTAACACATCGAGTGATCTTTCAATCATTGGGCTACTCAAGGGGTGTGCATCATCCATAAAGAACCTTTTAAGCACCTTTTCCGTATATGTTTTTTGATGCACTAGGATTCCATCCTTTAGATGCTCAATTTGCAATCCCAAACAAAATTTATATTTTCCGAGATCTTTCATCTCAAATTCTTTCTTCAAATATTCCACTGTATGGGAAATCTCTTTGCTTCTGAGGATCTCAATAATCTTTGGAATTGTGATAGACTTTCATATTTACATTACCTTTAGGTGTCTATCACTTACGTGTTTTCTGTTGCCTCGTTAAAACCTTGTCATGGAAAAACCCAAGAGGATAAAAAACCATGATAAGAAAAAACGAGTACAACCACACATACCATCATAATCCTCTCCCTGGAAGCATCTTCTTCAAGAAATGCATTCCAATCATCCTTAGGGAATTGATACAAACATAACCTTAGTTAATACACTCGTATGATTTTCATAATTTCTCAGGTTATTGGACTTCTGGTCAAATTCTTTCATCTCAAATTCTTTCTTCAAATATTCCACTGCATGGGAAATCTATTGGCTTCTGATGATCTCAATAATCTTCGGAATTGTGATAGACTTCATATTTACATTCCCCTTAGGTGTCTATCACTTACGTGTTTTCTGCTGCCTCGTTAAAACCTTGTCATGGAAAACCCCAATAGGATAAAAACCCATGATAAGGAAAAAAGAGTACAACCATACATACCATCATAATCCTCTCCCTAGAAGCCTCTTCTTCAAGAAATGCATTCCAATCATCCTTACGGAATTGATACAAACATAACCTTAGTTAATACACTCGTATGATTTTCATAATTTTTCAGGTTATTGGACTTCTGGTCCATAACATCCTTTTCGCATAGAAGATTATTTCTTTGTCTACTTGGACTTCATGCCAAATTTCCTTACACATAGTCTTCCAAACATATGTATTATAGATACTTGTACATACAAGTTATTCATGCTCTTCTTTCTTGTCATACAAAATCACATCTTTCAATCATGAAAGAGATCAGTAAATTACTCAAATAGCATTTAAGTGTGGTACTTCAAGACCAACTATATATGAGCATTTTCTATGTAAAATCTTGCAAGGATCTTTGAGATAGCATCCCTTTCGCTAGATCTTTAATTTGTAATCTCAAAAAATTTCATTGGAAGATCTGATTCGTGCAAGCTGAGATCCGTGAAGAATTCGGGTATAATCTGACCCATACAGAATTCGGTTCGTACAAAACGAGTACAGTCCGACTCATGCAAATCTCGGGCACATATGCCTAGATTGTTCCATAACAATATTGATTTAATCTTATAAGTTCTCGAGAACTAAAACTTGTTGTTTCTAGCAGTTTAAATCTTTCTAGACTGCTTCTGGAAGTTTAAATCCTTTTTGAGACTAATCAAATATGTCTGTCATTATCAAACTCATAAAGGATCTGAAAAATAGTTGCATCCACCACAAGAGAGTATATCTTTTCATATATCATTCTCTTTTATCTTTCGCATAAAGATCCAGTTATGTCTCACTAGTTTTACACTTTCAAGTGTACGGACTACTGGTCCAAAAACTTCTCTGCAAGAGATTTTAATTTTGCCTCTACGGTTTTCCCATGATTGGCCAATCATCACTTTATATGTACATTTTTCATAAATCTTCTTCTACCGCGGTTTATGATCCTCAATTCTCATCAACTACTTCACTGCATGCAAAAATATTATCGACGTCGATTTGCTCTTGGTTCCATTTTGTTCCAGACATGACACAACTAGTTGAAATCTCTTATCATTTTCATTACCAGGTACCTGGATTTCTTTCTTAGTCATGTCTAATGTCTCTTATGGAAATCCTCCATAATTCTTTGATTCCTCATTTTTGCCATTTTAAAAGTCTGCTCCTTTTCTTTTCGAGGATTCTTATCTTTGGAACCAACAGGTCTATCACGCTTCATGCGATCTCTAGACTCAATAGCAGTTGATATTGTCCCCCCGGGATATCAATAATAACTGGAGCACAGCTGGTATATGTGACTTTGTCACTCAATCATGGTCAGAAAATGCTTCTGGCATCAAATTTGCTAAACTTTGCAAATGAATTATCTTGAAATTCTAGTGCACATTCTTTATGAGGATCAAAATAATTTCTTTCACTGATTTTCTATTCCATCTGTTTATTTTCTTCTCCGCCCTTAATTGTTGGGAAGACTGACTCACTGAAATTACAGTATGTAAATCAAACCTTATCCCTTATTGATGGCTCAATACATTTACTCATCAAGGTTGATTCATATCCAACATATATTTCTAACCTCTTTTCAGGTCCCATCTTAGATCAATGTGGTGGAGCAACATTACATCCAAAAACTTTAGATGAGAAATATCTGGTTCCTGACCAAAAACCAAATTTGGGGAGAACTCACAATTATTCGTTGGCATAATGCAAATAAATACAATTTCACTCTAATCAATTAACAAAATACTTTCGCAAAGATTCATAGTGGATGCTCAGTCCAAAATATCTCCTTGTATACATACCAAAAAACTAATATATTCCAAATATATTAGATAGTGAAAGCCGTATTATCAACTTCTTTTATGGACGACACATAAGAATCTTTTGGTTCTTTTTTGCATTATTATTGAACCGAAATGGCCTAACCGGTTATGCCAAACAGTGAGATTTTCAGTAAACTTCTGGTTTACTATTTCACTTATCTTCATTATATTATTTCGTTGTGTAGTACAATTTAGTAGAGAATGCATGTAGTTTCTCCAAAATATTTTTACTGCATTGGGTAATACTCATGATGTGAAGATGTTCAACATTTCTTTCACTCATTGTCTCAACTTGATAAATCTTAAAATCTTCTGGATTTTCTTTACACATGATTTATCGAACGTGAGTGTGAACATGATCTTCTTGATGTTCTTCTTACTATGAATTGTGGGATTCTTCAATTCTCCCCCTCAAGATGATGACACTTCAGGTCCATCCATCTCGAATTGAATCCCACTCTAGGATCATCAACATAACCAAGTTGGGTTTTGTATTATATCTTAGATCCTTTTGACCTTTGAGACTTAGGAGAGTATAAATGATTTCAAATTGCATTCCCATAGGCAAATATATTTGCTCTTACGGAGCTTTCAATATTCTTTATACTACCTCATCTTGTACTCACACTAGCTTATTTCATCGTCACATGAGAGAAATATCTCTTGTATGTTACCATCTTTGTTTTCTCACTTCTAGTGAGAATATGAGTTCTTGAAAGAAACTCTTTGGCCTCAACCTTGACCTTCACCGTATCCATATCCACGTTTATGTCTGCGACCACTTCTATAGCCACTTATTCGGCCAATATTATTTGTGTGGTCTTTTTCTTTCTCAATATAGTATGTCACATTCGCTTCAGGGAATGGACCATAGCAAATCAGATGTGTATCCTGATTTTTCATCTCTAGCTCATTACCATGCCCATTTACAGACTTCAAGTCATGTAATTTTAGATTCAACCAAACATATCATAACGAGCTTTAAGCAATATCACATTCTTGTGATCGTATCTTTCTTTTAGATTGTTCTAAAGAACTTGTGGATATTTTTCGGTCAAGTACTCGATCTTAAGATCATCCAAGAGGCGATGGCATATAAGTATAATCATGAAAGTATGATCAAACTACATATATTCTATAAACAAAGATAACATAGAATATCTCAATCAATCATCAATTAATCAAACAAAATCATATGACAAAATTGTGCAAATTTCGTGATCAAGCATGATTTAATTTATCTGTGCAAAATTTGTTCTAGAAATGCATATCAAAGTTCGGGTATAAACAAATTAGTGCAAAATCAGTATTCAGATTAATGAACAATATTCAGTTTAATGACAGAAATCACCGTGCAAAATTCGGATTGGAAATAGTGCAGATTTTATATTATGACAGAAAAACATCGTGCGAAATTCGGATTGGAAACACTGCAGATCTAATATCATAAGTTCGTGCAGATTTGAAAGATTTTCATGATAAAACTCATACAACCCTAATTGATTTAGGTGATCAATTAAAATCATTTTGCTTTATAAAACTAGTTCTCGATATGTAATGAACTTTTAACAAAACCCTTAAATAATGAGATACAAAGATCAACCATCAATGATAAGCGTGAATCCATTATGACGAACCATGAGTCGATAATAAACATGGTTCAAAATAGGATTATGACAAAAATCAAACCATCGATAATCATTATTCTAGATAAGCATCGTCGTATTGATAACCATCCCCTTTATAAATATGATCTGAGGAGACAGAGTCTACCATATGATCATGATCGTGAAGGCATAGGCTACCATAACGATTATTTTGGGGAAGGTATATCTTATCATCCCGGAATAATACATAAACATCAACATAAATTAAATCTCACATTTTCGGTGTAAGAATAGATCGAGAGACGATCGTGCTGATAACGCGTTGTGAATAAGAGAGAGAGAGAGGAAATTGTTATGTCTTATTCCATGAATAATGAAGGGTATATATAGGTTTACAAAGGCTTGGAGAACAAACTAAATTTGGAGAATAAATAAAGCGAGAATATTGTAAATCTACTTATAATGGGCATCCATATAGTTATTCATAACCCATATATCATTATTATACTTATACTCTTCATCAATTTGTTTGGTGAGTTTCTTTTGGAGTAGTGGAAAAGTAAAATAAAAACTTCTCTTGTAATTTTCTTTTGGAATGGTATATTTTCTTTCATTGTATTTTTTTTAATGTTGAAATCCATCATTGACTATGAGCTTGACTAGAAAGTTATGTGATTGCATTTGAAATGATTTCAATGCTATAATTTTCATCATATATATCCACTGGATGAAGCTATATATTCTGCCTGGCTCGGATGCAGATACTATTATGTTGAATCCAAACACGGGCTATGAGATTATCTTAAAGTCTCATCATTCAAGATCCGACACAAGCGTTTATGTTGGAATTTGAGGAAAATTTCTCTTGTGATTTTCTTAAAGTTGTAACTTAAAGTTGTAACTTAAAGTTGTATCTAGAAGTGGGAAGTATATAGAAATGCCTCCTTTCGGTTACCTTTTTAGTGGGATTGAGAAATCAGATGCTATAGCGTGTGTGACTCCTTCAACTGATCCAACATTGTGTTTTCTTGGTTTCAACATTCTACAGGTCGGGACGATCCCAAGCGGCATCACCCTTCGATCGCCTACCATCTCCCCCGCCCCTACCAAGGAATGAATACCCGGGCTGGAGATGGGACAATACCCCAGCCGTGGTACCGAATTCGCGACCCCAACACGGGATCGAAGCGACCACTACGACTCAGAACTGCCCGCAAATCGTCAAAAGGGAGCACAGACAGAACCTGACCGGTGGCGCCGAACCACACGATACCAGAGAGGTTCGGTACAAAAATCCGGCGCATCAAATGCCCGGAGATCGAACTCAAGCTAACTTTCGAGGCGTAAATGATCGAGAAATATTTGAAAGATACGCCGACCAAACGCATAACGAAATCCAGCTGCTGAGCTCACAAGTCCATCACGCGACCAACTCAGCACTAGACATCGATAGAGTAATCGAGGAAACTCGCAGAACACCCTTTACCCGGAGAATCACCGACGTCAGATTAAGTGACGTCGAAAAACTAAGATTTTCAGAATACGCCGAGAAAGGCGACCGCGACCTCACCTCCGAGCATTCAAGCTCGCGATGACATGAATGCACCTGAGCGACGAAGAACAAGAAGTTGGACACTACAGATTCTTCGTCGAAAACTTAGTCGGGCCAGCTCAGGAATGGTTCGCTACTCTAGAGGCGAACTCCATAGATAACTTCACTTAGCTCGCATTTGCTTTCTTAAAGAAGTACTCAGTTTTCATCGAAGCGAGAGCAACCGAAGCCGACCTGTGGAAACTCAAACAAAGGCCCAGAGAAACCCTCCGATCCTACATCGATAAGTTCAAAGGGATCAAAGCCCGAATAACTAACCCACATGAAGAAGTCGCCCTGTTAGCCCTGAGAAGCGGAGTGTGACTCAAATCCGATTTTTTCAAAGAACTCGCGGTTCGAACTCCAATTTCGTTAGACGACGTACTACACCGTGGTTTTCCATTCGCTACCCTCGAGAAAAAACCGCCGTCTGATATGCTTGGCTTTGACCGTTTTCTATCGTTTTTTTAGTACTTCTTTTAAACGATTTATCGAGTCAAAGTCCGTTTTAGAGTCTTTTAGTTCTTTATTTAGATATCTCAGGTGAAAAGGGCGTCTAAGGAAGGAATTGGAGTCACGGGAGCAAAATCGCACAAAACCGTGAAGAAAGGAGCATCAGACCAGAGAATTCTCCATCGGTCGATGCAGCAGACCAGAGAATTCTCCATCGGTCGATGCAAGGAGTGCATCGATCGATGCAGCAGACCAGAGAATTGGCAATCGGTCGATGCAAGGAGAGAATTGGCAATCGATCGATGCACTGGACCAGAGAAACTGCCATCGACCGATGCAAGCCGACGAGAAGAAAAGGAAAAATCCTGAATTTCCTATTTTGCTCTGGAAACTCCTTATTTTAACCTAATTCGACCCAGACCTATATATACCCGATTTTTAGCCTATTTGACGGCACTGCTGGATACCAGAACTCTTTCATACACTTTTTATTGCTTATTGCTTTTGGAGATCATTGTAAGCTTTGGAGAAGAACCTTTGTATTCATTGAGAAGATTTCTAAACCCTTTCTCTCTTAATTTATACTATGTCTTCTTCATCTCTTTGCTTGTTCTCTGTTTCTATGTCTGAGTAGTCCATTAGTTAGGTTTAGGGTTCTCAAGGGGATTCATGGATCACTGAATTAGACGCAGATAGAGATTTATCTTTTGAGGTTTTCACTTATGGTTATACTTACCACTTAGACTTGAGCTGACCGCTAGGTCTATGAACTAAGGCTAATTCCAATAGCGCGGGAGTGTGAGGATTGTTGGAAAGAACATAAGTGAGCGAATCAATCTATGAGCACGGGAGTGGATTAGATTGATTCGTGAACATATCAACATGTTCGTTAAAGCTGATCTAGAATTTCTATGAGCACGGGAGTGGATTAGGGGTTCTAGGTTTAGTAGCCATTAGCACGGGAGTGGATTGGTTAATATTTATGGTTGAGTTCGAAACTTGCATTTAATTGTTCCCTGAATAGTTGTCTGATTTATGATCTCTGGATTCCTAAGAGTAAACCCTTAACCTAACGCCTTTCTTTTATTGAATTTACATCGTTTAAATTGCATTCCTTACTAAATCAAAACCAACCTTATTTCTGTCTTAGCTTAATTTCATAATTGTGAGAATTGTAGTGTACCTTTGGTCTCTGTGGATTCGATCCTAAAGTACTGCATTGATAACCGTTATGATTGCAGTAGTGTAAGCTTTAGTATTAATTGACTGAGTGAAAAAGCATAAATCAATTTGGCGCCGTTGCCGGGGACCAATAGCGTTGCCTTCAATTCTGAATTTGAAATTTAGTCTAAGATTTACTAATTTATTATTTTATATTTTGGTGCATTTCAGGAACCCTCGTAAGATGGATTACTACCCAAGGAACGATGGCAATCGATTCCACCACAGCCGTGACGATCGGAGACGATCGCCCATGCATCGCGAATCTACTGGCAGTTACATTTCAATGCCAGACCATTAGTCAAGTCGACCAGCCCCATTCTACCAACATCAAAACCAGAATTGGAGCGATGAAGGGTACAATCTCCACTACCACCATCCAAGAACCCAAGCACCACCTCGTGCTTACGGTTTCGATTTCAGCGAATCTCTGGAAACCATGATGTACACGCTGTTAAGGAACCAGCAGGAGTCCTCGTTTGAGCTCGACGCGAAACTGGAGTATATAAAAAAGGATCTTGGTGGAAAGTGTGATGCTGTCTACACCCAGGTACAAAGACTTGAAGAAAAGGTGAAGCAGTTGGAGGAGATGCAGCTGCAGCAAACCAATGAGATCGAGAAAAACCAGATTCTCATCGATCACGTTAACAACTCCATGAAGCTTATGGAGGACAGCTTTGAGGAGAAGCTCACAAACCTGAGGGAAAGTCTCTCGATGACTGCTACGGATTTGGAAATCATTGCAAGTAAGACACACAGGGTCGAGAGAAGAGTGGAAGAAGTTGGCAACCAAGGGAGAGAGGTTCATTCTTCCATCCATGTTCTCCACGAAGGGCAAAGGCGAACAGCGGAGGCAGTCCAAGACGTTCGTTTCAAGATGGATGGAAAGTATAACGATCTTCTTGGCAAAACCATGGGTTTTGGAGACAGGTCCTCTGACTGTTCTGGTGAGATCAAGATGCTTCAGAACCGCCTATTCAACGTCGAGAACACAGTCGACCTCCATCTCGGAACTAATTTGGACGAAATAAGACAGGATATGACCAATAGCTGCAATGCTGTGATTATCCTACCTGAGGTAGAGGCGGTCCCGAGAGTACAAAGAAACATGGAAAATCAGTGCATGATGATAAGAGAAACCGCAAGGATTCGAGGAAGGAAGCCACGTGACAGAGTCTCAATCCCGAGGCGAACTTTGGTTTCAGAACATGAAGATTGGGAAACTCGACCCATAAGCGAGGAGATGCTAGACGATTTCAACTCCATAGTGAAGGAAATCCCACTCCACATGTCATTCGATCAAGCTTGGAAGAGGTACCCAGTAATGAAGGAGCTCTTTTGGTATAGCAGGGAAGACAAGTACGAGATCGAAGACCTGTTTGATGAAGCTAGGAAGAAGCTGTTTATGTCCAGAATATTGCACAAGCTCGAAGAACCAGGGTGTTTTGTCGTGCCATGCGAAATCTTTGGTTCCTACTTTGACAGTGCTCTATGCGATTCGGGAGCCGCTATAAACCTTATGATAGAAGCGGATGCAGAACGTCTGAAGATCGATAACATGAAGCCCTCAAGGATGCGAATCGGGCTTGCAGATGGTACGACCACCACCACAGTTGGCATGATCGAGAATCTCACTCTGAAATTCAGAAACTGCATCGTCCCGGTCGATTTTCAAGTGGCAAGAGCTCGTGGAAAGAATAATGAACCTATACTGCTTGGAAGACCATTCTTAGTAACAGCTGGAGCCATTATGGATTGGCCAAATAGGAGAATGTGCCTCGCAAATGTCGACAAGGAAACCTTCTACCTAGCAGCACCTCATGGTTTCACCTCGAAACGCATTCGCTACACGGTCGAAGGAAAAAGAGGATGCAAGGTGCATGAAGTCCTCGATGACTATCCAAACCCGGATGAAGACAAGGAGACCTTAAGGAGGAGATCAAAGCGAGCAAAGGGGAATGCGAACCCCTTGGATCTATCATCCGCCTAAGACACTCAAGAAGTCAAGCTAACGACTTAAAACAAGCGCTTGGTGGGAGGCAACCCACCGGTATGCATTTATTTATTTGTTTCAAGTCTTTAAAACATTTAACTTAATAAATTTTGGTTTTTGCATGTTTCATTTTCTAATTTTCTCATCTTAAAAAAAAAAAAAAAAAAAAAAGAGAAGGGCAATCGATCGATGCAAGGCATGCATCGATCGATGCCAAGGGACAGAAATTTCACCATCGATCGATGCAAGGAGTGCATCGATCGATGGAGGGCAACAGAATGTTTCCAATCGATCGATGCAATAATCTGCATCGATCGATGCCGGCCAAGGTAAGTATTTCGGTTTAAATTTCCGGTTTATTTCATTAAAATCGAACCACTCTCCCCTTTTCTCCTTCTTCCTCCATGATTTTCTCTCTCCTCTCCCTCACCTCCATCGATTTTTCTTCTCTTTTTCTCAAGAACACAAAACCTTCAATTCCTCATAACTTTCTTAATTCTCAACGGATTTGAACGATTTTGGTGTCTATCCCCATCGATTTTTCGAGCTCTACAAAACCCCCAACCCAGTTTCTTCGATTAACAAAGGTATGAGCTCCTAATTCTCCTTTTACAGTCCGATTTTGGTAAGAAAAATCACCCATGGATCGTTGCTTTGATTCATGCATTCATAGCTAGAATTCTTGTGTAATTGGACCTTATTAGGATATTGGGGAACAATTTAACCACCCCTTTGCTACTATCTATGGAATTTTGAAGAATTTACAAAAACCTAAGGTTTATGGTTTGTGTGAATTTGGGGTTTTGCCTTAGTTAAGTGCCGAGTGTCAATACTGAGCCGTGCACTCGGTATGGCTGTGTGATCCTTACGCCGAGCGACAATACCGAGCAGTGGTCTCGGTATGGTCGTCCTCCATGCTTCTTCAAGTCTTTGGCGTCTTCTCCTTTGCTCCTAATAAGGCTGGCCTCATGTCCCAAGTCCCGTACTGCCTCCAAAGTGCCTAGAATACATCCCAAAACATGCAAAGACTCCATTGGACCTAATGCGACACCCTAACTCTAATAAAGACTAAAATGCTAGACAATGTCATGAAACCTCTATGCAAATGACTCAAAACCTAAGTTAAGAGAGTGATTAAATGATGCAAAATATGAGAATGTCACCCTTCGTCTCTCTATTGACTATGGATAAGTTCGAATCTGATCCGTATTACAGTGACATGAAGAAGGCGAAGAAGGAATACGACAGGATGTTCTTAATCGGTTTGATGGATGGTATACCAACAAGGTGTCCCTGCGGTTGTCGAATCGTTGTGGAGCCTTCACACTCCCCCGGATCTGATGTGGGAAGGAGGTACCTTGTTTGCAATGATTATGACTACTTAAATGACCTTGTATTAGTTTACGGTAATATAGAGGATGATTTTAATGATTAGAGTGGTGATTATGATTATGATTATGATTATGATTATGATTATGATTATGATTATGATTATGATTATGATTATGATTATGATTATGATTATGATTATGATTATGATTATGATTATGATTATGATTATGATTATGATTATGGATACAAAAATGACATTGTATTAGTTTACGGTAATATAGAGAGGTATTTTAATGATGAGAGTGGTGATTGTGGAGGATGTGTAGGATGTGTAGGATGTGTAGGAGGATTTGGAAAAACATTAGGGAGCATTGTATCTCTATCTTCGCAAAATACAGAGCATCATGAAAATTCAAATGTTTCAGATCGCTCTGAAGATAATTTTGTGAAACATCCCCCATGTTTTTATTTGAGATACACAACTATAAGTGGTTCAAATATAGCCGTTTTTACCGCGTTGAATATGATTTTGTGGAACATGCACCACATTTTTTTTTAGATACACAATTGTACGTGGAGGCAATGATGACATTTTTATCGACAATCCTCCAAACAAAGGATGGCTAGACAGCGTGGCATAGTTCATTTGAATGGTGATGATGAATTTGTGGATCCTCATCCTTTTTGGTTATACTGTTAAAGTTGGGTGGTGTGCTAATATCGATGTTATATTGATAAAATAGATTAGTGTGATATATATATATATATATATATATATATATGCGGATGTGAAACCTATGTTTAATGATATTACACAAGGCAAATATAATGTTGACAATGGTTATTTGGAAAATGAAGATAAAATTAATTTTTTTGTTTTGTTTGGTTAAAATTAATATCGAAATTTAACTACAAAGAGTATTAGCTACCTAGAGACTCAAAACCCGTCACTTCAAGTTTTCTGACTTTCCAACTTTAACACGTTTTTTTTTCGTTTTTTAAAAATTTTATCTTATTAGTGTAACAATGCGGAAATACTCATTTAATTTGAGTATCTTAAGTTCTTTTCTCTATCGTTGTGTTTAGTTTTTGTATATATATATATGTATATGGATATGCGGATGTAAAACCTATGTTTAATGATATTACACAAGGCAAATATATATATATATATATGTGTGTGTGTGTATGGATATGCGGTTATGAAACCTATGTTTAATGATATTACACAAGGCAAATATAATGTTGATGATGGTTATTTGGAAAATAAAGATGATGAGACATAATTCGGTAAATAGTTCAAGAACAAGGAACACATCATGCAAAATATTATATTGTGGTGAAATGCTTAATCGGTGTAACTGGAGGGTATTTGCACATAAAGTGGGAAAATATTAGACGTATAATGTAAGAAAGGAAAACATGACATATGTATGCGATTTGGATACTAGAAGCCAATTTACAAAGCACACGACATCCATAGTCATATCAGCT
The DNA here is from genome assembly GCA_002933915.1 of Eutrema heterophyllum. NCBI lineage: Eukaryota > Viridiplantae > Streptophyta > Magnoliopsida > Brassicales > Brassicaceae > Eutrema > Eutrema heterophyllum. The sequence goes on from PKMM01024358.1 coordinate 97,961, forward strand.
ATGCTCAAATTAAAGTATGTGATCGGAAAATTGGTCCACGTTCAAAATATTTAACTAATATCAATACTATAATAACACAATAGGTCTCTCCAGCGTTGACACATGAGCATTTTTGTGTTATGAGAAGCAGATATATCATCATAAATTCATCCATAAAAGACCAATTAGAAAGTTGCAAAATTTGACACACCAATGTTTTTATGATTTTAGTAATAATGACATGTCAAACAATCTATTTTTCTCATCTTCCATACATATGATTCTTCTTATGACCATTCCGCTTCGCATCTTCAATCCTAGAAATAGTTTTATTCAATTTCCAAGCATAAATTTATCTTTGGAACTTAATTACCAAACTGATACATTCGATGCGCTTCAGCTTCCCATAGGATTTACAAAGTTTATCCTTTCGACGAAGCTTAGAAACCCATTCGTTTTTTATAAGTTCAACTAAAGCAGTTTGCTGATTTCAATGATTGGTATCATCAGATTCACTACTGAGGTTCTCACCTCCTAATTCATCGAAATCCATGTTATATATATTGGGATTGATCTGACAGTCACCTCTAAAATCCTAGCATCGAAGAGTTGTTACTCCGATTCTCCGGCGGCTAACCACGAGGACTCAGCTATCCAAAGACTCCAAAGCCGTCGTCTCTAGATATCACCGTCATTGGCCGACCTGAAGAAACAACATCAACAGGACCCCAACTACCAAGAATCATGAAATGGTAGAATAAAAGAGTATGTTTCCAAGTTAACTCGGACACAACCGACTCGCATTCATTTCATGTAGCTCGGGACTACAACGGAGGCATAAAATGTAACAAATGTCATATTCTAACTATCGGTTTTAGATAATAATATAACAAATTGCGATGCAACGAGTGACATGAGTTGATGTCCAAAAAAAAATCAATGAGATGTTGAAATCCATTCTAAATCATAAGAGAAAGGAATCAAACAAAGCTGAACTATATTATCAGATTGTTAGTTAAAAAACTAAAAAATAAATAATAAACCAAATTCATATATATATATATATCGTAATAACTTCGTATAGCATACATTATACGAAGTTATACGAATTGGAGTTACCATCTAACGCTGTAGCAACNTATAATAATTATTTAATTTTAAGTAGATAATTTCTTTTACTAAAATGTAAAGTACAGTATATATATAAATGACACTAAAACAAAAAATATATATATATAACAATTTTGCGGCATAGCGCCGGTAATTACCTAGTAATTCTTAAAGATCATAAGGTTATAGCTTCGTATTGGAAGTTGTGAACAATCAAATAGCTGACTATATCATCATCGCATGTAATAGATGATAGTTTTCATAAGTTATTAAATGTTTATTTCCTCATGCTCAAATATGTTGATATTGGATCCATTTGTAATTTGGAAACCAAAGTTGATGGAAAAGAAAAGACAAGGTTTAAGTTCGCTTTTATGGCTTTAAGTGCATGTATTGTTGGATGGAAGCACTTGAGAAAGGTTGTCATGGACGGAACTCACATGTGTGGAAAGTACAAATGATGTCTCCATATATCGAGTGGACAAGATGCAAATTATCAAGTATTCCCTATAGAGGACGGAGATAGTGGGGGAGATGATTATGATTACGACTATTGAAATGACTTTGTATTAACGACATTATATAGGAGGATTTTGATGATGAGAGCGGTGATTGTGGAGATGTTGTAGGAGGGTATGGAAAACAATTAGCGAGCATTGTGTCTATAGCTTCACAAAATACATAGTATCACGAAAATTCAAATGTTTTAGTTGTACTGAAGATGATTTTGTGAAAAATCCACCACGTTTTTTTTTAGTTACACAACTGTAGATGGTTCAAATATATATATTTTTTCGCGTTGAAGATGATTTTTTGGAACATGCACCACTATTTTTCGAGATACACAATTGTATGTGGAACATCTGAAGGCAATGATGACATTTTTATCGACAATCCTCCAAAAAATGATGCTTAGACAGCGTCACATAGTTTGTTTAAATGGTGATAACTATTTTGTGGATCTTTTTCCTTTTTTGGTTCTAATGTTAAAGTTGGTAGGCGTGATGATAGCGATGCTGCATTGATGAAAGGGATTAGTGAAACCTATATTTAATGATTTATCACAAAACAAATATAAGTTCGATGATATTTATTTGGAAAATGAAGATGATGAGACATATGTCGGTAAACAGCTCAATAACAAGGAACATTTTAAAATAACATTGGCGAACTATGCAATAAAGAAGGTATTTAGGTTCAAGTACCACATGCATGCAAAGGAGTATTTTGTGGTGAAATGTTTAATTGGTGTAATTGGAGGGTATTTGTACATCAAGTGGGAAAATTTTAGACGTATGAGGTAAGAAAGGAAAATCTGACACATGTATGCATTTTGGATACTAGAAACCAGTTTACAAAGCATGCGATATCCAGAGTCATATCGGCTCTGCTCATATCAATGTACGAGACCGCAAAGTTGGTCCACGTGCAAAAGATTTACCTAATATAATTTTTAAAAATCATAAGGTTATAGCTTTGTACTAGAATTGTTGAAAACCTAAAAAGTTGGCTATAACATCATCGCATGGAACAGAGGAGAGTTAGTATAAGTTATTATCTTTTTTCACATGCTCAAGTATGTTAATATTGTATCGCTTTGTAATCTCAAAACCAAAGTAGATGAAAAAGGTTAGGCACGGTTTAAGTTCAATTTTATTGCTTTGAGTGCTTGTATTGATGGATGTGGGCACTTGAGAAAGGTTTTCGCTCTAGACGGAACTCACATGTACGGGAAGTTTAAAGGGTGTCTCTTTATGGCGAGTGGACATGATGCAAATTATTAGGTATTCCCTATAGAGGGTCGGACTCTACATCAAGAATCTCCTCAAGATGTTGGAGGGTGATTATCAATTTACACATCTCAAAAGAGTGGTTAGGTTATCAGGTTCTAGAACTTTGGTGACCAGTTGTGGGATCTCTTCAAATGCCATCAGTTGCACTAGAAAGGAGAAATCATAGCAGGCACTTGTTTCTTGTTTCAAGCGAATCCACAACTTTTGTAGGGGATCTTGAATATCAGGTGTTGGTGGAGGAGGTTGAAAGCGAGAAATATTCTTCGAGAATGATTTATTACCATATGGATAATCAAAGAAGTATTCCAAATCACCTAGCATCTCAACATACGCAACATTTAGTTTGACATGTTTGTTACTGCAAATAAGAATACCGTTCACTAGACCGATCAGAACCAAGGACAACCGTTTTGATTCGGGAAAATTTTGATCCTTCAATAGAGCAATGGCATCCATCACTGTCACATCTTGATCGCAAGTGTTGAACAGTTGATTCCATATTCATGACGCTTATGGGCTGGAGGTTTCTTCAGTTGTATCACCCCTCAGGAATTTACAGAAATTTAGACCAGTTATACGCTTAAATTTCCATAGAGAGAAACTAGATGGAAATCCACCCAAAAATTGCTTACAATTCGTTACTAGTTGACGCGATAGATGCGAGCGGATTAGCTTTGTGAGATTGCAACACCTTGCATCCGGCATTTTGAACAATTCAGGAGTTGAACTTCTTCTGTCCCATCCAATGCATATGCAACAACACCTATTATGTTCACCTTTGACTAGATGTTCAACCGCGTGCTGGTTGGATAACAGTCAGTGGCGAAGAGATGGGCTAGGATTTTCTGTGAAAACTGACTTTCAGGGTTTTCACTGTCTTCCATAGCATCAAGTTTGTGTTTAGAAAGGTAAATTATGGAGTTTAATTGTGAAGGATTTAAGACATAGAGAAACAAGAAGAAAACCGACAAAATCGTTATAAGAAATAGACAATTTAAAGTTTAAGAATCGAGATTATCAGATTCGAAGATATATGATATGGGGGAAAATATGTTGAAATCCTAAAAGACAGATTAAACTACTAAGGCGGTTGAGATTTCGGATACCCAAACAATTCAATTTTGGTTTGAAATTTGATTTTCGAAATTGAGTCGGGGGAAAAAGATGTGTTACCGTGGCTACTTTCAGAAACAAAAGCAGCGATGACAGCTTCGGTATTTCAAATCTAGAGTTGCTTCCCGAGATTCAGAGGTACATGCGATTTCATTAGCCCCCTTTTGACCGATTTCTGAGGAGACATTGTTGGATATTTTTGGAGTTTGGTTTACAGAGAATGGGATGGAAAGGACCGGATAATATATGGTGGTTGAAAGATATACGAAGGTGAAGAGAAAGGGAATGGTCTTCCATTCGTGACTGGAGTATGTCAAAAGATGAGATGAAAGTTTAAAGTTTATTTTGAGTACTTGTAATTATAATTATGTTTTTATTTAATACAATAGAATCAGACGTAAATAAACGAAAGAGCATGGTGCAAAGAGGAATGGAATAACGAAAAACTACCCAAAACAGAAAATTTTAGCTAAATTATCCATTTAACAAATAAGAAATTTAAAAACTACTTTATCCCAAATTTCTCTGAAATAAATATCCTTTCGTAAACTTATTTTCTCTCTCCTTCTCTTGTTTTTCTCTAAGAAGTAAATCTCCAATGGTGGTTTTCATTTAAGTCTGGCGGTGGGCGTGCCCTCGGCATCGCAGCTGGAATCGGTTCATGTTATCAAGAAAAAATCCGTTAAAAGCTCAAAAACTCGGAATAAGCTCCTAAGGTGGTTGAGATTTCAAAAACCCAAAAATTAAAATTTTTGGTTTGAAATTTGATTTTCGAAATTGAGTCGGTGAAAAAGATGTGTTACTGTAGCTACTTCCGGAAAGCGAAAGCAGCGATGACGGCTCCGATAATTTGGGTCTAGAGTTGCTCTGTAATGTTGCCTCTCCGGATTTGGAGATGCATGCGACTTCATTAGCCGCCTTTTAGCCGATTCCCGAGGTGACATCGCTGGATGTTTTCGGAGTTTGGTTTACGGAGAATGTGTGGAAATGATAGGAAAATAGAAGGTGGGTGAAGGATCTCGACTTGGTATTGGGGTTGAGGTATACGAAGGTGAGGGGTTGTGTTGTTGGGTTTTACCAAACTTCACATCCAGGTTCAGATGATTTGGTCAATTTTATGATCGGCGTAGGCATACATTAAAAAACAGAGGAGTTCTTTTGTCTCAGATTTGGAGGAATGCATCAACGAAGATTCACCTATTACCATTGGCCGAAGCAGCAAAGAAAAAAACGAATTCAGCAGGACAATCGAAAGTTTTATTATACAGGCGAGGAGGTTTTCACAAAAAAAAAACTCGATTGGGGTTTCTTCAAGTCTCAGGTTGGAAAATCATTAGAGAAAGATTTTTGTGTTGGTTTCGTGGTCCCATCGATTGCCGGCGAAATATTTCGGCATGAAGTAGATCATGTATTTTTTTTCTTTTAAAAAGTCTCAAGTTTCTCTAGTTTAGGGGCTGTGTCTGCCGAGTGTCCGGTTTAGTATTCCACTCTAAATAAAATTTAGACGAAAAAATTATATATATGCCCCGCAATTCTAGGGTGAAGTTCCATTGGTCATATAGTTTGGTTTACGTATAAAACCAAAAGCGCGCGCATATCTAACACCAAGTGGTTCTATGGTCTAGCGGTTAGGACATTGGACTCTGAATCCAGTAACCCGAGTTCAATTCTCGGTAGAACCTCTTCTTTTATGTTTCCTTTTAGTTATTCCTTTTCCAAGTTACTAAAGCTTCCCACGTGCAAATTAAATAGTCAACAGTCATAGATATTCACACGTACGGTATCAGATCCAATAAATAGAAGAAGAAAATAAGTGGAACTAAAAGATTTAAAAGGGTGGGTATTTTAACCGAATCAACCAAATTCAAACCGATTCAAACCAAATCAGAGTTAGTACCCAAATGTGTTTGACTAGATCTGCTTGCAATTCGTGATGCACATTTGAATCACGCAACTCTGATCTAGCACGCACATGGTTTGCAAATGCAGGTAGCACCTCTGTTGAGAATGGTTGCGGTGTAGTAGACCCACTTGCCTCAGATTGATCATAATCAGTCCAGTTTTGAGCATATGTATCTCTTTCATCCTCAACAATCATATTATGCAATATAATACATGACCTCATGATGATAGCCAAATCGCCAATATCCCACATGCGAGCTGGTTCGCGAATGATTTTAAATCGAGCCTGCAACACTCCTTCGATGTCCTTCCGGCAAGCCTCTTGATGTTTTGCAAATAACTTGTCTGGTTCACTCTGAGGAAGTCTGATTGATTTGACGAAAGTAGGATAAGAAGGATAAATACCATCAGCTAGATAGTATGCCATATTGTATGGACGTTGGTTCACGAAGAAGTTGACTGTTGGAGTATTTCCCAGTTCAACATCATCGAACACTGGTGAACGATCTAGGACATTGATATCGTTCAATGTGCCCGGACACCCAAAAAAGGCATGCCAGATCCATAGATCATGAGATGCAACCGCTTCTAGAATAACAGTGGTGGTTCCCTTATCTCCCCGAGTAAATTGACCTTCCCATGCTGTAGGACAATTTTTCCATTCCCAGTGCATACAATCGATACTCCCAATCATCCCCGGGAACCCTCGAATTTCACTAACATGCAGTATTCTTTGCAAGTCATCTTGAGTTGGGGCTCTAAGATAGTCTTGCTCGTACAATCGTATGATTCCTTTACAGAATCTACGCAAGCACTCTAATGCTGTAGTACCTCCTATTTTGATGTATTCATCAACCGCATCGGCCGCCACACCATATGCTAACATTCGCATGGCCGTGGTACATTTTGCTAGTGGGGATATACCTTCTTTGTTGGCAGCATCAACTCTTTGGGTGAAGTAGTTGTCACTGTTTGATAGGTCCCCAACGATCCGAAGGAAAACATGTTTTCGCATCCGAAATCGCCGACGAAACATTGCATCGTCATATGTAGGTTGATTGGAAAAGTAGTCGTCAATTAGCCTCTGGTTTGCTGCTACATGATCTCTATTGAAGTATCTTCTCTTGCTACTAGATGCCCGTCCTTCCTCTATTTTCTGTCGACGCTCCTTAAACTGGTTAAGGATATACTTCTCTTCAATTTGAGACTGCCTTTTGTAAGCTTCGATATCAAAAGGAAATTGTGATGGATTCATTGATATTTTTCAGTAAGATGATATTATTTGTATTGGATTCTTCATTTAAAAGCCAAAAGTCACGGATTTCTTTGACGAAAACTGACAGAAACATTATTAAAGGAGAAAAAGACAAACAAGCATTATTATAGCAGAAAGCAACAAACACACATTATGAAAGTAGAAAACAACAAACACACATTATGAAAGCAGAAAGCAACAAACACACATTATGAAAGCAGAAAGCAACAAACACACATTATGAAAGCAGAAAGCAACAAACACACATTATGAAAGCAGAAAGCAACAAACACACATTATGAAAGCAGAAAGCAACAAACACACATTATGAAAGCAGAAAGCAACAAACACACATTATGAAAGCAGAAAGCAACAAACACACATTATGAAAGCAGAAAGCAACAAACACACATTATGAAAGCAGAAAGCAACAAACACACATTATGAAAGCAGAAAGCAACAAACACACATTATGAAAGCAGAAAGCAACAAACACACATTATGAAAGCAGAAAGCAACAAACACACATTATGAAAGCAGAAAGCAACAAACACACATTATGAAAGCAGAAAGCAACAAACACACATTATGAAAGCAGAAAGCAACAAACACACATTATGAAAGCAGAAAGCGACAACAAATAAACAGACACTTAATAATAATTAATTTCCAAATAGATCGTTGCTTAACTCGTTAAACAGCTTTTTGCTCTGGTCATCGAGATTATCCTTTTCACTTAGCTTAATCCACAACTTCATCTTCTTGGCACGAGTCTTATCTTTCATCAAATTGTTTGCCTCCTCTTGCGTCTGGGCTATTTTGTCTAATCGTTCAATCTCTTGATTCTTCAAGTCTTTGTATTCAAACCAGTCTTCGTTGACTACCTCCAAAGCTGCTTCCTTACTTTTTTTTTTACCTTTCTTTTTTGCTGCTTCCCTCCCCATTGGACGAACACTAGATCCTATAGAGTTGGAGTCGCTTGCATCACCCTCGTGAGCTCTCTTAGACCCACTGCTTCCAGAGCCAGTATTTCCTCCTACCTGACTAACATAACGTGGTTGATCACGGAGAGCGGCCCATTCTGACATGTAGTTGAAATGTCTATTCTCCTCACTTTCATAGAGTTCATGCGCTTTTGCCAATACATCATTCTCCGACCACCCGCTTTGTTTGATACGCTTAGCATGATCGTAAGCGCCAATCCATTTCCCAACTAGCTTGTTGAAGTAGTTGAAATGGTTTCTGCACGAACTTCCATCGCAGGGATGATCAAATGAGCCATGCTCATTACAATACTTAGCAATTTTACCCCAAAATGATTCACTTTTTTGGTTTTTTCCAACAATACTGTTTGTTCCATATTTTATCCACCCACTCACGAGCACCAAATTTTGCGCGGTGGTCCACTTGAAGTTTTTCTTTTTCGCATGGGTTGAATTGTCTGCATTTGGAGAGGCTTCATTAACATCGCTCGTGCCTCCAATAGCCGTTTGGGTAGAAAATCCAGGAAATTCTGAAACATTTTCATGACCCGTCGGAGTAGAAGAAAAAGGGGAAGATTGAGATGAATATTGCGCCATTGAAGCATAATATGGATGATAGTTTGGAACCGATGACGGCATGAAGAAGTTTGGTGGAAAACCATAATTTGGTATATTTTGGGGTTGGTTGGGAGATTGATTTTGAAACTGATAATTGGTAGGATTTGGATAGTTAAAAGGATGATTAGAAGAATTTTGACTGTTGAAAGGATTATTGTTGGGATCCATGTCTCTTAAAATTATAGTGGAAGAAGAGTTTTTTTTTGTGTGTCAGAATTGAATGAAACAAATATCTATTTATAGAGTATTAAAAATGATGAATTTTAGTATTAAAAAATAATAATTTATTAACAGATAATTGATGTTCAATTATTTGGATGAAAAAAAATTATCTGAAATCTCAAGAACCAATCATGTATTTTCTTTTAAATAAATTCACCATGATTCACGTGATTTGTTGATTTGTTGGAATCTAGCACACTTGCTTTCAATCAAAAGCTGCCACATGTTACTAGTGGGACCCAATTTTTTCGGTTCAACATGTTGAATAAATTAAGCTCGGTTGAATCCACGTCCGTTTTTTTTTTTATTCAACACCCCCATTATTTTGATTCAACAGTTGAATTTTTCATTCAACAGCCTCGTTGTATATGGTCTAAGAAAGAACCCCAATTTCCAAGAATTACAAATTTACAAAATCCTAACCCAAAATTGAAAAATAAATAAAAACAAAACTAAGAAGGAGAAGATAGAAAAAAAAATCTAAAAAAAAAAAAAACAAATCCTCCCTTCTAACATTATGCTACCTTGAGGACTTCCTTTGCCTCTGTTATTATCGACACAAAAGAATCGATGAACGAATCATAAATTTTATCCTCTCTCTACTCTCCGTAAGCTCTTGCCTGGCGCGCTTATACATCTTCCCCGTAAGCAGCAGGTTCTGGCACAATCTCACTAGATTGCCGTCTTCTCGACGATGATGAATTCCCGTTGTTATTGTTCCTTCCGCTGCTCCCTTGCGAATGCGACCCCGAGTTTCTCAATCCGTTACCACCACCACCACCGCTTGTTGTTCCTGCCACTTGAACCGCTGTTACATCCGACGCGCTCTGCCTCCAGCTACCAAATATAGCAGCATTCCAAGACCCCCTCGACGAGTTTGTCCTCAACCGTGAAGAACCCGAGCCCGAGTTGGTATCCTCTCTAACTACTTTCAATGGGTTCTCAAGCGCGTTCACAATGTGTCTCATTAACGGCCGTCTTGTTGGTTTTGGGTTTAGGCATGATTTCGCGATGATCGCCATTGCCCATACTTCTTCTAGTAGGTCCTCGTCCACCATCAATGACGGGTCCAAGATCTTGGTCACTAGTTCCTTCTCGTTCGTGCTGATGTATTGCAAAGCTTCTTCCATGTATGCTTTTGCTTCTGCGTTGTCTGGCGAGCTGATCCCGAGCTTCCCTGTGACTAGCTCAAGTAACACTTTGCCAAAGCAATAGACATCATAGGGGCAAGTTGCATTTGTTGCACCTGAAGAGAGAAAATCAATCAGATCGCTTCAGAAAGTCCCAAACTTAATTTTACAAAGCAATAGATTTGATTTCATTGATTCAGATCCTAAATAACAAATCCCCTACAAATACATCCACGAACCAGCTCCTTTGAAGCATGTGTTACGTTGTTACTAGAGCCTTAAAGAAGCAATTTAACCGGTACACATAGGTATACTCCAAACAGTAGAAGATTTAAACTAAGTTTATATCGTACCTGAAGAGGATGGTTCAGTCGATCTGCAAGAGTGGGAAAGGAAGAGGTAGAAGTATTAGTAAAACTCGAAGGCACTTTAAAGAATGTTCGAGTGCAGAGGCAACATACAGAGTCGGTTATAGGGAATCAAAGTAAACACAAAAGCCCCAGAGGGCTTGTTACTTACTGAGGTAACCGAAGTAAACGAGAAATCCTGCTTTGATAAGCATCACCTTGAGCATATGCCTCGCTTAGGCTTCCGAGACGTACCTCAAACTTATCATCAAGAAGTATGCTACTTGCTTGTACATCCCTATATAACAGTGAACACACAAACATGAGTACGCTCGCTTTTGTGTTTACTACGCAATATAGCAACATTTAGAGCATGTGGGCTTCTCCATCTACGAAGCTAAACACTAACAATCCATAAATAGATCTTACTTCCAATGAACATGAAAGATTATATGATACTTAAACAGAATCAACAAATTACATCCATGAAGGATTTAACTTAGTGACGTCTTAGCAGATGCAAATTCTTCACTCCTGGTTCACAAATGTTACATCTTACTATATATTAAACAGATGCAAATTCTTCACTCCTGGTTCACAAATGTTACATCTTACTATATATTAAACAGGATTCGTTATGTCAATGCTTTCAACAGAAACAAGAGATTAATACGAGAAGTTGAGGAGGAGAGTACCTATGAACTAGAGGTGGCGAACACTCGTGATGCAAATAAGCTAGTCCCTCGGCTGCACCAAGAGCAATCTTCAACCTCGTTATCCAATCCAAAGACTTCAACCCATCACCTTCGTTGTCTGATTTTCTGAACAAAGCGCTAGCCAAATCTCCGTTCCTCATATACTTGTAGACCAGGAGCTTTTGGCTCTCATTCTCCAAGCAGTGTCCCAGAAAGGGAACCAGCCTCTGGTGTCCAGCCTTACTAAACAATTCCAGTTCTGATATATAGCCTTCATTTTTACTTCCCTGCATATCGATCTTTTTTATTACAATGGGTGTGCCGTTTTCCAAGAAACCACGGAATAAACTCCCAGAATGGCCACGTTTTATCAGCTTGGCATCATTGAATTCCTCTGTTGCCTGGAGAAGCTGCTCATACGAAAATGCATTTCCAAGACGTGACAAATCAAAGGTCTGTGCTCCTTTAGGTGGTTGAGAGGCTTCCGCCGCAGGTTTAGGCCTGTCATCATTTCCTCTCTGGGCCGTTCTCCTTCGGCGTATACATAGAGCCACAAGAATTGGCAAAACAACAAAAATCAGAATAAAACCAACTCCTCCAGCCACTGCTATCAATATAATTACTGTTCTGTGACTTATCCCTGAGGAAGCCTTTTTCGGTGTAGGTTGTGTAGAATTGGGGCGTCCGAAATCATCAAAGTCTAATCCCCTAGCTGTATAGAATGATGAACAAACTTCCAAGGACTTCTGTCCCTTCTCATTTTGAAGGCAGTTCCTAGTAACAGACACATTTGCCCGGAGCGCATAATCTGGAACCTTACCCTCGAAATAATTACCCGAGAGGTCCACGGCCCTGAACCTTCTAAGTATCTGTGTAAGCTCCCCATAGAATGTGTTCCAGGAGATATCAATCATTGCAGCTGATTGGTTTGGATCAGAAGTAGAATTTGGCAGCATTCCTGTGAAGTTGTTCTTAGCAATGTCAAGAATCCGCAAGTTAGGCAACGACCACCACACATCAGGTAGATTACCGGAGAAACCATTTTCCCTCAAAACTAAAGATCGCAGTTGGCTCCCAGCAGAAAACAAATCAACTGGTAAAGATCCACTCAACAGGTTATCGCTAATCACCATATTCTGCAGCTTCCTTAGTTTTCTCAACTCCTTAGGAACTGAACCAGACAATGAATTGATGCTGAGATCAAGGTCAACCAGATTGACAAGATCGCCGAGCTGTGAAGGAATCGAAGACGAGAAACTGTTGCTGGAGAAATTCAGATAGAGAAGCTTTGACAGCATTCCAACACCTGGAGGGATTGGTCCAGTAAGGTAATTGGAAGAAACATCAAGAGTCGACAGATTCAACAACGAGCCGTAAGATGGAGGAAGAGCCCCAGTGAGTGAGTTCCTAGAGAGATCAAGCTCCGAAAGATTCGACAAATCCCCTAAACTGCTCGGAACCAAACCCGTAAGACTATTACGAGACAGATTCAAACTCCTCAAGCTAGTGAGGTTACCAAGAGTAAACGGGACAACACCTCTCACAGAGCAAGAACTAAGATCCAAGACTCGCAATGCCGACAAACCAACACCGAACCAATCAGGAACAGAACCAGGCAACGAGAATCCAGACGCGTTGAAATAAGCCAAACGGGTCAGATTAAGAAGCGGATCAACAACGAATTGTGGGTTTTGCTTACCGATCCTCGTCCTCCTGAAACCTGAGATGTTGATCCCAACGATACTTCCATTACCATCACATTGTATCCCTTTCCACATACCACAAGGATCACCTTTGATTGGCCAATCCGTTCCTCTTAACCCGAGAGAAGACCTGAGACGAAGCAGAGTGAGCCGCTCGTCGAATCGAGCCCGTGATTGCGCCGCAACAACAACACAGTCGACGAACAGTAACAACAACAACAATGAAGACACAACAAAACCCAATGCGCTTCTCCGATGATCAACCATTGCTTATCAACAACAACACTCATCTCATCATCACTACAAAACCCAAAATCAACCCTAGAATTAACACGAATCTCCAATTAAAACCCTAGAAACAATTTTAAGACAGAGACAGGTATCCAACTGGTTTTCCTCTGTATCTGGATCCAAATACAGTTCCTACCTTCCCATACATTAAAGCACCTCTCTCTCTCTCTCTCTACTTCTTCTCTCTCTTCTTCTTCTCTCTCTCTCTCTAAAATCCTAATTCCTAAGCTCAGAGAAGAAAATCACTAATCCTTAAAATCGAAGAAACAAAAGCTGTTTTGTGAAAAAACTTAGAGAGAGAGAGAGAGAAGATCGAGATTGTTGAGAAAACAATTGTAGACTGTGACACTACTCTCGTCTTTGCAAGAAACTTCGAAATTAAAAAAAGAAATTAGTAAAAAAATTAATACTAATCAGTGTAATTTAATGATATAATTAAATTTTAAAAAAACGGAGACGGTGCAAGTGACGTCGTTTTATTGTTTGGTTTGACTTTCCCGGTAATCCCGCCCGAAGACAGCTAAGCTGTTGCCGCAATTACTATTCCTATAAAAGGTTGGGAACAAAAGTTTCTCTTTATTTCATTTTTTTTGTTTAAAATATCAAAAAATTAATGGTTTTGCATTTTTAAGGAGTGATTACATTCATGTACTAAGTTCACCATTCTTGGGAGAATGAGTTAATAATAAATTAATAATTTATTTCTGAATATCAATGTAGATTTTCTCCCGACCAAATTAAAGAGAGTAAATATTCCTTTCAGTTTATATATATATAATACTAGAGATAATTCAAGGTGAAACCCGATTGATTTTTGGATGAGTATAATCATCGAGCAATTTATTCCCAAATTTTTAATGGGTTAAACTTTAAAGTGTGATAATTTTTTTGTTTTCATATTTTTTACCACCAAATCATTAATCCTTAATTTTAGTAGTACTACTACTAGAGTGTGTGTGTGAGATATAGTGTAATCAATGCTTAGATTTTCTTACAAAGTTTTGAATGTGTGTGGTGATCTCTCGGTCGTTTGTTAGTTTTTTTTTATTGCATTATCCCTTTTTATTGGTTTAAGTAAAGAGGTATTTATAGAAAAATACATGATTCGGGTTGGGAACTCAATTGAGTAGTGAGGTCGGGTTGTCCTAGTCGTAAGATCCGTGCAACCGATGTTAGTATGCTTTCACTTAAAGTTGTGTGACGTGAAAGGTTTCACATTTGCAATAGATTGTCGTTGATTCGAGATATGAGAAATGTTAGATACAACAAAAGAATAAAGTTTTGGCTCGCTTCACGATGAAAAAAATTATTTTCTTCTCTCTAGTTTAAATTAGCTATAGAAAAACTACAAAATGTGACCCATTCTTTGTAAAAAATGATTTTTTAAAAATAAATTTTACATTCAATTAAAAAAAATAGTTTAAATTAGCTATAGAAATTTTTTTTGAGTATTTTAAATTAGTAATGTTACGTTTGGAACAAAACTTAAAATATACTATTTTATCGTCCTCTATCAAAAATATATTTACACGTAAATTAAAAAGTTTCAAACCTCTTTTTAGAAAGTATTTATAATTAGTTACGATATGAATTAGTTGGAATAAGAGACATGTTCCAAGTTCCAACCACCACATCGTCAAATTGGGTAGTCACATGTTACGAAATAAAATCAGATAATATAGAGAAAAAGAAAAAGGAAAAAAAAAGCGTATTAAGAGTTGAGAAAAGAAAATAAAGATTGAGTTGTCTTTTTGTGTAAAAAGTATTAAGTTCTCTATATTTTCCTTCCAATTAAATAAAAAAAAGAGTTCTCAGATCACAATGAGGATCCAACAAATGTCAAATGAACTTTTAAGAAGATTTAGAAAGATATAGTCAAAACACTATGCAG
The DNA here is from genome assembly GCA_002933915.1 of Eutrema heterophyllum. Lineage (NCBI taxonomy): Eukaryota > Viridiplantae > Streptophyta > Magnoliopsida > Brassicales > Brassicaceae > Eutrema > Eutrema heterophyllum. The sequence continues at coordinate 112,993 of PKMM01024358.1, forward strand.
TGGTCAACTAAAATATCTTTATGATCTGAATTTACGGAGGCCACTGGTACAGATCGGTTCTGCGAAAGTGTGCACCAATCAACCACCCATCGCTGTCTCAAAGCATATTTTTATATAAAATAATAGCATATATTTATGTTATTTTATTATGAAAAATTGCGGGCAATAAACCATCAAACAAATTATTATTTAAAAACTAACCAAAAAAATATTAAAGATAATAATATGTGTATAATCTATATCAATACATTTTTTTACTCTTCCTCTTGTTTAATTCTATTTTCTTATCAAACAAATAATTTATTAAAGGGCAATTGACCAAAATTATATATTTTAAAACTTTTGTTTTAAACTTAGTATCATTAGTTGAAAATGACATTAATAGCATACATTTTGACAATAATAGCACAAATTTAAATTAAAATGACCTAAAATCTTTTTCTAATGGAGAAACACTAAACCCTAAATTGGAAATAGTGAACTCAAACATATTGTTTAATTTTATTTTAAATTTATTTTAGATAAACAAGTATTTTTACATAATTATTTGTGCTATTTTAGGAATTTTAAATTTAAAGTGCTAGGTTTGGAAAAAAACAAAAATTTGTTATATTTTAGGGTATTTCTCTTAATTAAAAAACCATTATCATGAGAACAAAATTTATATAAAAACCTAGCCGCAAGGCGATTTCTCCCTCTTATACTTTTCTTTTTCGTACATCGCAAGATTTTTCGATCCCGGCCACTCCGGCCATGGGATATGCGCCTCCAGCATTGGATGTCACCTAAAAACTCTTCTCAGCCTTCCCCATCGCAAAAAGCCTCATGGACATCTATCTTACTTGACAAACCTGATAAGCCTTTAGCTCTCTCCACGCCGTGTGAGGTCATCAAATGGAGTGGCAACTACTTCTGTTCCAGACGAGCTTCTGTTCCAAACGAGCTTCTGACCAATTCCCAGCCTCTTTGGACGAACTATATAGTGGGCTACTTCATTGGCGATGCTCCACATATAAGGAAGGATCATGCTGCGGTAATCGTCTTTGGTCAGCTCCGGAAAAACCTCCAAAGATTGATGCTCAATTCATCAATGCAAAGACGGTTCTTTTCAAGATTGAAAATCCCCATATGCGTTTCGAGTTTTACGACGACACTTCTGGCACATTTCGGATGTTCCGTTAGTGGTCCAAGAATGGAATCCTAGAACATCTTCAATCAAACCCAATCTAACCTCTATGTCAATCTGGGTGGGTCTAAAGAATGTTCCTGATTTTCTCTACTATGAGACATGATTAATGTTTATTGGCAATCTCATTGGTGTAGCTCATCGATTGCATCCAAATACAGAGAGATGCATTAGACTCGATATTGCTTGCATTATGGTTGTGGTGAATTTGGATAAGCCTCTCCCAGAGATGATCAACTTAACATCGAAACCATCAGTAGTTATTCCTATCAGCTACCCTTGGTTGCCTCAGCAATGTCCTAACTGTTCTAGCTGGGGTTATAACGAGAAGGAGTGTGACCAAATGAAGAAGGGCATAGTAGTTGATCATGAGAAAAATATTGAGAAGACAGAAATTCTCTATAAAAAATAGCAACATGCTTAGATGAATCAGGGCAATGGCCGTATGATTCAGAGGATTATTAATGATTCAGTTAATATACCGAATTTCGAAACCGCCGCCATGGCCGGATGATTCGTCGGAAAGGATGGGAAATCTCACTCTCGCGGTGGCAACGACTCATCTATCATGTGAAAATAATTGGTGTACAACCACGAGCAATTCAAAGTCAACTTTTTCAACAACAACTATGATACAGACTAATTGGAACCATGAGGTCAATATTTCGAAACATGTACCGGATGCAATGGCTTTTCACTATGCAGTTTGGGAATTAATCAATGCAATGCCAGATTGGCATACTTATCGTATCAGAGCGAGACGAATACTGAAGAAGAAAAATAACAGGTTTCAAAACTTGTTAGCATGTAAGGCTTATCTCGGAAGGAAGCATTGTCAAATTCTTTTTCTAATTATTTGTCTTCAGCATATGGCGCATAGATGCTTATACAATAATTTGTATTTCGATGTTTTGTATTCGACTTTGTAACCATACTTATACTTTGGTTGTGATATAAGATTGAATCTCACAATCTTATGGACACGTGATGATCAAGATTTTACGGCTTGAAATGGAAGATGGGACGTTGGTGAAGATGGCGATGGAGTTGTTGTTGATTGAATCGCACAAATCAACACATGAAAGAACAACTTGAATCGCACAAGTTATTATTTCACACAAACAAGAGAGTAAAAGAATCACACACAATACTCTAATGATCAAAACACTTGTATTTTAGGATGAAATCCACAAACTAAAATAGACAAGCAAAAACAAAGCCTAAGCTTTAGAGAGAAAACTCTTTCTTTATATTTTCCAAAAAACTGTATATCTTTACAATAGAACAATTGAGGTTTTTATAGCTTTTACAAGGTGATCTTTACAATAAATTACATTAAAAGAAATTATTTGATATTGCATCATTCTCTCCCTCTTCAAATGGTTTTGTCCTCAAAACCGTTTCTCCTTGAGAATGTTGTTTTTTGTTTTTTTTAATTTGAATGCAAAACAGAAAACAGAAAAAGCTTTTTGTATTTTTTTTTTTGGATTTCTTTAAAAGGAAATTTTGAAAGAAATGAGAAACCTTTTTTTTCAAAACTGAAAAATCTAAAAACAACTGGAATTTTTTTTTTTAATTTCATTTAATGAGAGAAACAAATTAAAACTTCAAGGAAAACAAAGAAACTATTTTTTATGGTTTTTAATTTTATAAAATCAAAGAACAAAAACATAAAACTTTTTTTTTGAATTTTTTCGATAAAAAGATGAAACAAAAACAAAAGGGATATGAGCTTTTAGCTCTGATACCAAATGATATAAGATTGAATCTCACAATCTTATGGACACGTGATGATCAAGAGTTTACGGCTTGAAATGGAAGATGGACATTGGTGAAGATGGAGATGGAGTTGTTGTTGATTGAATCACACAAATCAACACATGAAAGAACAACTTGAATCGCACAAGTTATTATTCCACACGAACAAGAGAGTAAAAGAATCACACACAATACTCTAATGATCAAAACACTTGTATTTTAGGATGAAATCCACAAACTAAAATAGACAAGCAAAAACAAAGCCTAAGCTTTAGAGAGAAAACTCTTTCTTTATATTTTCCAAAAAACTGTATATCTTTACAATAGAACAATTGAGGTTTTTATAGCTTTTACAAGGTGATCTTTACAATAAATTACATTAAAAGAAATTATTTGATATTGCATCATTCTCTCCCTCTTCAAATGGTTTTGTCCTCAAAACCGTTTCTCCTTGAGAATGTTGTTTTTTGTTTTTTTTAATTTGAATGCAAAACAGAAAACAGAAAAAGCTTTTTGTATTTTTTTTTTTGGATTTCTTTAAAAGGAAATTTTGAAACAAATGAAAAATTTTTTTTTTTTCAAAAACAGAAAAATATGAAAACAACTGGATTTTTTTTTTTTAATTTCGTTTAATGAGAGAAACAAATTAAAACTTCAAGGAAAACGAAGAAAACTATTTTTATGGGTTTTTTAATTTTATAAAATCAAAGAACAAAAACAGAAAACTTTTTTTGTTTTTTTGGTTTTCGATTAAAATGGAATGACAAAACAAAAAACAAAAAATAAAAAGATAAATGATAGGAGCTTTTAGCTCTGATACCAGATGATATAAGATTGAATCTCACAATCTTATGAACACATGATTTCAAGGGCTCTCGGCTTGAAATGGAGGCTGGATCGATGGGGAAAATGGAGATGGGGGTTTTGTTGATTAAATCGCACAAATCAACACATGAAAGAACAACTTGAATCTCACAAGTTATTATTTCACACGAACAAGAGAGTAAATGAATCGCACACAATACTCTAATGATCAAAACACTTGTATTTTAGGATGAAATCCACAAAGTAAAATAGACAAGCAAAAATAAAGCCTAAGCTTTAGAAAGAAAACTCTTTCTTTATATTTTCCAAAAATCTGTATATCTTTACAATAGAACAATTGAGCTTTTTATAGCTCTTATAAGGTGATCTTTACAATAAATTATATTAAAAGAAATTATTTACATTTAAACAAAAGGAGGAAAATTTGCTAAATCAAATAATAGTCTTTTTGCCACTAATTTTAGCTTTTGAGATTGAATGAGAATCATTTGATTATTTGTGAAGTTATGAGGATGAGATTCTCATAATAAACCCATGTGTTGAAGACCTTGATTCACTCTTTTTTGATATTGTATCAGGTTGTTTAGTAAAAGTAATTTAGACGACAAAAACAAAAAAAAACTAGATAATTGAAATCGAACTATTTGAATAAACCAAAATCGCAGACCTACTTTAAGTGCAAAACTTAACATCTACTATCATCCTTTTTCACAGGAGACCATTAAGCATTCGCAACTGTCTCGTCTCGTCTCTCTCCAAAGGCGACTTTCAAAGACACATCAACTTTCTCCGTTTATCGATCGTTTTTGGCCGACACTGGCTTCTCTGGCGTCGGTCGGCCTTTCGTTTCTTTTAGATTTATCAGATTTCTCACTTGTTCCATAGTTTCAGGTAAATAATAACGGAAATTCGAGAATCCCAAATCAACGCCTTATGGAATTCGACGATTTCATTTATGTCTCTGATCTCGATATTGGCACTATCCACGGTTTGGGTGGCGCTTCATAATACACAGAATTCATCGCTCTATGTGAGATATATGGATCCAAGAGCGGCCAGCGTTGTCTTGGTCTATCGTGACCAGATGTATCGTCATCAAACGATGGGTTGGAAGATTTATCCTCAAACTTGCGTCCACATTCTCTGCTTCGGGGAGAGGATATTTTTGACCATAACCTGACCACAATATGCGTGTATTTTTGTCGATTTCATTCTGTCTCCGAACATTGTATTTCGTTTCATCATTGGAATGTGTCGTTTTCTCTGTGACTCTAATTTGGATCTCTCCAATTATAGAAATATAAAGCAAGTTTGGATTTGGGATCCATGAGTAAACGGTTGCGTTTTTATCGTTTGTGGGATGAAATTATGGATGTTTCATTTGCCTATAATCGAATTGTGATTTTGATTATTCTCTTGGCCTTTCGAAACCAACGAAGTGATGCCGGTGGGGCAATAAGACAATAATGGGTTATCATGTCTCAATCCATCGTATGGAATATACATTTTTTTTGGGTGGAATTTAAGTCCATCAAGGCAGATAGTTGGGTTGAGTAGTGGCGGTTATATGCGGGTTTCGTCATGTATTGGCGACAACCTTCGACTAGCAATGGTCAAAACTGGTGGTTAAGGAATGCATCAGTAACTTTCAGAGTGGAATCTATTGCCATGATTGGGTTGGACAGTTGTGCGTATAAGCGANTTTGCCTATAATCGAATTGTGATTTTGATTATTCTCTTGGCCTTTCGAAACCAACGAAGTGATGCCGGTGGGGCAATAAGACAATAATGGGTTATCATGTCTCAATCCATCGTATGGAATATACATTTTTTTTTGGTGGAATTTAAGTCCATCAAGGCAGATAGTTGGGTTGAGTAGTGGCGGTTATATGCGGGTTTCGTCATGTATTGGCGACAACCTTCGACTAGCAATGGTCAGAACTGGCGGTTAAGGAATGCATCAGTAACTTTCAGAGTGGAATCTATTGCCATGATTGGGTTGGACAGTTGTGCGTATAAGCGAATACGGCATGTTTTATTGAGTTTTAAAAAATATGATCTCCAACAATAATTCAATTAATTATTTTAGTCTGAGTAATGCGAAAAACATTTTGGAGTTTCATTAGAAAGATGATAGCCAACAAGAAGTTAATGAAGAGGGGGGACATAACAGATTTTATATGTTAGCCTATAAAACTTTCGAAAGGATAACGTGGTTACTCTCCACTCTTTCATCGAAATTGTTTCAATTTTCTTTATTTGCGTTAACTGTTGTATTAACAATGTTTAATGTATGGGTTTTCTGCAAAAAAAACCATGACCATTATTTATTTTGCAAGAATAACCCTCAGCTCTGGAAAATGCAAGTCAATCCCCTCACCTCCAAAGTCACCCGCAAAACAGCCCACAATTATATCGATGACATGGCAAGAGGAAACGTCTGTACAAAAAGAAACAATAGTTAAAACACAGAGTTTTAGTCATGTTAAAACGGCATGATGTGTCGAATGTGTTGTTGTTTTTACACTTTGAAAACGGGATGATTGAGTTTACACTTACACTTACAATTCAAGAAACAAAATTGGGGGAAAAAAAGAAATTAGGGTTTGAGGGAAATCGAATTGGGGGAAATCAAATTGGGTTAGGGAAATTCGATGATTGAAATGGTTATTGTGAGAAGAGATTAACGAGAATCGATTTCGACGACAGGTTCGAGTCGTGGATTCGAACCGAAGAGAATCATCGTGGATTTAGACGACAGCTTCGAGTCGTGGATTTGAGCTGCAAACATCGTGAATGATTAATCGAGTCTGTATAATGAGGTAATGAGATGGAACTTTTAATCTCTTTGATTGGGAATTGAGACTGGTACTGTTATTCCTTTTTTTCTTTTCCAGTATCGCATTCACAATTTCGTCCTTCTTTGTCTTCCTCATCCCAAGTAATTAAACGGGTTTTGACATTCGCAACGAAAGATTTGTATCTTTGATTAGCTTAGGGGCTTTACTTCTAGAATGTGGTTTTCGTTATATTGGTGTTGCATTATCTCTGAGCCACTGTCCTCGAATCGCCTGTTTGTTTTGATGTGTCTCCTTGTTCGTTGTACATCGAGAGAATTTGGGAAATCAAATGTGTGAGTTCGTGTATAGTATAGAAATTAAAAGTTTTTTCTTTTCCATTGTTTAAGCTTGTGAATCGAGACTGATAGTATCTCAATGTGTGCAGTTTCGATCTTTTTTTTCAAGCTAGAGGGTACTGGTCACCAGATGAATTTTATCTTGGTGGAGAGGCACACAAAACAGGTAAACATGTTGGTGAAGGTTTTACACTGAATAAGATTGTGATGCTCTTAACACAAGTAATCGGGTATAAAGATAATATGAGAAATGTATCATGGTTTCCACCTGATACGCCTGACGTGAAAGAGAACATTGAAGACGATTAGAAGCTTGCGAGAGCAGTTAACTACGCTATCGGGACAGGTGTGTTAACCTTATTTGTTGTCCGAGAAGATAATTTGTACATAGGTAGAAGGCTTGGTGTTGGAAACCCATCATTGTCTAAAGATGAAGGAAAAGGTTTCGTTGAGGATATTGGTTATGATGAAGGTGCATCAACTTCTGAGTCTGATAGTTCATCTATGGAAAGGGATCATTTTAGCAGCAGTGATAGTGATGACAACGGAAAGGCAGAGATTGATGAAACCAAGTATCGGCGGTTTGAGTTAGGTCAAGAATACATGACGATACAGAGCTTTAAAAATGTAGTGACTAGGTATGCAGTGAAAAAGATGAAGCACATCAAGTATCACAAGTCTGATAGTAAGCGTGTAACAGCTGTTTGCTGTGCGGGAAAGTGTCCTTGGAGGATATATGCATCAATAAACAGCAGCTCCAATAGGGTTGTTGTGAGGACGTTGCAAGAAGAACATAACTGCACTTGGTAAGGTGAAGTCTCACTCCTTACTAATGCAAGAATATCATAGATGTTCGTTGAAGAATTCAGATTGAATCCTGATTTTTCTACAAATCAGTTGCAACAAAAACTATTGGCCCATAACATTAATGTGTCGTGGACAATCTGTGAAAGGTCTAGGCTTAGATGTCTGCAAACATTTGATAATGAGAAAGCAGAGCAATTTGCTAGACTGTTTGACTATGTTGATGAGCTGAAAAATCAAATCATAGTTCTATAGTGGAATGTGAGGTGAGGGAAACAAGGTTTTACAGGTTTTATACTTGTTTTGCTGGATTGTCTGAAGGATGGAAATCAGCTTATAGGAGGATTATTCATCTCTATGGGACTTTTCTCAAATGGCGAATGACAGGGACTCTTTTAGTTGCTTGTGGAAGAGATCTGAATGATCAAATGTTTCCAATTGCTTGAGGCATTGTAGAAGTTGAGAATACGCCAAATTGCTTATGGTTTGTAGAACACTTGGTAGAAGATTTGGGGTTGAACACATGAAATGGCTTGACTTTGGCAAGTGACCAGCATAAGGGATTGATTGCTGCTGTGAAAGACACCTTGCCATATGCTGAACATAGGATGTGTGCAAGACATGTTCATGCAAATTGGAAGAAGAAACATTCTGGAGCAGAACTAGAGGACTTATTCTGGGCTGCTGCAGATTCATACTATCCGCAAAGATTTGACATAAAGATGAAAGAATTGAAGGAATATGATCCTCGTGCTCATGCTGATTTGAAGATTTCTGTCTTCTATCCCTGGTCAAGGTAAGATGTGTTTATATTTCTCTGAGTATTCCAAGTGTTTATATTTTTAAGTCATCACATTTATATTATCTTCAAATGCATGGCTTTTTTCTCTAAGTATTCCAAGTGTGATGCAGTTGAAAACAAATTGGGGGAGTCTTTAAATGCAGCTATTAGGACTACAAGAACAAAACCAGTCATCAAGATGCTTGAGGAAATTAGAAGGCGGGTGATGGTGTGTAATGACAAGAAAAGGCTTGAAGCTGAGAGAGCAAGAGGAGAGTACACTCCTAGAGCACAGCCTTATTGGATCAGCAGATTGATCTCACCAAGAATTGTAGATCATTACCTTGTGGTCTGGGGAAGTATGAAGTCAGCTACTTCAATGACTGGTATGTAGTGCATTTGAGGAATGAAACTAGTTGCACTTGTAGGCTTTACTTGATTAGTGGAATCATGTGCTGCCACATAGCTTCTGCTCTTGAGCTAGAGAGAAATGCTGATTAAGACCCAAAGACTCATATTACTGATTGGTTTACGGTTGAGAAACTTATGAGATGTTATGCCACTGGTTTAAAACATGTGAATGGTATGAACTTGTGGGAGATAACCACAAATGTTAGGGTCAATCCACCTCCTTACAAGAGGCCTCTTGGTCCGGCCTCCAGGGAAGCAGGGAAAGAGAGAGAAGGGTGAGAAGAAACCAAAACCAAAACCTGTTGGATTTCAACCTAAGAGAGGAATCAAAATGGTACCTTGTTGTTTTTCTATTTTTTCTGTATCTTATGCCTTATGATATTCGTGTAACCACCTAATTTTTGTGTAGCATTGCCACAATTGTGGTCAAGAAGGTCACAACATTCTCAAATGCAAAAATGTTATAGTTCCGAAGCCTGCAAAGAAGCCTGATGGTAATGAAGCTCCTCGTAATCAAGAGATAAACAGAGACAGAGGACCAATGCAGCTTTCTAGAGTAAGTTGAATTTGATGTTAATATATGTGGGTGTTCACAAGCCTGTGTTTATGATGTTAAGATATGTGTGTGTTTTGCAGGAAGGTTATGGTATTTTCACAAGTCCAGAAACATGAGATTACTACATGTACCTTGGTAGGTCTGTTAAAGACACACGCGACAACACAGTCCTTCCAAGCAGCCTCTACAGAGCCAGAGAAGCTAAAAAGTTGGCGGTTGCCCGTACCCATGGCCATGGTTCTTCCCAACCGTAAAGACTATGTGTTTTGAACTTTGTTATGCTTTTAAACATGAAACTTATTACTTATGTTATGCTTTTGAACCTTGTTATGGTTTTGAAAACATTTTTGTTATGTAGTAAACTTGGATTCTTTTACTTGGATTTGGTTCTCTTTTTATCATATAATTATGGTCTACTTGGGTTTGGTTCTCTTTCCACAAGCTACTAATAATTATGGTCTAATTGGTTCTCTTTGTAACACTTAAACAACAAAAAACTAGTTGATTACTCATTACACTTAAACAAAAGTCGAATTACAACAAAAGTCTAACATACCACATTTAACTTAAACAAAAGTCGAATTACAACAAAAGTCTAACATACCACATTTAACTTAAACAAAAGTCGAATTACATTTAAAAAGGCATCGGTCTAAAGTCATCCCTATTACATGTCATCCCGATTACAAGGCATCACTAAAATATTCCACTTTTACTATAAAAAGGTACATAATCACAACTAGGAGAACAATAAGTGCAGCAAACACATTCTTCACAGCAACAATGCTATTGCCTTCATTCTTCATGGCATCAACAGACTTCTTCAAACTAACAACCTCTTCCTTGAGGTTAGCAATTTCATCAATCCTGTCAGTTTGATGTTCCATATCATACCGTATCTTACTCAATTCTTCCATCATAGCCTCATCCCACCATTTAAAGATATGGCACTCTCTATCTTACACACAAAAAAACTTGTCAAATAATCCAATTTACCCAATGTACTTACCCAAATAACTCAACAAGTTCACTTACATCGATATTCAGCGCACATGTGTAAAACAGCCTTCCAGGATTCACTTGTGAACGGTGCGCATCTATTATTGCCTTACCACTACAGTAGCATCGTGTTGGGATTCCAAAATCATCGGTCCGTCCTCTCAAACTTACAATTGATACAGAGGTTGATGGCTGACTGTAGCTGTAAGGCATCTTCCCTGATTTCAAATGAAGAAACAAGTCAAATGCAATTCAGAAACACGACATCAACAATTTGTAACACATCGATGCACAAGCTCAGAAACTTGACATCAACAATAGGCAGAATCACAACATGAATTTACAAAATCAAACCCATAAACACGAGTGGTGAACAGAACCTCCATTGAATTCTCTTAAAAGAGTAAGAACATCAAAACTAGATGGGCTCACAACTGCACAAGAATCCAATGAGAAGAAAAAGAAGGAAACGTTGTTGAATTGTCTCAAAGATAAAGAATATCAATCATTCATAGATCTATTTCGACATTCTGGCAAAAACATAAAGCATCGCGAATCAACAGTGACATCGACAGAGATTTGGCATAATTTGAAACCTAGAAAACCGAAATATAGACAAATGAACCCCGAATCCAAACCCCAAAAGCACTCGACACTAGAGATTCATCTACAAACTTACTGGATTGAGAGGGTAAGTGGTCGGATTGTTTCGATTCTTCTCTGTCGATGAACCCTAATTTTTTTTCTCTCCCAAATCAATTTTTTCTCTCCTAAATCGACTACTTTTTAATCTTATCCTCTCAATTTTTAGACACGTGTTTCATTTTATGCCGAAAACAACACGATTTTTCCTTCATTCGTTTTATTCAAAACGCAGCGTTTTCAAAACCGTCATAGATATAACGACGATTTCACGGAGGAGCTGTTTTGCGGGTGACTTTGGAGGTGAGGGAATTGACTTGCATTTTCTACAGCTGAGGGTTATTCTTGCAAAAAAAATAAAGGTTATGTTTTTTTTTGCAGAAAACTCTTAATGTATCTTATATATTTCTTATGATATCAAATATATTTGATTTGTGGAAAAAAAAACATCCTTTTTCACAGCGGATTGGGCGGTACGGGACAAGCGATTATAGAGGTGTGAAGCGGTTGAAAGAAACGCATCATGCGGGACAAGTGCGGTAAATGTGTAACAAGCGGTGCGTGACAATATATGAATGGTGAAAAAAATAACGTGCGGTGCGGTACAAATGTTTGAATGGTGAAAATATAAAAAGCGGTGCGAGATTTATATTTTAGATAAATATTTTACAAATAAAAATGGATTAATAATACTAATATAATTATAAATTAAAATTACTATCAATTACTTTGATTTTCCCATAACATATTTGCAATGTTGTCCCTTATTTGCGTCATATGTTCTCCATCAACTATCTCTGCTGCTTCCATGTCACTTAAATCAGGCTCACAATCTGTGTTCTCCATTCTGGTCTCTGTCATTACTTCCGCAAAATCTGCATTTGAAAAATTTGAAATTTTGATAAAATTATGTAATCTCATTGTAACTATTATCACTCTCTTTTGTATGTGAATATTATATCTTGGGAATTCATAAACAATCCTCCACTTCTTTTTCCAAACTCCAAAAGTTCTCTCGATAACAGAACGTAAAGACGCATGACATTGATTGAATAATTCTTCTTTATTCCTCAGAGGAGGGCCAGAGTAGAACTGCGACATATGATACCTCACAACTCTGTTTCGTGATGATCACAACTTTGTAAAAAAAACAAGTTCATAGTCTTTCTAGTGAAGTGTGGCTAAAATATTAGCGAATTTGATTTTTATAGGCAAAATTTGTGATGGTTTTTTTTAGTTATCCAACAAAAAAATCAATAATAATAGTAAAACCACATGTATTTGACTTCTTCTCTCCTACATGTGCGGTCCATGTACAATTATCCTCTTTTTTGTTCCGTTCAGCTTTTTGGTTTTAGTTTTTTTGTTTTTTTAATATTAAAAATAAAAATGATAAAATATTGTGAAGGGTGACCAAAATCTGACCCGTCTAGTGGTTTATTGGTTCCGCGCTCCACATTCAAAGCCTTAATAGTAAGGTGCAAAATAAAATAAATAACCCTACACTTTTTCAGCTGGCTCTTATCCTCGTAATGCTCTTCTTTTTGTCACTTATCCTTCGTCAAAACAGACAAATCTCAACAAATCCGATGTGTAAATAACATTCAATTTCTGCTGTTACTGATGCTGTCTTTACCAGTACAAGATCACGACACGTGTACAAATGGGTCCTAGCCAAAAATATCCGAAACAATGGCTCATATGCCACTGTCTAAGAAAAAATGATCCCGTATGCTATCGTTTTAATAATTATTTTATTTTATTTTTGATTTTTTAAAAAATCAAAAACCCAAAAAATACAAATTAGTTTCATACATTTCTAAAATTACCCAACCACACTAATACCCACCCGTCTCACCCTAACCCGCTGACCCGTGAATAATACCCACCCAACCCGATTTATTTCCACCCAATATTGACCTAATTACAGAAGAAATCAAATTATCACAATTCTGAAAAAAAATCAAAAGTGAAACGTCGAGAGAGGCGACTGATTGTTCTCCGACGAAGAATCCGATAATCTCTGTCTCCTCTCTTTCTTCGCAATTTTCTTCATCTCCCTTCCTCTCCGCCTATTTCCCGTTTTCTTCTCCGTCGTTTCGTCTTCCTCCTCCATAGTCTCGAAACTTTGTAGTTATGTCTCGGGTTAGCGAATCTGTTGTTGAGTATGAGTCCACAGAAAGCCGCAAAGATCTAGGCAGAACAGAAGAAGCACCTAATCGCACTGAAGAAGCACCCGCAGAAGACGCAGCCATAGAAGCACAAACGGAAGTTGAAAGGATGGAAGTTGAAACGGGCACGGCAGTTGAAACTGAAAGAAAGAAACTCAAATGATGGTTTCCAACACCAAGATGGTTTTCCTCTTCCTCCTCCGTCGTCTTCAGGTTTCCAACACCAAGAAACCATTATTCTTCTACGTCAATCTCGCCAAGGTACACACTTTTATTTCGATTGCTATGGAACTTGTCGTTTAAGCTTGAAATTTCTGGACTCCTCGATCTGTTTCGATCGAGGATGTTATTATGTGAGAAAAACTGTGTTACTATTATCCACGCTCTATTTGTTTTGGAAATCGCAAAGGTTCTAGTTTTAATTGGTGTGATTATGTGATTGATTTAACTGGGTTTTGTTGTTGACCTTGTTTTTCTTTGGTTTTGTTTCAGAGGTATATGCTACAATGATGTGGAATTGTCTGCCCTTGGGATGGGTATGTATAAAAGGTATATGCTACAACTAAGCAATCTTTTGATATCACGAAAGATGCAACTGACTTCATTAAGTTAAGATTGCCAAAGGAGGATGGATCGTTTTATTGGTAGAGCCGCATGCTAATTAAGTTTCTATGCAACATGAAAAATGTGCAGCCATTGCAACCGTTGTTACTGTTGCTGAAATGCTGAAAAACAATGGTTTGTTGTCGAAAAGAGTGAGTATCTTCTATCTTGAACTAGCATATTAGATGGAATTGAAGATCTCGCACTAACCTTTGTTTTGTCCCTATATATTAGAGATCATGACTTCAACTGTGGATATTAAGGATGACTCAAGAAAGGTTAGAAACCGAAGGCTTAGGAACTGGTTTGATTTGTTGGAATTTTGTGAATTTTTAGTTTTTGGACTTAGTTTTTGTTGTGTGGTTTCTCTGAATGTTTGTAGCCGATGAATTCTAAAATTTGGAATTTGTTTCAATTATTAGGTACAACTGAGATCCAGTTATTTGGTCTAATGGGTACAACTGAGATAAATATTTGTGTACAACTGGCATTATTAGGTACAACTAAGATCAATATTTGTGTACAACTGACCCTATTAGGTACAACTGAGATCCAGTTATTCGGTCCAACTGGTATAACTGAGTACTAAATTGAATTATCAATAAATATTCAGTACAATAGCTATCAAACAATCCAACAATAAGAACAAGACAAATTCTTTTTACATAATTAGATGGCATAATATATTAAAAACATAATTAATAATTAAAAAAAAATAATAATAATAAAAAGGTACACATGCGTTCACAAAATGGGACATATGCGCAGTCAAAGTAACATGTGCGCTGTCGATTTTATACACTCTAAATATCCAGTTGTAAATATCATAATAGTTGCGATTTTAGCGTTTTTGTAGTTGAACCTTGGTATAAAGTATTATGTTGTGGTTTACACATGGTTTTCGATTATTAATTTTCATTTCTGAGGTTTTCATATTACAAGTTGTGCAAGATCATATATTTTATCTCTTTTGCATCATAAGGTGGTTAACATTAACAAAGTCTTCATTATACTATAAGGAGTGTTTTATGTGAAAGATGTGAAAACTATGATTTCGTGCAAATTGTATTATGAAAACATTCTAAATGATAATTATTAGTGCGAAATCATGTGTCTAACTACAACATAATATCTCATTGTAAGGTTCAACTACAAATACGCAAAAATCGGCAAAGTACAACTATGAATATGAACGGACAATTGTACATTTATGGACAACTTTCTGTATATCATACACACATGAGATTTAAAACATTGAATACTTTTCTTTAAATATTATAAAAATAAAATTTAACACATTTTCTATAAATACTCATTATCTATTTTTCCAATTTCGTCTTTCTCATTTTCTTTCTTTTTTCCACAAACACACAAATACATATATGTTCTTAATTGTCTCTAGTTGAACCATGTAGTACACATCCAAAAAATACAAATTCAGACAAATACAACACACAAATACATATATGTTTTTAGTTGTACCTAGTTGAACCAGGTAGTACAAATCCGAGAAATACAAATTCAAACAAATACAAACACAAAAATTAAATTTGTCTTTTCCGTTATGTGTATAGTATCCTCCATAATCAAAAAATAAGTTTGTGTGGCTGATGCTGTTTACCTCATGTACACTTAGTTGTACCATTTGTACCAGTTGTCATATATCTCTCAATTGTACCATTTGTACCAGTTGTCCTATATCTGCAGATTTTGTAAACTCGGGTTCTAAGATACATCTCCTTCTAGTGCTCGTACAATCTTTCATTATATACATGTTCCAAGTTTCATAAGTATGTCACAATCATCATCAAGAATTGTGATTGATTTTTTTTTTTGGGTCGAAATTGTGTGATTGATTCTTAACAAAAGAATTAACAAGTGTTTTTGAACCTGGCTCATCTTAGGTCGTCTTCTTGCTGAGTGTCTGATGGCTGCAGCTGCACAAGAAGCCATTCGAGTCATCACTTGTTGATCGTAGTTTGTCTCTAGACGCGGATCTGCTAATTGGCTGTAATCTCCATCTTGAGCTGCTTTCAAACACATAGGCCTTGCCTACAAAACAAATGGTAACATTAGGATTTTTGTTTTTGCAAGTGTTTGGGGATTAAACAAAGTAAACCGAAGAAGCGGGACCTAAATATCTGAATCAATGCAAATGTTAAAGACAAATGAAACAGTGTGAATAAGTCCCCTATACGCAAATGAATTAAGACAGTTTACAAAGCTGTTTACCCGAAAGTTCCCATGAGGCGAGTGGAGACATGAGTATAGTTGTCTTGAGATAGCTTTGCTAATCCAAAATCTGTCTTAATTCAAATTCAAATTCAATCCCTAAATTGTGAAATCCCCAAATAATAATTCCTAAGAAGAACTCATTCAGTTTTAAAACTTCAGTAATGGCGGAAGAGATAGAAGCTAAGAACAAGAAACCGATTGCAGATGAGGAGGAGGCGGAGGCGAGGATCCGCCTGCGATATGGGATTGAGCTCGAGGTCGAGTAAGGTCGACAAAGGGGATCGTCGGGGAAGAGAAGAAAATACAATTGAAATTGTTTTTTTTAATTGATTAATTTTTTGTTTTAATTTAATAATTATATGAAAAATATTTAATATTTAATTCTTTGAATAAATTCATTAAGGGTAAAATTGGTAAATCACATTAATAATGACATTCAGATGAATTGGAGCCACATGAGATCAATTTTCAAACAAAAGTGCCATTCTAGACATTCACTCAAAATATCCCAACACACTACATACGAGCCATCGGATCTGAACCATTGGATCAGGCGACATTTTTATTTTGATTCTGATGACGTGGAAGAAGTCATGCTGTTACTAATGATGTTTGGACACGGATTTAAGCATATCTCGAGAAATCCTTATACATGTAACCAAACACACATGTTACGCACCGAGTCAACGTAACCATGGTTTCGACTTTTGCGCTTCTCTATATAGAAAGGGATGATGTGTCTAGATTCGGACACGTCATCTTCCTCGTAAGTTCCAAATTAATCAAAATCTCATTTTTAAGAACATTATCCTTTTTCCTTTTGATCTTTATACAAATCTGAAGATGGCTTCTGAAGAGAGCGAGTACCGATGCTTCGTCGGAGGTTTAGCTTGGGCCACCGACGACCAATCTCTCGAAAGAACTTTCAGCCAATTTGGAGAAGTTCTCGACTCCAAGGTCCGTTAAGACGACCCGGATCCGACCCGGACTCGGAATCCATGTGACTGTTTTTTCTTGTTGTGTGTTACCTTTCTCTTTGTTACTCTGTTACTGATTTGTTCTCTCTTAACCTCAATCGGTACGTTTCATCATCGTCCGATTTGTTTGTATCTAATCCGTTTTCTTGTGATAAAAATCTGATTTTTGAATATTTCGATTTTTTTTTTATGGTTTTGGATTAGATCATTATTGATCGTGAGACAGGGAGGTCCAAAGGGTTTGGGTTCGTGACTTTTAAGGATGAGGAACCGATGAGAACTGCGATTGAGAGGATGAATGGTCAAGATCTTGATGGTCGTAATATCACCGTCAACGAGGCTCAAGCTCGCGGTAGTCGCGGTGGTAGCGGTGGCGGGTATAGCCGAGGCGGTGGTGGAAGTTATGGAGGCGGTGGTGGGAGTTATGGAGGCGGTGGTTATGGAGGTGGTTACGGAGGTAGACGTGATCAAGGTGGATACAGCCGTGGCGGAGGAGGCGGATACGGTGGTGGTGGTGGTTATGGAGGTGGTGGTTATGGAGGTGGGCGTCGTGAGGGTGGTTACGGTGACGGAGGTTACGGTGGTGGTTACGGTGACGGAGGTTACGGTGGCGGCCGTTCTGACGGAGGAAACTGGAGAGATTGAGTTCTTGTGTTCTCTGTATCTTTTGGCTTATGGATTTGATCGTTGTTTATTTGGTTTTTTCATATGTAAAAACAAAATAAAAAGTTTGATGCTTTTGTTCTTCCAAGATTGCTTTGAGAATGAAGGAGATTGATGCAAAGAAATAAACTTTCGATTGAATCAAGTTTGGTACAAATCAGGAGATTAGAATTCAAAAGCTCAAGATTGCAAGTCTCTCTCTTTCTCATAGGTCTAGAAAGGTTGGTGATTGACACAAAGAACAAAAACTTCATATTGAATCAAGTTTGGTACAATTCAAGAGATTAGAACTCAATAAAGCTAATCCTAATTCATGTGAAACTAAAGATTGCAGAGTGGTGCAATGAGTAGAATAAGAAGTCGTAGTAAGTCTCTCTCTCTCTTTCTCATAGCCCAGAAGGTTGGTTGTTCCTGATTCTGCTTGAACGTCTTACAGGTGTAATCATCTCTTCCTCTCTATCACCCTGCAAGCATAAATGGGTTGGTGTTAGTTAATACAATGCCAAAGCCAAAAAAGAACTACAGTTTGGGATGATAGATTGATTGATTTACTCACACTTTTGATGGGGATTTTCTCGTAAGTTGTGAAACTTCCGTAAGAAAAGGAGCCTACGGAGTATTCTGATGCTGAGGATGCCATTGATTCTCTCCTCAACTTGCTGTTGCTATTACTCTTCTTGCCTCCTCCTACGCTTTGATGTTCGCTGAAGAATGAGCTCTTCTTATGGAAACTGTTACTTATCCTGTCATCAGCTTCTTCTGCCTCGAGATTCAGTGAAGCATGACCCAAGTTTAGCTTCTCGGTCACAGGAGCTGGTTCAGGAGCAGATGCAGCCACAGGTTTTGCCTTCTTAGCGAATAAAAAAGCAACAGCTGCGAGTAGAGCCAGCACAGTTGAGGACGATACTATCATCGCCTTGTTAAAAGACTTTACTTTAGGATGAAGATCATCGCTAGTTTCTTCTGCAGTTTCTCCAAAACCTTCTTCTGACCCATTTTCAGCATCAGCTACCTCACACTGCTGCAGTTTAGGTTGAAGATCATCACTAGTTTCTGCTGCAATTTCATCAAAACCTTCCTCTGATCCACTCTCAGCATCAGCTACCTCACTATCTTTTGGCTGGTGCACATTGATGGCAGCGGATTCAACATCATGCTGGTTTATGTAGATAGCTTCAGACTCTTCCTGGTCCATTTTGGTTGATCCAATGTCAAGCTTTTCTTGAGATTCACGACCTCCTGCATCATCGTTTTCTGCAGGATTTACCTCTCTCTGTTCTTCAGTGTCATACTTTACGCCATCTTCGAAAAGAGCTTCCAAGTTTGCTTCACCTTCATTCAACTCTATATCTGTGCCCGGTTTCATCTCAGTCTGTTCATCAAATGCACTAGTTGCAGCATCGCCATCTTTTGTTTCCCAAACCACTTCTGAATGTTCCTCTCCTCCACTCTCCTCCTCAAATTCATTGACATAGCTATCTTCAAGATTGTTTTCACCTCTGCTCCTCTCTAGTATTGGTACTTCATTGATTTCAACACTTGTTGGCTGGAAAGCAGTATTATCTTCCAGAATATATGTCAAGTTCTGAAATTGCAACGGACCGAGTTCCTCTGCTCCTCCTCTTAGACGTGAGATCAGCTTATCCATGTACACAAGTGTTGATCCTGTCAAAGTCCAGAGCTTTTCACTCAACTGCTCCAAGTTGTTAGCTTTTGCAAACTCTGTGATTTCTTTCGGGATATGGAACTCGTACAAAGGCGATCCTTTAAGGATTGAAAGCCCGCTTGGTCCAGAAAATGTCGCTGAAACCAACATATACCCCAACGCCAGAACCAAAAGCCAACCAAGGAACTTGAATTTCCTGAAACCAGATTGATTTGGAACTTGACTTGTTTCTTCAATGCTCTCACAAACCATTTCTTCGTCACTCTCTGCTTCCAATTGCTCCACATATTCGGCTTCATCTTTCTCTTCTACTACTGCCTCAGCTCCACCTTCAAGATAAGCATCCTTCTCTTGTTCCTCACATTTTTCAGATTCCTCTGCAGACA
Organism: Eutrema heterophyllum; assembly: GCA_002933915.1. Classification (NCBI taxonomy): domain Eukaryota; kingdom Viridiplantae; phylum Streptophyta; class Magnoliopsida; order Brassicales; family Brassicaceae; genus Eutrema; species Eutrema heterophyllum. The sequence goes on from PKMM01024358.1 coordinate 132,792, forward strand.
ATTCAGTGTCAGAACAAGAGCTTTCAGAGATGAAAAGCTCCTCAAGCTGCTTGCACTCATCAAAATGCTTCTCAACTCTCGAATTCGGCCTATAATGAAGAAACTGAGGCCTCGGCGACAAATAATTCTTTTTCGGATCATAAGGAGGCAACAATGTATCGACTTCACGACCTGCAAGCTCAGGAGATGTGTATGGAACAGAAGGACGAGGACTGATCCTGAATCGTGGATCAGAATACACAATCCCTTTGTTCTCATGAACTTCATTCTCATCGAAATCAGTAACAGTCATGTCATCTGATCCTTGGAACTGCTTCTTTTCATCGATACCAATGTTGTGTATGTCATCAGAAAACGAAACACATAACCGAGCATTTCGATGGCTTTTGGTGTCCTCCAAGATTAGGCCTCTAACGTCAGAGGATCGAGACATTTCGTTCGTATCAGACAACACTTTCTTCCTTGGAGATGGATTGATCTTAGAAACAGCTGAGATTGTTGGTGACATGAAGTTCTTGGAACCTTTTGGAGTTGGAAGAGCTTTATTCTCGTTCTCTTTGTCGCCAAACTCAACCCGAGGATTTTTTCTTCCACCAAAAGAGTTCCTCCGAGAAAAATCTGAGGAACACAAACATCAAAACAGTCAATAATCAAAGAATCATATCAGTAAATGTGAACTAAATCAACAAAAAGATAGATAACACTAAGCTAAGGACCCTTTACAAATTTTCTCCAAGGACTAAGTTAAAATCCTATGTCTATTTCTAAAATTAAGCGAATCAAATCGAGCAAAAATCTGAGGAACAAAAGCATCACAAATCAAGAAATGTGAACTAAATCTACAAGAAGAAAGATTTTCTGAACAAACATTCAGATTAAACACTAAGCTAGGGACTCTACACATTTTCTGCAAAGACCAAGTTAAAATCCTTGTCTTACTCGAAATTAAGCGAATCATATCGAGCAAAAATCTGAGGAACAAAAGCATCACAAATCAATGAATGTGAACTAAATCTACACAAATCAATGAATGTGAACTAAATCTACAAGAAGAAAGATTTTCTGAACAAACACTCAGATTAAACACTAAGCTAAGGACTCTACAAATTTTCTGCAAAGACTAAGTTAAAATCCCTATTTCATTTCGAAAATTAAGCAAAATCAAAACTTTGAACAGAAGAGAAATATCAAGAAAAATCCTAACCTGAGGGGATATTGACTCTAGAATTGGCCGGAAATGGGTTGCCACCAAAACTCCGGCGCAAAGGGTCACCAGCCTCCGAGTTTCTGGGTTTAGGGTTTGGTCTGTTTGGGATTGGAGGAGAAGAAGAGGAGTTGTTGTTGGCAGGAGAAGCCATGACCGATCAAATTGGCTCTGATTCTTAATTTGTTAACAAATCTGAAATCTTTTGTTGTTGGTCGTTGAAGGAAACAATAGAGAGCAGGAAATCGCAAGATCAAGAGAAGCCCTAAGATCGAAGAGTTTGAAAGAAGGAGAGAGAATCGTAACGGCTACTTGCAATCTGAGTGAGGATTTTAAAAAGACGGCTTTGGATATTTCGACCGTTGGACGAATACTTAAAGCTTCTTTTTGACATATTTTTTATTCGATAAGATGTTATTATACACTTCTAGATCAAATACGGGGCAATTTTTATTTATATTTGCAAAACCAAAGAGTTATAAAATCATAAATAAATTGGAAATTTATATTATTTTTTTGAGAAATGTGTGCGATAAATTTATCAACTTATTTATAATTCTCAATTTTTTTACAAATAATATATAGTGTAAACACATAATTAAAATATTCTGGAAGATACTTAATTATATATGTTAGCAACCAATTTAGAATTTGATTGAAAGATGGTGATGGAAGAAATATCTCAAAACTTAATACAATAGGCCCAATTTAGCAAAGCGTAAATTATAATATTTTAGTAGATAGTTAATTATATATGTTAGAAAACCAATTTAGAAGTTGATTGTAAGATGATGATGGAAGAACTATCTCAAAACTTAATACAATAGGCCCAATTTAGCAAAACGTAAATTATAAGATTTTGGAGGATACTTATTTTTTTTTTTGTCAACATCCTAAATACATAGAACGTTTAGTAGATACTTAATTATATATGTTAGAAAACCAATTTAGAAGTTGATTGTAAGATGACGATGGAAGAAATATCTCAAAACTTAATACAATAGGCCCAATTTAGCCAAACATAAATTATAATATTTTGGAGGATACTTACTTATCCCTTATATATTAATTGAGAAGGATTGTTAAAAATAAACCTTACCTTGACATGCGATTTACAACATTGTCATGCTGATGTGTCATCATAAGAGAGCTCTTAAGACTAATATAAAAGTAGACATAAATAGCTAGACTATTTGCAACTTATGTCATTCACATTAATTTGGTTAGAAAATATTGTAGTTTATATCAATTAATTATTTAATATTCAGCATTTAATCTATAAAGATATCTTATATCTTCCATTTGCTACCAAAATATTTATTAAAAATTTAGTATATCATATTAATTATTTCTTTAACAATATATTTTTTCTCTCATATTTGTTTGATCTAATATTTGAAGAAAAAAAACTAAATCATCACACCATCCATATAATAAGAAATCTATATTTTTCATAAATATTATAATTCGATTATTTTAAAAATGAACATTAATTACTCAAATGGTGAAATTATGTGTGATTAAAAAGTCTCACATTGGAAATAAAGATGTATGGTGGTTTCGTAGACCTATTATAAAAAGACCCAAAATATAAGAGTAATAAACCTCACTTAACTTAACTTAAAAATAAAAATTATGTTTAATATAGTTTTTTTATCAAGCTGTATAATTAAACCGAAAAAGATAAATATTATATATATTTAAATTTGATAAAATGTTTTTGTAATTATATTTATATACAAAACATTCACATATTCTAATAAATAAAATTTTAAGGTTAATTTTCACCCCGCACAAGGTGTGGATAATCACCTAGTATATGTTAGAAAACCAATTTAGAAGTTGATTGTAAGATGACGATGGAAGAAATATCTCAAAACTTAATACAATATGCCCAATTTAGTAAAACGTAAATTATAATATTTTGGAAGATACTTAATTATATATGTTAGCAACCAATTTAGAATTTGATTGTAAGAAGATGAGGGAAGAAATATCTTAAAACTTAATACAATATGCCCAATTTAGCAAAACGTAAACGTGAGCCACTATATAAAGGCTTGATCCAGTTCTGTGTATATATATATAGATATATCAAGAAAGTGTTGATTAAAAATTAAAATATATAGCTAGTTTAAAACGAGACAATTACAATCAAATTTCTATAAATTAATAATGTCGAAACTCTAATGTTTTTAATAATTTATAGAGATATTAATTTATCAATGTATTATTTAGTTGATAAATCAATTTTGGGACCGGAATTTTTTATAGATTTATCGATATATTAATTTATCGAATATTAATTTAAAGAGATTTTACTATAAGTATAATAAAATGAATTAGAAAAATATTAGGTAAATGACAAAAAATTCATAAAATTTGAATCACTATTTGGTTGGGTGGGTGGGGGGGGGAGAATAAAAATAGACGTTTTTATCCTTCGTGGATGCCACCTCACCAGATAATTATATGATCAAATCCCCTTAAGATCATCTAGATCTCTATCATTTCTCTTTCCTTCACTATTTATTTTTCTTCATTTTTCTGCAACGAAACGAGAAAAAATCAATAATACGATTCTTCATCCTCCCAACGAAGATCGAAAAAAGATCCGGCAAAAGCGAAGATCCAGCGAAAGCGTTATGGGGCGGAAAAGTTTTCAGGCGAGTTGACTTGGGCGTATCGAATCGATTCATTGAAGTGAGTTCGAATTGACATTCTAAACTATTTATAACATGCTAAACTGTTTTGAAACATACTAAATAAACATATAGATATACTTCTAACTTTTTGTTCGCACGATAACTCAATTATTAACTAGCTAACTTGCATCTTGCGTGTTCGAAATTTTTGGTGAATTTGACTCTGGTTGTGGGTTTGCTTTCAACGAAGAAATAGAATGAATCGACTCAGACGAACAAAGAAGAACAAGGGAAACATGAAGAAGAAACAATATTTTACCATTTGCCCATTAGCTCTTAAGAGCTTATGAGGACTAATAGATCTTATGCATATACATTATATCAATGAGTTACATGTTTTTATAACGGGTTAACAATTATTGTTTCATATATTTTACAACTGTTACATCTATTTATATCTACATCTCAATCTTATATTCTGCTTCACAATCTAAGCATCGTGAATATCGCTGGCCAAACTAACCTCGTCATGGTGCATATATGATCTGTAACGCGCTTATGCTGAGTGAGTTAGACTCGATTCAGAGTTGTGTCGGCTCCATTCAAAATTTTATCTCCTTCGGTGTTATTATTTATGAGTCGATTTGTTTTTTTGGTTTTGATGGTGTTAATTTTAGGAAGATGATGGAGAAGATGATATGATGGTTGTTTAATTACTCAGTTTTTTCTCTATAAAACACAAGATGAAAGAAAGAAAAAAAAGGTAAATTGAAGTGAGTGGTTTTCTAGTAAAGATTGGAAGAGAAGATTAGAGGAAAGAGAGGAAGGAAAGGAAAAAGAGGAAAGATGAAGGAAAGAGAAAATATGATGATTGGGGGAGAGAATAAAAAAAAAAATCGTAAAAAAAAGTCAAGAGATATATGGTATAACCATATAAGGATAAAATCGGATTATTGAAATTGTAATAGTATTTCAAATAGTATTTTATTATTTCGCAAATTATGGTCGATTCCTTTGCCATCTACTGCAAATTCTCTTTAAAACGGGTATTTAAGAGTGAAACAATAAGGGTATAAGAGAGTATTTGAAAAAAAAATCAACCATGCGGATTTCCGGTGAAAGCAATATACATTATGATTATGCAGATTTTTTTTTTGTGGTCTACACAACATACTTATATTAATCTTAACTTGGGTTACAACACGAAGAAAGCAAGAAGCTCTTTGCCAAAGAATCCATTTCTCGAATGCTCGAATTTGATACATAATTAAAATACAAAGCCTGATAAAGATAAGATAGAAGGTTAAAACCGTAGATAATAATTAGAAGCTCTTTTGAAAGGGTTTAGGATATGATCGATTTGAAGTCGATTTGTAACTCTTGGACCTGCTTGAGTTCTGATATTGAATCGTGAGGTTATTTATCTGTTGGTTCAAATGAAAACCCTAAAACCCTAAAATTTGACTAATCCTATTTTCCCAAAGGTCCATTAAGATTTTTCAGACCAAAAGCCCATGGAAGGGAGGACCTAGGATTTTCCATCTCTATTTAGTGAGAGAGGATGTGATAGGCATAGGCATAGACCGTTTCTACAGCAAATGTCTGCCAAAATGCCACCGAAGCCGCCGCCAACCACCATCGAGGAGGAAAAGTCACTGCAACCGCTTGAAAACAAAGAGAAGACAGAACATATATGTTCTTGGAGAACGGAAAACGAATGGGAAAATCCAATCCGAAAGATATGAAACTTGGTAAGCACATCCATGACTCTCTAATATAGACAACTCCAAAAGCGTATTTTCATTCTGATATACAGTTGGAAAGTTATGGATACTTCCCAGACCTGATCTGCACAATGTTAATTTGCGACCAATGATAGGAGAAGTCGTGCTGGAAGTTATAGAGTGATCCGATTGAGCTTATTTTTGGTAAGGAGATCCGTGAGCCTTATAACTAGATTTCTGTGAAATAATTCCACATTTCACTTTGTAGTTTGATAGTTATAATATCTTTACTAGGATTGCTCTGCACAGTGCGCATGTTAGACTAGTCCGTCGAGATGAAGTGTTTGGACGGGTAGGTATATCCGGATCGAGCTGAAACTTTGCAGAGAATCTCATGATACATGGATCTACCTCGGGTATAGTCTGTAGTTTTTTTACATGCATACGATACGACGGTACTTTTAGGATCTAAATGTCAAAGATGGAGTTTACCGCCTCTTCACTTAGAGATGGAAGCGTTATTATGAGTCATGGAGAATATTCTCAGTAGGAGGTTAGATTGTCAAGCCTTTGAGATAGATAGTGCTGAACTAGTAACTATTATCCAATCCCTGGAGAAATGACTTACTTTCTCCAATCTTGTAGATGATATTGGTTTTCTTCGAGATAATTTTTTTTTTCAGATTTCTCGTTTTCTTTAATTTCTTGTAAGTTAAATTTTTATGTAGATTATTTAGCCCGTTCTTCTAGAGTTAAAGTTTTTCGATGTTTTTTTTGTAACATTTTTCCTTCTAATTGGGCAACCAATCAAAAACTAGATTTTTAATTGAATGTTTGGTTGGAAAAAAAAAAGAGAGAGTGGTTTCTTGTATGCATGACATCAGAGGCAATCTAGAACAATTTTTCACTGAGATCAAAATTAATTAATATTTCTATATTTAAATTAATTAGTATTAAAATAAATAAATAAATTTTTGTATATTGTAAAATAAATATAAATGTAAAAAAATTCAAATTCATTTATTGAGTATTAATTATGTACATTTTTATCAGATATGTTATTTTAAAAAAATATTGAAAGCGATTTAAAATATAAAGAAAATGTAACATAAATAAAAATGAGAAAAAGTGACGATGAAAAAAAATTACAAAGTCTATAATTACTTTGCATTAAATCAAAAATTAATGGATGCACTTGCACCCGTTCAATTTCAATTTGCATGCAGAGATTAAATTTCCATGTAAATTAGCATTAATGTTCGAAAACAAAAATCAAAAATCAATGGACGCAGTTGCACCCCTTTTAGTGTACGCTGCTCCTGCCCGTGCATGACATATATATATATATACATATACAACATCTCATCTATCCCTTAAATCAATGGAGCATAGTTTTCCAAAAGGTTAGGGCATGTTCGCAGGTTGGCTGGCCCTGAAATTTTGGAAGCTTGAAAAAAATAAAAAAAATAGGGGCCAATAATCATTGGGCATAGTTTTTTATTTTGATGCATTTTTTTGTTTTAATTGATTGGGCTTTTTGTTTTTGTTTTTGTCCATAAATATAAACAGAAATTTATTTGTATTGTATATAGGTATATTTGTTTCTTAGTTTCATCTAGATGCGAGACAGTCAATTATAGACAAGTTTTACGAGGCATTTGGAGAAATATATCAATGGAAACATTTTAGGGTCAAGTTTACTACCTGTAAGAATCATTACGAATATTTCAGGAGACTGGCTCACAACAGAACTAGACTTGGTTATGATTCAAATGGGTTCATAGAAATGCATGAGGACTGGTGGAACGAGCGGTGTAAGATATATATATGTTCATTACACTTAGTTTTGCTTTGAAGACTGCTTGGTTTCTTGATTCACTGCAAAATCGTATTTTTCCTAAATCGCGTTTCAAGATCCTTCAAGACATAGAGAACAAAACAACACATTGGATGAGAATGCGGGTGACACTCTACATGTTTCTAATGAGATGTATATTGGACTTTGTATTATATGGGCTTAGGGAGACTTAATTATGTCTTAGGTTAAATGTATAAGGTTGTATATATCTTGTTGATGGCCGTACATGTGAAATAGAGAGAGAGAGAGAGAATTTCCCAGAATCGTGTTTCATTCGTCTTTTGGTTTTTGTGCGATTCTGACATGGTAGCAGAGGCAAGAGGGTTAAGATTTGTGTTTTGATTTTGGGTGTTGTTTTGATTGATAATCTCTCTCAATTTTCGATTATGTCTGGTACTGAGAAAGATGGAGTTGGGGAAAGCACTCTTGGTAGCGTGAGAAAGGAAGACGTGGAAAACACTTCTAGGAAGACGATTAATCCATACGACTTGTCGTCAGGTGATAATCCAGGTGCTATCATCTCTCATGTTCTTTTGAAACAGAAGAATTATGATGATTGGGCACACGAATTACGAACTGCTCTTCGTGCAAGGAAGAAGTTCGGTTTTGTTGATGGAACGATTAAGCGTCCGGCTAAGGATTTTATTGATTATTGAAGATTGGTGGACAAATCAGTCATTGCTGGTTTCAAGGATTCGAAACACTATCGATCCGAGTTTACATCGTGATATCTCACACTTTGAGGTTGAAAAGGAGCTTTGGGATGATATTAAGGAGCAATTTTCTGTTGTTAATGGTCCTAGAATCCAGCAATGGAAAGGCGAGCTCATCACGTGCAAGCAAGGTACTATGACTATCTCAAGTTACTATGGTCGATTGAAACGATTATGGGAGAATCTTGGAGAGCAAAGTGGAGCCTGCACGTGGTGATTGTCGTTGTGGTTCGAAAGCACGAGAAGCTCGTAAGCGTGAAGATGACAAGGTTCATCAATTCCTTTGGGGATTGGATGAACACCGTTATGGAGCTCTTAAAACGACGTTGCTGTCTAGAGATCTGTTGCCTACTTTGAATCAAGTTTACTCAACTGTGCTGCGAGATGAGACAACGAAAACAGCGACACGTGAGAAAGAGCATNTTTAAATTAGTTTGTTTGTGTTATTCGTTGTTCTACGTCGCTAAAAGCCCGACTAATTTGCGTTTTTTGTTCGTGTAGGTGGATCTAATTTTAGAGATATTTACCCGGCGTGTGCATCCTTTATGCTCCACCGAGGTATATATTTCGTGTGTATCACGTTTGCGAGCTTATATGTATTTTTTTAAATTTGTTTTGTTCTACTCTTTTGGCGATTGTTTTTATTGCTTTTAGTTCATTTGAATTGATATAATGATCTTCTTCTTTGTTGTTTCTGATCGGTTTTAAGATAGATTACGTGGTTTTCACTTTCGCCTTCTCTTGTTTTGTTTATTTTTTCGTTTGTTTTCGTTTCGTTGTCTACTAAAACTATTTTCTTGCAATACTAGAATCTTCGTGCTCTCTAACATATGTTGATTCATTGTATAGTCTTTCGCAATCTAAGAAAAAATTTCGAATCACAGAGATCTTCACTGTGTCTATTCAGCCTCAAACTGGCTAGAGTCAGCCTTTGTTGATACAGCCAGGGTTAATTAATTACCCAACATCAGCAAATTCCAGGTCATAACTCATATGCCTACTCGAGAATATTTCTCTCTTATCATTTAATTAGACGATTTTAAGTTTTTGTTAATCATCTCATGTAACAGAGAACACTTTGCTTGGTAAGACCACTTATGTCCATTGCAAGGCTGGTCGCTGAAGAAGGACAACCGCTGTTCTTTGCTATATGGCAAGTCCATATATATGTTGGTTTAAAATCATATCGGTTGAATTAAATTGTATTGGTCCGTCAAGGAGTCTCCTTGTCACTGTTATATCTCTCTGTGTTTTTCAGATTAAGCATAAGAGTATGACCCTAGCTGCAGCTTTTGAACATGTGCGCTCGATAAGACCACGGGTTTTGCTGCATCCTTCACAGAGGAAGGTAACTCTTGCCGGCTTTATCGATACGCTTGATCTATGAGAGAGATCATGGAGCTGAAAAACATGATCTTTTTGTGTGTGATCCTTCAATACAAAGTCTAGGATTTTGTTTTCTGAAAGACTGTGATTTCATGTGTAACTAGGTTGTTGACGAATTTAACTGACTACATTCTCCTTTGAGCGAATCAGCATTCATCGCAACTTCTGATGTAGTAAGTTAATGGCAAAGATCATAGCTCAACATCTCCAGTATTGATCAAAGCTTGGCCAGAACGACTTCTCTGCTTCCTTTTGGTTCGGTTAAAATCTCCAGTTTTGACCATCTGACTCGGCTTGGTTCCTGCGAAATTGTGGACGCTCATTGTCTCAATTATCTCCAAAAGAAAACAATTAATTAGAAGATTGAGGCCTTAATGACCTGATTTTTCGAATAACAAACTAAATGACTATTTGATTAACAATTGTTTATAATATAATTGTATTCACGATATATATATGTTAATTTCCATCATTTTAATAATTTTGGTCCTACCAGAAGGGTGGAAACGTTAACAAGTCTGCATTTTGCTGTGGAATTGCTTCAAAATTTTGCTGCAAATTTACACATTTTAAGTGACTTTATTTGTTAGAAACTGTTGACAAAAAAAATTAAAAAAAAATTATTTAGAAACTTATGTCTTTTCTTTGTCCGATCTGTACTATCCTCAAGAAAAATAGAATCGAAGCCTTTTACTCTGATGAATGAATATATTTTTCATCGGAGAGACTGTTTATCTAACTATCAAAGTTTGAGCCTAATGTCTATTTTATTCACCTTATGGTATTTTGATATTAAAGTTTTTTGTGGTGAGAAAATTTCCTTTGTCTATTCATGAAATAGGTTTTTAGGCTTTTTTTATCTATATTTTTTTTCACAAGTCATATGCAAGGAGAGCGAATAAAAATTATTCAGATTTGCATAAATATATTATTAATATTTTCTAAACTTACAAACATTAATTATATTTACAAATATTTCATTTACTAATAAGTTTATTATCAATAAGCGGTATAGAAAGACCAAGTCGAGTGTGGAGCTTAATCCTGGCGGGTTACCTTGGTCGAACAATTATGTTGCTTGGGTGGTTAGATAAATAGGTAAATCATTTTTTAATTATCTCATCAGTAATGAGGATTTCATTTACCAATAAGTCTATTATCAATAAGTGGTATAGAAAGACCAAGTCGAGTGTGGAACTTAATCCTGGCGGGTTACCTTGGTCGAACAATTATGCTGCTTGGGTGGTTAGATAAATAGGTAAATCATTTTTTTAATTAACTCATCAGTAATGAGGATTCGTTTTCTTATGACATTTTTCATGCTTTTTGTAGATATTTGAGATTGTACTTGATAATTACCAAGTAGACATGTATCAAGACATCTCCGTTTGTTGAGAAAAGTAGACGACCAGTAAAGTCGATACAGATGAGAGTGGACGTACTGAAAAATGAGACCAAACCAATTTAAAAACTACAACGGACATAAATCTATATAAATTCAAAAGATCACACAAACCAGACTAAGTTCATAAGATCATTTTAAAAGACTAAAACATTACTTAAATCAACACTCAAGAGTTCAAAAAAAGAAGTTTAAAAGACCAAGACGTTAGTCAAGAAACCAGTGAGCTCCTTGTGATGTACACTCATTCAAAGAGATTGTTTACCTAAGCTCTGGAAATTAAAACTTATTCTGGTTTGTATGATCTTTTGAATTTATATAGATTTGTCTTGTGATCAAATAAAAGTAAACTATGTATATCATGGGATTGTATACAATCTAATGTATATTTATTAGATATGTGAAAGTAAACGAATAAGACAAATGCATTGAAGAATGAGAGGGAAGACGAGAAGACAGAGTTGAAGAAGGTGAAGATGAGAAAGAGACGAAGAAAAACCAGAAGATGAAAAATTTCGATAAGACAAAGAAGACAAGGAAGAAGTAAGAAGAAGATGATGAAGAAGGCTAATAAAAACCCAAAAAGAAGAAGAAGAAGAACTCAGAGAATACTAAAATGATGAAGAAGAAGTCAAAGGCGATGAAAAAGAAGTAGGAAAATACGAGGAAGAAAAAAACCAAAAGATAAAGAAGAGGAAGAAGAATAAGACAAAGGAGAAGAGGAAGAAGGAGAAGACACAACATGTAACGCCCGTGTTCCGGAAGAGGGTGTATCGATCGATACCAGGTGGGTATCGGTCGATACCAGTAGTGTGTATCGATCGATACCAGGTGGGTATCGATCGATGCCAGTCGGGTTTCTAGAAAGGAAAATCCTTTAAGTCGTCTTCTTCTTCTTATCTTCATTTTCTTCCACGCGTGTTCTTTCTAGAGCGAGAGAGAGAAGTTGGTCTTGCGTGAGAGAGAGAGAGAGAGAGTGAGAGAAAGGGGAAGAAGAGCTTGTAGAGCTTGGATCTTGCGAGATCGAGGGAGGTTGGAGGAGCTAGGGTTGAGCGTGAGCTAGGGGAAGAGCGGGAAGCGTTCTTGAGCTCGGGGAAGTCTTCTAGAGCTCGATCCATCCGATTTTAAGGTGAGTTGTGACCAAAGGTTAACATTTAAGCTTGTGTGGTACTTGGTTAAGCTTGATTGTTGAGTTGGTGGCTTGTTTGTGGCGATTTCTGGGTTTAGATTTCGCGGTGGTTGTGAGTCACAGGGGAGTATCGATCGATACTAGGTGTATCGGTCGATACCAGTCCCTTGTCGGTAGACTCGTGTTGATTTTTCGGTATCGGTCGATACTAGGTGTGTATCGGTCGATACCAGTGGTTGTTCGGTATCGGTCGATACCAGGTGTGTATCGGTCGATACCAGTGGTGGTTTCAGTATCGGTCGATACCAGGGGTGTGTCGATCGATACCCGTGGTTGGTTGGGTATCGATCGATACCAGGGGTGTATCGATCGATACCAGTTGTTGGTTGTGCCTAGGAAGCGTGTTGTGTGTTAGCTTTCAGGCTGTGTGTTTAGCTTTTCTCGGAGTAGAATTGCTAGGCGCGTTCCGGAAGAGGGTGTATCGATCGATACCAGGTGGGTATCGGTCGATACCAGTAGTGTGTATCAATCGATACCAGGTGGGTATCNTTGATCATTGCATATAAATATATAATTAAATATATTCACCATCCCTCGGTATTTCCTCGGAAAATTCTAACGGGTTGAAGGCCGTCGGAAATGCGCGTGTTTTCTTGTAGTGTTGATCATTGCATATAAATATATAATTAAAAAGCACAAGCATACAATATCTAATAAAAAAAACTACTATACATACCAATGATATATATGGAAAAAATATCAAATACAACAACACCATCGTTTATTCTAGTCGAATCAATCTAAACATGGTTTCCTAAGTCTGTCTGATTTGGTGTGATGTTTCCAAGAAAGGGTTTGCTTTCTTTTTGGTTTCTCTTGGATGTATATGGCCTTCATGCTAAGCGTAGGTGGTGCTTATCTGGCACTCCGATCCAGAATTCAATTGATGACCTAGCCTCTACAACTACTTCAAGTTCATTAAATGTCATCCTTATTCTAGCTACGAGATGTTTCTTAACAAGATTAAGAAACCCATCACTGAGAACACGGTGGATGGATATAAAAATTTGCAAGCTATCCTCAAAACCATTATGCTTAATTAGACGAACTAAAGGTCAGTGTTCTTTTCATGAAACAGAATTTGTGTAGATGTTTATCAAGGTTTTGTATGGGTTTTAACTAGTAAAATCATTAGATACAATGCTTGACGGAGAACCTATAATCTCGATACCTCCCAAGTCCATCCACTTGAAGAAAGACAAAACAAAACAAAACTCTGTTTGATCCATCTCTTAGGGAATCATATATAGTAAAAGCGAAGTTAATTTTCGGAATGGAGCTCTCTCATTCACTCTAAACCGTAAAACTCGGTTAGTACCCTTTCAATCGGTTTAAATTAATTTTTGTTTCACATTGAAAAATTGTCGTACCAATTTTCTACTGGGATTATAGGTTATTGGACTTTTAATTCAAGGTATTTCGTAATAGTGAGCTTCGAATTGACTAGAGTTTGCATTTTTTATATTATGTTATCGAAATTATCTTAAAAAAAAAAAAAAATATGAAACCCTAGCTTGATATGTGGTCTATAAATACAACACATTTAGGCCGCATTTAGGGCATTGAGATCTCGAGTTCTACTAAGGTTTGTAGGTGTTTAATGTTTTCAAGATCATGTTTTCCGTCTTTGTGAGTTATGTTTATTGATGATTTCCTTTAGATTTGCTTTTCGGTCGATTATGATTTTATATCCCAATGTTATTTTTCTAATTGATCTAATGTTTTTTTTTGGGGGGATTTTAGGGATTCGGTTATGAGATCTAATGCTTTAGTCTCTAGCTATGTGATTGGTTTTATTGTTGTTTGTCGTTTGTCTTAGTCTAATTATCTACTTTTATTTTGTTCTGATCTGCTTTAAATTAGTTCGTTTGTGTTATTCATTGTTCTTCGTCACTAAAAGCCCGACTAATTTGCATTTTTTGTTCGTGTAGGTGGATCTAATTGAATTCCTACCGAGGTATATATTTCGTGTGTATCACATTTGCGAGCTTATATGTATTTTTTTTATTTGTTTTGTTCTACTCTTTATGCGATTGTTTTTATTGCTTTTAGTTCATTTGAATTGATATAATGATCTTCTTCTTTGTTGTTTTTGATCGGTTTTAAGATAGATTACGTGGTTTTCACTTTCGCCTTCTCTTTTTTTGTTTATTTTTTTCGTTTGTTTTCGTTTCGTTGTCTACTAAAACTGTTTTCTCGCAAAACTAGAATCTTCGTGCTCTCTAACATATGTTGATTCATTGTATAGTCTTTCGCTATCTAAGAAAAAATTTCGAATCACAGAGATCTTCACTGTGTCTATTCAGCCTCAAACTGGCTAGAGTCAGCCTTTGTTGACACAGCCATGGTTTATTAATTACCCAACATCAGCAAATTTCAGCTCACATTTTCTACCCTCATATGCAGCCAGTTCCAGGTCATAACTCATATGCCTACTCGATAATATTTCCCTCTTATCATTTAATTAGATGAATTTAACTTTTTGTTAATCATCTCATGTAACAGAGAACGCTTTTCTTGGTAAGACCACTTATGTCCATTGCAAGGCTGGTCGCTGAAGAAGTACAACCGCTGTTCTTTGCTATATGGCAAGTCCATAGATAAGTTGGTTTAAAATCATATCGGTTGAATTAAATTGTATTGGTCCGTCAAGGAGTTTCCTTCTCACTGTTATATCTCTTTGTGTTTTTCAGATTAAGCATAAGAGTATGACCCTAGTTGCAACTTTTGAACATGTGCGCTCGGTAAGACCACAGGTTTTGCTGCATCCTTCACAGAGGAAGGTAACTCTTGCCGGATTTATCGATACGCTTGATCTATGAGAGAGATCATGGAGCTGAAAAACATGATCTTTTTGTGTGTGATCCTTCAATATAAAGTCTAGGATTTTGTTTTCTGAAAGACTGTGATTTCATGTGTAACTAGGTTGTTGAGGAATTTAACAGACTACAATCTTCTTTGAGCGAATCAGCGTTCATCGCAACTTCTGATGTAGTAAGTTAATGGCAGAGATCATAGCTCAGCATCTCCGGCATTGATCAAAAGTTTGGCTAGAACGACTACTCTGCTTCCTTTTGGTTCGGTTAAAATCTCCAGTTTTGACCATCTGACTCGGCTTGGTTCCTGCGAAATTGTGGCCGCTCATTGTCTCAATTATCTCCAAAAGAAAACAATTAATTACAAGATTGAGGCCTTAATGACCTGATTTTTCTTCGAATAACAAACTAAATGACTATTTGATTAACAATTGTTTATAATATAATTGTATTTACGATATATGTTAATTTCCATCATTTTAATAATTTTGGTCCTACCAGAAGGGTGGAA
Source organism: Eutrema heterophyllum (assembly GCA_002933915.1). Lineage (NCBI taxonomy): Eukaryota > Viridiplantae > Streptophyta > Magnoliopsida > Brassicales > Brassicaceae > Eutrema > Eutrema heterophyllum. The sequence continues at coordinate 148,240 of PKMM01024358.1, forward strand.
ACGTTAACCAGTTTGCATTTTGCTGTGGAATTGCTTCAGAATTTTCCTGCAAATTTACACATTTTTAAGTGACTTTATTTGTTAGAAACTGTTGAAAAAAAAAACAAAAAAAATATATTGAAACTTATGTCTTCTGTGCAAGTAGCTGTGCACACCCATAATTAAGTCTTCTAATCCCGAACTAGATGATTGACCCCTTAATTTTTTTGTTTTTGGGTATGACTGTTTTCCAAATATCTTTATAAATACATTGGCACATGTGTTTCCAAATTAAAAAAGATTACTTTATAACAAAAAGAAAAGAAAAAACCGTTTTGGATTTTGAAGTCAAACTGCCTGCTGGCTCCATTAAGGCATTAAGGTAAATATGATAAAAATCGGTTGGAGCGTTTCTTCACTGTTTTGGGCGGGGGAATAGATGGCGATACAAGCCCAGTTGAATTACGACGCTTCAAATGCGAACCATGTCGGATTTCTGGTAATCGGTAGTACTAATGGGTCTGAGTTTTCGTTGATGGCGGCATTGGAATCGGAATCGATCAGTCGTATATGAACAATAATCTCAACTCGCAGAAATATTTCAACTAACAAGCTCTGTTTTATCATCAACATGGGCGTTTTAGACGCTCATATGGAGAAACATAAGCAAGAGATCGATCAATTCATTAGAATACATGTTCGTAATCAAATCATTTCTCCAAAAGATTCAATTTTTAAAACATGGGCATTTGCAGAACGAGAGGTTGAGATATGTGTTGCAAGAATAGAAGAAGCAAGAGATGGAGATGATCTTGAGGAAAGTGGAAACAAAAGCTTTGTTTTCTGGTGACGCAGAAGAAGAAGAGATGTCACAAGCATTGAGCAAGAACATGGAACTCAAAGATCTGTTGAGGAAAAAGGAAATGGAGAAACAAAGGTAGCAGAGATTGGCTCGTGGGAATGAAGCAATGGTGACAACATTTAACTCACTTAAACAAGTTCTGGAGAGAGCCACCACATATCACAAAGTAGAGGTTGTGGAGGATGAAAGGTCGTGTTGCGGCGGAGAGAATTTTCCACCGAAGAAGATGAGTAGTTGTTGCTGGAATTGTGGGTCTGCTGGTTCTTTTTCCGATCTGTATTATCCTCAAGAAAAATAGAATCGAAGCTTTTTTCCTAGGGAAAATTGGTTTCTTTCTTTCTTTGAAAATTTCCCGAGAGGATTGGTATAGTCGGTAGAATGTCTTTTACTATGATGAACGAATATATTTTTCATCGGAGAGACTGTTTATCTAACTATCAAAGATTGAGCCTAATGTCTATTTTATTCACATTATGATATTTTGATATTAAACTCTTTTGTGGTGAGGAAAATTCCTTTGTCTATTCATGAAATAGGTTTTTAGGCTTTTTTATCTACATTTGTTTTCACAAGTCATATGCGATTAGGAGAGCGAATAAAAATTATTTAGATTTGCATAAATATATTATTAATATTTTCTAAACTTACAAACATTAATTATATTTACAAATATTTCATTTACTAATAAGTTTATTATCAATAAGTGGTATAGAAAGACCAAGTCGAGTGTGGAGCTTAATCCTGGCGGGTTACCTTGGTCGAACAATTACCTTGGTCGAACAAAAAGGAAAAAAACCGGAAGATGAAGAAAACAAAGTAAAAGAAGAAGAAAACCGGAAAATGAAGAAGACAAAGTTGAAGAAGGTGAAGATGAGAAAGAGACGAAGAAAAACCAGAAGATGAAAAATTTCGATAAGACAAAGAAGACCTGGAAGAAGTAAGAAGAAGAGGATGAAGAAGGCTAATAAAAACCAAAAAAGAAGAAGAAGAAGAACTCAGAGAATACAAAAATGATGAAGAAGAAGTCAAAGGCGATGAAAAAGAAGTAGGAAAATACGAGGAAGAAAAAAACCAAAAGATAAAGAAGAGGAAGAAGAATAAGACGAAGGAGAAGAGGAAGAAGGAGAAGACACAGCAAAAGAGGAAGAAGAAGTAGAAGTCGAAGACAATGATGAAGATGAAAGGAAAGGATGATGAATAAGAAAATCGAAAGATATATAAGAGGAAGAAGAAGAAGTCGAAGAAGAAGAAAATCCAAAATATGGATAGGAGGAAGAAGAGAAAGATGAATTTGATGAAGAAGAAAAAGAAGGAAAAGACGAAAAAAAGAAAAAGAAAAATCAGAAAAAGAATATGAATAAGAATAAGTAGGAAAATACGAAGACATTGAAGGATAAGAAGGAGAAGATGATGAAGAATTTGGAGAAGAAAAACCGTAAAAAGAAGAAAAAGAAGACAAAGGCGTTGAAATGGGAGAAGGAAGAAGAAGACGAATAAAAACCGAAAAAAGAAGAAGAAGTCGGAGAAAAAGAAGTCGAAGACGATGATAAAAAAAATATGGAAAATATAAATAAGAAAAAAAACCGAAAGATAAAGAATAGGAAGAAGAATAGAACAAATCTGAAGAGGAAGAAGAAGAAGACAAATCAGAAGAGGAAAAGAAGTAGAAGTCGAAGACGATGAGAAGAGGAAATAAAATATGAGAAATAAGAAAATTAGAAGATAAATAAGAGGAAGAAAAAGACAAAGAAGAAAAATATGTCAAAGACGATGAAAAAGAAGAAGGAAAGGACGAGGAAGAAGAAAATCCGGAAGATGAATAAGAGGGAAAAGAGGAAGAGGAAGACGAAGCCGATGAAGAAGAAGGAAAAGACGAGGAAGAAGACTGAAGAAAAGAAAAATAAAAATCAGAATAAGAAAAATTAGGACAAGACAAAGACGTTGAAAAAAGAAGAATGGGATAATGAATTTGGAGAAGAAGAAGAATAATCAGAAGAAGAGAAAGAAGAATTTAGAGAAGCAAACCGGAACATAGAAGACGAAGTGGAAGAGGGAAATGCCATGGAAGAAAAAAAAGGACAAATAATAAGAAGAAGAAAACCGGAAGATGAAGTAGGTGAAGATGAGGAAATATAATACGCCCTGTCCAAGGGATCTCTCAAAGAGCGGTAGTAGAGATGGATAATCCTCGATCGGATCGATTTGTTAGCAAACCGATAAGTGAGGCGGTGGGTGATCTTAGCCTTGGGACGTGGAGTAGGGTGAAAAGGGCGTGAGAATCACTCTCAAAATCCCTCCAGCCTAGCTCACTTGCAACGTTCCTTAACGAAGATCGGTAGAATGCTAAGTCAAAAGGTGGCGGAAAAGAACCCTTTGATATGCGGTTTTGGTTTTTCTTTAGAATCGCACCAAGGAAAAGCCAAAAAGTTCACTCGTGAATCACTCACAAAGCGAAGAAGAAGAAGAAAATATTATTGATAAAATTGTTGATGATTGTTGTCTTCACAACAATGTTACATATGAGTTTAAATAGAAGGTAGAGAATGCAAAGAGTCTAAAAATCACACCGAAAATGACAAAGCAATAAATGACATCGAAAATGAAACAAGACCAAAGACTTGAATTCTCGTATGACTCTTGGAATTCTTTGGTCGAAAATTTGATGGGCTTTTGTGATGGATTCGGTGGTGGATTTGGGTTTAAGAAAAGGGTACCAAGGCCTCATTAAAAACCTTGCCAAGTAAAACCCATTGGGTAAAAACCTTGGCTAAGGAAAAGAGCACACTTGGGCTTGAATCAAAACCAATGCGGTTTGAAACACCCTTTCCGTATCACCCAAATGTTCTTCATGGTATTGGGCTTGTCGGATAAGTCCTCCTATTGCCTCCTTGAGTCTTCTTGCCTTAGCTCTCGTCATGGCTCCTTCGGGTACAAGCAAGTCATTGTCCGGTTGCTCCTTAACCTCCTTTCCCAGCTCGGCAATGTGCTCCTCCTCCTTGATGTCGCTTAGGATCATATCAAAAGAGACCGAAAAAAAATTAGAAGAATAAGAAGTTGGAGAAGACAAAGATGATTAAGAAGAAGAAGGAAAAGACGAAGAAGATGATAATCCAAAAGATAAAAAAAGAGAAGTTCGAAGAAGACAAAACCGATGAAGAATAATTCAAAAAATGTGAGGAAAATAACAACCGTAAGAAGAATAAGAAGACGTAGGGTTTAGGGTACAAAAACATTGAAAAAGAACATGAAGAATTTGGAGAAGAGGAAGAATAATCGGAAAAAGAGGAATAAGAAGTCAGAGAAGAAAGCCGTGAAATTTTAAACTATTCATGTTCGCGCAATAATGTATTAAATATATAGTTCATTACATGTATAAACGATGGCGACGGATATGATCTATTTTTTATGTTTTAAACGATAAAAATATATTTTGGTAAAATTCTATTTTATATGTCATATGACATTGTTAACTCTATTTTAATTTTCATATATCTTATGAGAGCCATAGCACAAACGGTGCAAGATGCACAATTTGGTATCTGCCAAGTTTTCAACACCAAACAGATTTTCGAGANGACGATGAGAAGAGGAAATAAAAGATGAGGAATAAGAAAATCAAAAGATAAATAAGAGGAAGAAAAAGACAGAAGAAAAATAAGTCGAACACGATGAAAAAGAAGAAGGAAAGGACGAGGAAGAAGAAAATCCGAAAGATGAATAAGAGAGAGAAGAGGAAGAGGAAGACGAAGTCGATGAAGAAGAAGGAAAAGACGAGGAAGAAGACTCAAGAAAAGAAAAATAAAAATCAGAATAAGAAAAATTAGGACAAGACCAAGACGTTGAAAAAAGAAGAATGGGATAATGAATTTGGAGAAGAAGAAGAATAATCAGAAGAAGAGAAAGAAGAATTCAGAGAAGAAAACTGGAACATAGAAGACGAAGTGGAAGAGGGAAATGCCATGGAAGAAAAAAAAGGACAAACAATAAGAAGAAGAAAACCGGAAGATGAAGTAGGTGAAGATGAGGAAAGAGACCGAAAAAATCAGAAGAATAAGAAGTTGGAGAAGACAAAGACGATAAAGATGAACAAGCAGATAAAGAAGAAGAAGGAAAAGACGAAGAAGATGAAGAACCAAAAGATAAAAAAAAAAAAGTTCGAAGAAGACAAAGCCGATGAAGAATAATTCAAAAAATGTGAGGAAAAAGACGAAGAAAAAGGAAAATAACAATCATAAGAAGAATAAGAAGACATAAGCTTTAGGGTACAAAAAACATTGAAAAAGAACATGAAGAATTTGGAGAAGAGGAAGAATAATCGGAAAAAGAGGAATAAGAAGTCAGAGAAGAAAACTATGAAATTTTAAACTATTTGATGCTCGCGCAATAATGTATTAAATATATAGTTCATTACATGTATAAACGATGGCGACGGATATGATATATTGTTTATGTTTTAAACGATAAAAATATATTTTGGTAAAACTCTACTTTATATGTCATATGACACTGTTAACTCTATTTTAATTTTTATATATCTTATGAGAGCCATAGCACAAACGGTTCAAGATGCACAATTTGGTATCTGCGAAGTTTTCAACACCAAACAGATTCTGGAGAGTTAAGAAAAATATGGCGACGGATATGATCTATTGTTTATGTTTTAATTGATAAAACTTCTCTGCGCGGACTAAACACCTAGGAGAGGAGGATTAGTCGATGTTAACGAAAGTGAGAGGAGAGGAGCAGTCGAAATCCGACAGTGAGAGGAGAGGAGGAGGTCATCGTGATAGAGGAGACATGAGAGAGACGTGAGAGAGGAAATGATATGCAACGTGACGGAGAATGATCAAGACTAAAATGAAGAAATTCAGGAAAAAAAACGAAGTAAAACCGAAAGAGGAATAAGAAGATGGATAAGATGAAGAGGAATAAGAAGATGGATAAGATGAAGACGTTTAAGATACGATGAAGAATTGGAGAAAGGAAGAATAATCGGAAGAAGAGGAAAAAGAAGTCGGAGAAGAAGGAAAAAAAATTGGATGAAGACTTTAAAGGAGGAGAAGATGAATAATTTGGAGAAAAGTAGGAATAAGACAAAGTAAAACAATGTGAAGATGAGGAAAAAGACGAAGAAAAATCAGAAGAATAGGAAGTCGGAAAGATCGAAGAAGTAGAAGAAAGAAGAAGAAAAAAGAGAATAATATAACCCGGAAGAAGAAGAAGATGAAGACAAAACATAAGAGGAACAAGAAGTAGAAGTCGAAGACAATGATGAAGATGAAAGAAAAGGGTGAGGAATAAGAAAATCGAAATATGTATAAGAAGAAGAAGACGTAGAAGTCGAAGACGATGAGGAAGAAGAAGGAAAAGATGTGGAAAAGACGAGTGACGAAGAAAAACCTAAAGAAGAAAACAAAAAAAATGAAAGAAAACAAAGAAGAAGACGTGAGAGAAGAAGGAGAGATAAAAGTGGAAGACGATGACGAAGAATAAATAAAAGACGATAAAGAAGAAAAACCAAATGATAAAGAAGAGGAAAAAAGAAGATGACGAAGAACGATTTTGTGAATACGAAAAACTCGCGTTTGTTTTAGTTCAATTGGTTTGGGTTTCATACACTTATTTAGTATTGCTTTTTGAGTTTTTAATTTTGTATGGTGTTTACTTTTTTGGATTAGCTTTATTTTGATCATGTATGTCTCAAGTGGTTGTTCTAATTCTCTTCCGTTTATAACATAAAGTTTTGTATTACGTTTTTGAAACCTCTCGCCCGCGCAAGGCGCAGACTAAACACATAGTATTATGTATTATGACAATTTGATTTTGGATCTTTTGATATTGGTGTCTTTAAGTCTTCATTGATTGATGAATCTCATTCATAGAGTATCTATCAATCACTTGATCAATTGTAATTTCTTATAAACAAAATTATATTTCATGAAAATAGAAATTTATAAATGTCAAAAATAATAATTTAAAAATTATTTAGTTGTAAATATTTTTTAGATCAAAAATTAAAATTAATATGGTTAAATTTAAGACTAAAAATATGATTAGATTAAATCATTGGCATTTTAGTCATTTTCTTATTAAAAGTATATAGAGGGAGATGTAAATTTAACCAAACAAACAAATGTTCATTCAGATGTATTATCCAGATGAACAACCAAAAATAGAAACGAATATCATTCAAATGCATTATCCAAATGGATTATCCAAATGGAATATTTGGATGTAAATGTCAGATGAGCAAACGAACAAGACCTAGATAACAATCCCTCTATCAATAACCTCAAAATCTATGAGAAAATTTGACATGAAAGAATGAGAATAACGTATCACTTCCCAAAAAAGGACATAATTGTCTATAAAGAAAATTTTATCACTGCAGTTCGGTCGATATCAAGTGGATGTTTTCTAATCATTGAGGATGTCAAACCATATGTTTACATGATTCTACAAACGTAAACCATTTTTAGATCATTTTAAAAGATATGTAATCGTGAAAACCCCTTTGGTCCAATGGTTGATCAAATGGTTCATTAATGTTTCTACATTAAGAGGTATGAGGTTCAATTCCGAAAAGATGCAATTTCTGGAAGCAAGTTTATAAGAAAACTTTCAGCGTGGTGGAGGTTCGGGGTTCAATTCCCAGATGATGTAAATTCTGGAGGGAAGCTTATAAAGAAATCTTCAGCGTGGTGCAAGTGTCATTCATTGTGGTCGTTTAGTGGAATGGGTAACGTTGTCCGTTGTAGAATTATCCTTGTAATAGTTTTCATAATTTGTATTAATGTTAAAAAAAAAATGGTTCATTTGTGGTTGTTCCCAAGTACGTTTTTTTTTTTTATTCACGTAGATTGCTTGTCATTATATTTTATTAAAAATAAAAGACAAATTAAATGAGGTTGGTTAAGTCGTTTTGACACCCTAAAGATTAATCTGAGTTATAAAATTTAATAGCATTTCGGTTTAATTTCGGATTTAGTTTGGATTATGTTCCGTTTGGTTAACATGGGTTTAACAAAATTCTATCCAAACTCAGCCGAAATTAGTATGGTTTGATTGTAATTTGGTTTGGTTTTAGTCCGGTTAAAAAAATAAATCAACTATAACAAAATAAGTAAGAAAAGAAGAATATTGAATAAATGGAGAAAAAAATGTATGCAAGAAAACCTGAGATCTCTCGATTAACACCAGATTTCGGTTTAATTTTGGATTTAGTTTGGATTCTGTTCCCTTTGGTTAACATGGGTTTAACAAAATTCTAACCAAACTCAGCCGAAATTAATATGGTTTGATTTTAGTCCGGTTAAAAAAACAAATCAACTATAAGAAAATAAGTAAGAAAAGAAGAGTATTTAATAAATGGAGAAAAAAATGTATGCAAAAGAAGGATAGGAAAGGAGAAGGGAATGAATATTTTTCTTCTATGAAACGTGGTTTTATACCACTGAAGTATAAAAGTTCTGAGGGGTTATTTGTGTGAATCAAGTCCATAGGGTTAGAAATAATTGAACTAGTTAACCTCTATTGATTATATTGAAAAATCAAAAGGGAAAATATGAGACTATTTATTAATAAATAAAGTAAAGATATTGGTTTATCGGTTTGGTTCCATTTTAAATCTAACCGAACCGAATCGTTTGGGTTGAAAAAAACATCAACCGATTAGATTATGTATGGAAAATGGTTTGGTTTAGATCGGTTTGACTTCGGTTGGTTCAGGTTGCTTCGGTTTGGTTTGGTTTTGAGATTAGTCTAAACCAGACAAATTAAATGAGGTTTGTTAAAGTCGTTTTGATACCCTAAAGATTTTATCTGAGTTGGCAAATTGAATAACATTTTTCCTACTTTCTACTTGGACTTGACCACCAACTTAATGCCAGCCTCATCTCTCCCCTTAATTGCAATCACACATTTACCCTTACAACCAGAGAAGCTTTTGTGACTCGTGACGATGATACCTTTTTAGCTATATATACACAAACACAAACAAACAAGAAAAGCTAAGAAAACAAATCTAATAAAAGACATTTTCTTTTCTTCTTCTCTCTCTAAATCATATGAACACAAGTTTCCGGCAGATCAACTGTTTTCTTCTTTCTCCTTATACGTGTTCATCAATGGCGTCTTTTCACTGATCTTAGTCCTATCAAACCCACTTACAAAAAACCCTTTTTTATAATTCCATTTCTTTCGATCTCGCATTATATATTGTATATTGCACACACACTCGTGCGCGATCGACGAAAGTTGACGATTTTTTTCTTCTTCTTCCAAATCCGCCATGGAAGCTGAGAAACCAGTCAATGGAGGATCCGTACAGATCCGGAATGAAAATGGGTCTCGAAAGCTTCCGAATTTCTTACAGAGCGTGAACATGAAATACGTCAAGCTAGGTTACCATTACCTGATTACTCATCTCTTCAAGCTCTGTTTGGTTCCTTTAATGGCGGTCGTAATCACTGAGATCTCTCGATTAACACCAGACGATCTCTACCAGCTTTGGCTCCATCTCCAATACAATCTCGTCGCCTTCATCCTCCTCTCGGCTCTAGCCGTTTTCGGCTCCACCGTCTTCATCATGACCCGACCCAGATCCGTTTACCTCGTCGATTACTCTTGTTATCTCCCTCCGGCGAGCCTTCAAGTCAAATACCAGAAATTCATGGATCATTCGAGGCTAATCGAGGATTTCAACGACTCGTCTCTCGAGTTTCAGAGGAAGATTCTTGAGAGATCGGGTTTAGGAGAAGAGACTTATCTCCCTGAGGCTTTACATTGCATCCCTCCGCGTCCGACGATGGTGGCGGCGCGTGAGGAAGCTGAGCAGGTAATGTTTGGTTCGCTCGACAAACTCTTCGAGAACACCAAAATCAACCCTAGGGACATTGGTGTGTTGGTCGTGAATTGCAGCTTGTTTAACCCGACTCCTTCGTTATCCGCCATGATTGTTAACAAGTATAAGCTTAGGGGAAATGTTAAGAGCTTCAATCTAGGTGGAATGGGATGTAGTGCTGGTGTCATCGCCATTGATTTAGCCAAGGATATGTTGCAAGTTCATAGGAACACTTATGCTGTTGTGGTTAGCACAGAGAACATTACTCAGAATTGGTATTTCGGGAATAGGAAGGCGATGTTGATCCCGAATTGCTTGTTTCGGGTTGGTGGAACGGCAGTTTTGCTGTCGAATAAGCCTAGGGATCGTAGACGGTCAAAGTACAAGCTGGTTCATACGGTTAGGACTCATAAAGGAGCTGATGAGAAGGCGTTCAATTGTGTGTACCAAGAACAGGACGATAACGGGAAAACCGGGGTTTCTTTGTCTAAGGATCTTATGGCTATAGCTGGGGAAGCGCTTAAGGCGAACATCACTACTTTGGGTCCTTTGGTTCTTCCTATAAGCGAGCAAATTCTGTTTTTCACGACCTTGGTTGCAAAGAAATTGTTTAATTCTAAGTTGAAGCCATACATCCCGGATTTCAAGCTTGCCTTTGACCATTTCTGTATCCATGCCGGTGGTAGAGCTGTGATTGATGAGCTGGAGAAGAATCTGCAGCTCTCGCAAACACATGTCGAGGCATCGAGAATGACATTGCACAGATTTGGAAACACTTCCTCGAGCTCGATCTGGTATGAACTGGCTTACATAGAGGCCAAAGGCAGGATGAAGAAAGGGAACCGGGTTTGGCAGATTGCTTTTGGAAGTGGGTTTAAGTGTAACAGTGCGGTTTGGGTGGCTCTGCACAATGTGAAGCCTTCAGTTAGTAGTCCGTGGGAACATTGCATCGACCGATATCCGGTTAAGCTTGAACTCTGAATCAATAAAAAAACATTAATTTGGTATCAACGTGGTTAGTCCCTAGTCTGCTTGACTCTGCCTTGTTTATTGCTTTTTGTTCCTTTCTTCTTTTTTCAGTCTGGGATTGTTCTTGTACTTTGAATGTGATGCTTCCTGAATTATTACTCACTTTGTGTTTTATGGCATCTCGAATCGATACCTATTTGCATTCCTATTTGCCATACTAGTTGGAAAAAGAATCAGAATTTACAGACTCGATTCACCATAGGTTGTGTACTTGCTAGGCTTCAAGAACATGGACACCACCGATTAAATTTCCTTTGATAACCAAAATAGGAGTTTGTTTTTGGACAACCTTAGATTCATCTAGGACAGATATAATCTAGGCTTCATGTAGTTGTGCTTAATGCTGAAATTTCCGTCTTCTTTTTTTAACATCTGAAATTTTCATTACACTTAAAATTAGATTTGGAACATAATGGTATGGGATGAATTCACATTCATTCTGTATCCTTCCCTTTGCTAGGATACAATAGAAAGCTGCTCAGAATCCTTTTAATCAAGAGGTATTTGTATCATTGAAGTAGACCCAAGATAAATGTTGGCATCATAGAAGTTGTTAGGATGCTAGTACAATCAACCAAACTAAAGATGAAAAAGTTGTATGCAAGATTAGTGAACCGGATCAGTATCACATTCAAATCGGAATCAAATCTATTTTGCACTTCCATCCATGGCTTATTTCAGATTCACTTGATGAGTCATACAATCCGTTCGCTGGATTTTGCGGTCACAATTCCACAGGACACCGAATATTCTCGATTTTTGCCGACCGCACCCATATAGTCTGCATTCATTGTAACCATTACTGGTCTTTCTGGTTCCTAAGTCAAACACGAGGATTATCTCAAAGTCGGTATTCAGTTCAAGGAAGACAATACAGTTCCCCTTCACACCAGGAAGCTCCTTTGCCGAATAGCAGAGATTCCAGTCAATCCCAAGAAACACTACTCGGTCCTCTAAGTCATTAATCCGAACCCATCTCATCTGGCCTTCCTCTTCGAGCCTAAACAATCTGAAACACGTATGCTCATATTCATGATCATACAGTCCTGGTGTAAGTTGCTGCACCAGTAAGAGCTCGTCTCCTGAGACAACCAGTCTCTCCTCGAAAGACTCGTGAAACTCTGACTGCATGGAACTCGCTAACTTCTAACGAAGGATCGATAACAACGACATGTCCCTGTCTCCACATATCAACAAGATAAAACTTACCTTTGAATGAAACCATATCATATGGTTGAAACTGACCCTCGATTTCAGTCCACTTCTTGTCACGGCTTATGTACATCACTAAACCCCCTAACACTTCCACTAGAACTGCAAAATCTCTACCATCTTCACTATCGAGTTCAAGAAACGCAACTCTCTTGGAAATACTCTCATGCCGTCTTCTATAGCGTCTCCTTGTTGTTATAAGATTTTTGTTTTTTTATAAGAGATATATCTCATAACCAAATTGACAATGAAACAGAGTTGTTCTTTCTCCAATTGGAATGAGTGGTTTACGTGTTAAGCGGGATATTATCAACGGCTGATTCTGGATACAGAAATTATGGGCCGAGGCCGGAACTTTCACGGTTTTTTTTATAAAGAAAAAGGAACAGAGTTTTCTCTTAGAAAGAAAAACAAAAAACTAAGGTAAACAAGCAAAACCAACCTTGTAGTAATGACCCAAGAGGACGATTTGGGAACTAAGAGAGTTGAGAACTTTCCCATATTCAGAAGTGAAACCAGAATCTACTAATGGCGACAACACCTTCTGGAATCTCAAGAGGACAACTTGAATCTTCTATAATATGCAATGCTTATCGCCTAGGGTTGGGGACATAACGGAAGTGAACAATCTCAAAACATGTCACAAAACGACCATTGATTCGTTCCAACAAGTCTTTTGGAAGCAACGACCAGTCTGCCATGGTTAATAAGCAACGACCAATCTTAAAACATGTTGGAATGGAACAAGAATCAGAATATATGGACTTGATTAGCCATAATGTGTACTTGCGAGGCTTCAAAAACAGGAGTTAAATATGAAATGAAAAAACTTTCCAACAAAATAACAAAGTTGGACGCAAGATTAGCGAACTCAATCAGATTCGTCAAAGATGCTCATTGTTGGATTTGGCAGTGCCAAAATTCCACATAACACCGGAGATTCTAAATTTTCTCCGAAGGCGCTGGTACAGCCACTCCATTTGGATGCCTTATGGGTCCTTTTGGTTCCTAAGTCAAACACATGGATTCTATCAAATTTGGCANGACCAAACTAAAGATGAAAAAGTTGTATGCAAGATTAGTGAACCGCATCAGTATCACATTCAAATCGGAATCAAATCTACTTTGCACTTCCATCCAGGGCATATTTCAGATTCACTTGATGAGTCATACAATCCGTTCGCTGGATTTGGCGGTCACAATTCCACAGGACACCGAATATTCTCGATTTTTGCCGAACGCACCCATATAGTCTCTGCATTCAATGTAACCATTACTGGTCTTTCTGGTTCCTAAGTCAAACACAAGGATTATCTCAAAGTCGGTATTCCGTTCAATGAAGACAATACAGTTCCCCTTCACACCAGGAAGCTCCTTTGCCGAATAGCAGTGATTCCAGTCAATCCCAAGAAACACCACTCGGTCCTCTAAGTCATTAATCCGAACCCATCTCATCTGGCCTTCCTCTTCGAGCCTAAACAATCTGAAACATGTATGCTCATATTCATGATCATACAGTCCTGGTGTAAGTTGCTGCACCAGTAAGAGCTCGTCTCCTGAGACAACCAGTCTCTCCTCGAAAGACTCGTGAAACTCTGACTGCATGGAACTCGCTAACTTCTAACGATAACAACGACATGTCCCTGTCTCCACATATCAACAAGATAAAACTTACCTTTGAATGAAACCATATCATATGGTTGAAACTGACCCTCGATTTCAGTCCACTTCTTGTCACGGCTTATGTACATTACTAAACCCCCTAACACTTCCACTAGAACTGCAAAATCTCTACCATCTTCACTATCGAGTTCAAGAAACACAACTCTCTTGGAAATACTCTCACGCCGTCTTCTATAGCGTCTCCTTGTTGTTATAAGATTTTTGTTTTTTTTTATAAGAGATATATCTCATAACCAAATTGACAATGAAACAGAGTTGTTCTTTCTCCAATTGGAATGAGTGGTTTACGTGTTAAACGGGATATTATCAACAGCTGATTCTGGATACGGAAATTATGGGCCGAAGGCCGGAACTTTCACGGTTTTTTTTATAAAGAAAAAGGAACAAAGTTTTCTCTTAGAAAGAAAAACAAAAAACTAAGGTAAACAAGCAAAACCAACCTTGTAGTAATGACCCAAGAGGACGATTTGGGAACTAAGAGAGTTGAGAACTTTCCCATATTCAGAAGTGAAACCAGAATCAACTAATGGCGACAACACCTTCTGGAATCTCAAGAGGACAACTTGAATCTTCTATAATATGCAATGCTTATCACCTTCGAACCGAGGGTTGGGGACAGAACGGAAGTGAACAATCTCAAAACATGTCACAAAACGACCATTGATTCGTTCCAACAAGTCTTTTGGAAGCAACGACCAATCTCAAAACATGTTGGAATGGAACAAGAAGCAGAATATATGGACTTGATTAGCCATAATGTGTACTTGCGAGGCTTCAAAAACAGGAGTTAAATATGAAATGAAAAAACTTTCCAACAAAATAACAAAGTTGGACGCAAGATTAGCGAACTCAATCAGATTCGTCAAAGATGCTCATTGTTGGATTTGGCAGTGCCAAAATTCCACATAACACCGGAGATTCTAAATTTTCTCCGAAGGCGCTGGTACAGCCACTCCATTTGGATGCCTTATGGGTCCTTTTGGTTCCTAAGTCAAACACATGGATTCTATCAAATTTGGCATCTGAGTCAATGAACATAACGCAGTTCCGCTTCATACCGGGAAGCTCCTTTGCTGAATAGCAGAGATTCCAGTCATGCTCATACCCAAGAAACACTACTCGGTCCTCTAAGTCATTAATTCGAACCCATCTCCTCTTGCCTTCCTCTTCTTCGAGCCTAAACAATCTGAACCACGTATGCATATAATCACGACCATACTCCCCTGGCGTAAATCGCTGCACCAGCAAGAGCTCCTCCTCTTTTGAGACGACCAGTCTCTCGTCATCAGACTCATCATGAGACTGTGTGACTGAGAGGATCTCGCTAACTTCCAATGAGGGTTCGATAACAAAGACATGTCCTCGTCCACACCGATCAACAACATAAAACTTGCCTTTGAATGAAACCACATCTCGATATGATCTAAACCGGCCCTCGAGTTTTATCCATTTCTTGCAACAGCTTCTATACATCATTAGATCCCCAAACACTACAGCTACTACTACAAAATCTCTACCATCTTCACCACCCAATGGAAGAAACGCAACTCTTATCGAAAGACGCATGCGTCTAGCGTGTGTCCCTGTTATAGCGAAGAACTTTATCTATAGCAAAGATTTTTCAATGAGAATCATGACCGTATTTTAGTATGTGCAAGTGGAGCAATCGAACCGACACCGACTTAAAAACGAAATTTTTGTTAAGAAAATTTTAACTAGATATATGAATTAGGATCTAAATACTTAAAAAAATTGTTTATCATATTAAATATGCCCTTAATAAAAAATTTGAACAGGACCTACAAATAGTTTGAAACGGCCCTAATGAGAATCATTATCAATGAAACAGAGTTATTCTTTCAGAATATAAAAAACCAAAGGTAAAAGCAGAACCAACCTTGTAGTAATAACCCAATGGGATGATTTGGGAGCTAAGAGTGTTGAGAATAATCCCATATGCAGATGCAAAAGAAGAATCTGTTAATGGCGAAAGCAACTCCGGTTTACCAGATTTGCTCTGGCTCATCCCTACCAATAGATAATCAGCACCAAAGGGAGTCTGGAATCTCAAGAGGAAAGCTGGAATCTTTTTAAGTTCGCAATGCGTATCTCCTTCGAACCCAGGGTCGTCACTGAAAATGGGGATATGGCTATTAAAGCCTAAGCCGCGTCTATAGCTCGCCGGAGATAGGGCCAACCGCCATGAACCGCAGACAGAACGGAAATGAACGATCTCAAAACATGTCTCAAAACATGTCTCAAAACGACCATTGATTCGTTCCAACAAATCTTTTGGAAGTGACGACCAGTCTGCCATGGTTAGATCCGGCTATACAGAAAGAGCGATACTTTGTGAAGAGTTAAGATCTATGGGAGATGAAGATGAAGAAGATGTCTTTGTTTATGCTCTTAAACAAAAAAAGAAAGTCTTTGTTTATGTTTTTTCTTCTTTTTTTCGCTTTATTGGTTAAATCAGCGAACCAATACACTCAAGGCTGTCACAAAGGCTACAAAGTATATTTCTATAGAAAGCTTTGGTGCAAAGTCTTTTCTCCTTCCGGTATTTAAATAGAAAAGTAGAATATTCATAACAGCAACTTGGAGACAAGATTAAAAAAAGTCACTAGGAATCACTTATGAATCTTAGATGGTTTGGCATGGTCACAACTCCACAAGATAATAAAGATTCAAGATTTTCACCAAACACGCCCATATATCTTCTGCATTCGGTAAAGGCCATCTGACATCCAAGAACTGATATTAGGGCCTATTTTTCCGATATAAACTTCTTTTTTTTTTTGAATCTAATGTTAAATTATACTCAAAAGAAAAATAACGTTTTTACAACTTTCATTGAGACATTTTCAATCTTAAACTCTATTCTTAGATTTATCCTCATATCCATCCTCGTATCTCATATCTCCATTGCTTCGGATCGAACAGAGTTGGTTTCGAATGCTTTTGTCTATCATCTTTATAAGCATGAACGGTGTTGATCAAAGGAATTCCCCATGTCGATGGTTGTTCCTTTCTCTCCAAATCGAATGGACGGAGATTTGGAAAGCATACCTTACCTGGAAGGCAGTTGTGCTATCTTGCATCTGGGTGATGAGCACGTCTTCAATATACCCCCGCTCACATGAAAATTGGTCCTTTAGTAACCCTTTCACTAGATTCTCCCACACTTTCCTCGTATAAGTACAAGAGAAAAACAAAAGATCTTTTGTCTCCATCGGATCATCGCAAAATACACATTTTGTGTTAGCATTTACACTCCAATTTTTGATCCTATCTTCCGTCGCTAATCTGTTGTGAAAAGCTAACTATACCATAAACGAGTACTTAGGCGTGGCTTGAGAAAACCAAACCCCTTTGTACCAATTCACTTTTGGTCTAGCGGATCGAATTTGTCTCCAAATTTCTTTCGACACGAACTTTGGTTTGAATTGCCCTTCTTTCCTTTTCCACTTCGCCACATCCTCCTCTAATAAATTTCTCCTTTCGCGTGCCTTCACTATCTCCGATTCTATATTGTTGAGAAGCGGTTGTCAATGCCTCCTTCTTCTCAATATATCTAGTACTTGTCCAACCGTAGTCTGCTTTGATATGCCCATGTCTAAGAAGCCACAGTCACCAAGTCTATCATATAGGCAACCCAAAGTACACCAAGAATCAAACCAAAATGATGTTTTATTCTCGTTCTTCACTTGAACCACATGGAAGTTCTTTGCCATCTCTCTATACTTTAAGATCTTCTTCCACATCCAAGATCCCAATGTAGTAGTGTCTTTAACCGATCAGAATGAACCACTTCTGATGAGATGCCTATTCACCCATATTTAAACCTTAGCATTAACTTGCAAAGGAAACAATGTTTCAGATTCGTAATTTTCGAGTGAAAGTCTTTTGGGACATGACTTACTTCATTCTAAGTTCGGTTGGAGGAAAAGTTGCGCCAAAAAAATAAACGAAAAGAAAATTATTTGGGTGTAAACAAGCAAAATGAACATCAAACGAATTCACCCGAATGATCACGTCATTTTAATTTCCGGTGATTTGATGTCGATTGTACGGTTAAATAAAAGGCTACATCGATTTTACTATACATGGACATGGTAAATAATATAAAATAAAAACAAAGAACTAACACTGAATTGGAAAGAAACTTATAGTTATTTTTATTTTATTGATATATATTTCAAATAAAATACAACAGTTTATCCAGGAATATAGCTTCTATCATAATCACAATAACAACGATAATTTTGACAGTTTTTTATATACTTGTTCTTTTTCATACAATGACGTGTGCATTCTTGACAAGAATAAAGTGGGGTTTTTGTTTGAATTGAAATAAAGTGGGTTTTTAGCGACATAGTGTCCACAGAATTCATCAGGGGAAATTGATTTCTTATTTGAGGACTAGCCGCTGGATTGGAAGAATGAACTTTATCTCAGAAAATAGATTTTGTCATAGACGCATAAAATTGTCCAAACAAAATTTTAGTTATGCTAGTAGTATTTTAATAAAGAATGTTGAATTTTGTTCGTATCATATTTACTAGCGAAAATTAAACTTACCTGATAAAATAAGCACTAGAAAAGTTAAAAACAAAACAATTATCTTCATTCTTTTTTTTGGAAATTAAAAAATATTTTTGAATAATTGAGTTTTGGTTGTTGTTTTGAGTTTTTGTTGTGAAATTTTGTAAGTTTAATAGTGTCATATTTATATGCGTTTTCACTTATGTTACACACGAGTAATGTTCTAATCAACGTTTCTTGTGTTATAAATGGTCGTTAGAGAAATTTTCTTTTTTAAATAATAGTGTTCGTTTACAAATATTCATAAGTGTAATTATAATTATTCTTATTTATTAATTGATACTTTAAGATGAAAAATATAGTCTCATTATAGCTTATACTTGATTTTTTATTTAGAGAATGAATAAATTATGAAATATGTGAGAATATCAAACATAAAAACACAAATTTGACATGTTAAAAACATATGTTCTATATATATACATGTATGCATGGTGATGTAGGAAATTTTCATGTACCCAAAAAAAATTTCTTTCATGTAACTCATATGTTTGTTATAGGAATTTATGTCGTTTTTTCAGCAAGCTATGATAATACATGTAAACCGACGATAAAAAACATAGAAAAATTCATCTTCATAGGTGGAAATGTATGTTCAAGAGTTATTAAGCGTAAATCTCCACACAACTGCTGAAACTGTTATTGCTTTAAAAATAATGAAGTTGTATTTTATTTGTATAAAGAATTTAAATATACATAAAATCTAGGCCCACGTCTCTTCGAGTTGGAGTACCCATGGCAAAAAAAAAAAAAATTTGGTGTAAATTTTTGTTTTTGGGCCCATTTTTGCAAAAAAAAAAAACAATTTAGGCCCAATTTTATTTTTTTAATACTAAAAAACAAAAAAAAACAAATGGGCCCTGAGAAATTGCCCACCTTGCCATGGGGAAGAGCCGGCCCGGTGTAGGCCTCCACGCCTTTTCTCGGCTCGTGGTCAACACTCTCGTCTAGCTGTTGGTGCTATATTATGAAAATAATGGAAAAATTGTTGAGAGTCCATGCCGATCACCAAGAGAGTTTTTCTAATTTTTTTATCCACACTTACATGATACTGGAAACAACTTCCTCGTAAATAACCCAATATAAAAAATTCGAACTTAAACTATGAAGTTCTCTCAGGATAAATTATGGAAAAGAGAAAGTTCACTTTGGGAATATCCAATAAAACCATCACCCTTGACGGTATGATCCCACATGAATCCACACTTGTCAAGGTTCGGCTATGGTACCAATTGTAAAAACACAACTACAACCGTCTGTGAGCCTCTACGCCATCTCTCGGCACGTGGGCCAAACCCTTGTCTGACAATTGGTAGTTGTGTTAGTTCTTTGTTTGAAACTAGGTAAATACCCGCGCTACACCGCAGGAAAATTGTTTTTATTAATTTAATTGAATCATGAAATTTTTGATTCCCTTTTACATGAGATGTACACACAATGTAAAAATAAATGTATATCCAAACTTGGTTTATGTCCTCTCATATCTGGTAATTCGAATACACTTTGCTAACCAAGTTAATCATAGATTGAGAAAATCACATCACTAAACCTACTAAAGAATAATTCTAGTGTCAGTTTATCGTGTGGTTTTAAAACTTTATTTGTAAAATGATTTACATTATATAATCAATGAAATTAAAAAGTGATAGAAAAGATTTACAAAAATAGAACAAAAATTAAGGAAAAAAAATAACCAGATTGAACCAAAAACATATTCCCATCCATAAGTATGTGAGAAACAATAATCATAAATCTTTTTGCTTTCTCTAATATATCTTCCACCCTCATATAGTCCATATTCATCTAAATGAGAATTCTCTAGCAATCTATTGAACAATAAATGGTAGTAATGTCCACAGCAACATTAAGTATAAGCATGTTTCTTGCTATGTTCAAACATAATTAAATTATGTTGGAATCAATTGTAATTCTCAAAAGAAGAAAGCAGCTTATATAAGTGACACTTATAAAACAAAATTGGAACTCAACTAAATTTTTTAGTATAGTGTCCGTTGTTTCACCACCATCAATGGCAAGTGTATATATTTTTTTCCAGCTTCCACCTTTATGTCCATAAGATGCTAATGCAAAGCCAAATTTGAAAATTAAAAAGATTTTGAGAAGTCAGACCATAAGCAAATATTTTATAGAATACGATGAACATTCAATTTGTATGGATCCTTGCTAACTTCACCATAATGGAACTTTAATTCTCGACCAAGCTATAAGGATCCTAAAAAAATAGCACTTACAAGATGAATTTTACGAATATATAATGAAATTTTTTTTTACCAGTTTCTAATTTAGTAGAGAACAAATAGTAAAAAAAAATCTCACAAAAACTAATGATTTCCAAAGAACCAGATTGATGTGTTTTGTAATGTATCTTGTTAACGCTTTAAGATAGTATAGATGTTATTTTGATTGAGGAAAAAAAAACTCATACAAACATAACTAAAATTTTCCCATGGACATTAAAGTGAGTCATAATACATAGATTTAAAAAATTCAAGAGTTGGAAAGATACTTTTTTGTTTGTTAAAGTAGGTACTCAATTCTGTATATGAAAGAAAAGCAAAACAAAAAGATCATCTAACTTGTTAAGTTATGCAGATAATTATCTTTGTCCATTTGCTTTGATTAAGGAAACATTTGCGCTAGAGTTTGGTTACAGTAGTAATTGTAAAAATTTCGAGGAAAATGCAGGGTTAAGAAGAACCCCTAATGTGTTTGGGCAAAACACAATATGCGACAAATAATTGTTAACAAGGACACATACAACATTGAAACATTTATTCTACTTTTCAATGTTCAGCACATAGACTACACCTTTAATCATAATCATCTTTTACATTCAAAGCAGCCTGATAATGGATCTGACCCAAAGTAGTTTCAACTACAACTACTGGTGTTCCGTAACCAGAAAATTTTCAATACAACTACTATCCATTTGAACCATAGTAACATTTGTGTTAGTAACACACATAACAAACGTTTAATCCAATAGACAAAAAATAAATAAAAATTATTGACAAAAAAAAATCAACGCACCTTGAAGCATTTGCTTTAGATCAAGGACATTCTGTAACTGAACTAACTCCAGCAAATCTCCTACCCATCTCGTCAAGTTCTGCAAAATCAAGAATCCTTTAGTATATATATGATTTTCACTATATGTCTAGAAAGAATTACGTACCCAAGAAAGAGAACATATTGCCCAGTCAAATTGTCCACATTCCCACTTCTCTGTAGGAGAACCAGCTGGGGAAGTATAGCAACTGCCTCCAAGTAAATAGAAAAAGCCCAGAATACCTGCAATGGTTTCAAATTCACAGGATTAGCACGATACACTGCAATTCTGACTATCAACAAACACAAGCCACATTGCTGCCAACTACTTAAGAACACAGAACGGAGTGAAGGCAATCGCAAAGATTAAAGGTTTACCAGGAGCATATATTGCACAAACAGATATGAAGGGAAAGATAAAAGAATTTGATGAACTGCATAAAAAAAGAAACTAAAGTTGCATCAAAGAACAGTTTGACTCATATGACAGTACCTCTTGAAATGTGAATCTCTCATGCAGGATAAGTCTCCATGTCCTTATCATATGATCTCCTCACAAGTGGATGCCTACGCATACACCCTAGCACCATTGTTTTCACTCAATTGAAGCACTACCAGACAAAGCCCTTGCAGTTATATATCAAAGAAGGGAGGTTAGTGCCTTCTTCATTATAAAGTACACTCTCATATAGAATTAAAAGCCTATGCTCTTCTTTTTCTATAATATAACTAAACAAATATTTTGTTCCTAACAAACGTAATCTAGTAATTTAGTAACCCCTTTAGTCCAAAATTTCAACAACCCAAACATAACCTTTTCCTTAGTTCCAGCAGCAATAGTCTTGATGTGAATGCGTAATGTAATTTGGGCGAGAGATCTCCCTCGTTTAGAAACTCCCTTCTACAGTTTCAGTTTCTAAGATTGAGATTTCGCCACTTATTTGACTTGAAATTGCAAACTACCAACTCGGATTCGCATGAAAATCGATCATAAAAGGCTCAACAGGAATTGCATTTGGAAGCCATGGAAACGAAAACAAACGGTCAAAGCAATGCAATTGTTTCCGAGAGCTCGTCTTCAAAAAATATATAACACATTCAGGGAAGAGAACTCACCAGCGCAAATTTTTTGAGGAGAAGGATTAAGATGCTGATCAAGTGAATCATATCGCCACCACGTTTTAGGTTTTGCCTGAATATCGTTCAGAGAGAAGACCACTCGATGCTCGATCTTCCCGATATCGACCTGGATCTTCGCCGAAACATGCTGCGTCGGATAGTGGTGGTCCGCCGCCGGAACGTTCTCCTTAATCTCCTTAGAAATCGGCTGCGTAGCGATGGCGGCGAAAGCGAAACCGGCTCGCGGCTTGCGATTTTTCCGGCGAGAGGTAAGCCAGAGGGAGAGAAGGAAAAGAGCAATGACGATTAAAGATCCGAGTAAGATGCCGATTACGACCCATAGCCGGAGACCGAAGATCGATGT
The DNA here is from genome assembly GCA_002933915.1 of Eutrema heterophyllum. Lineage (NCBI taxonomy): Eukaryota > Viridiplantae > Streptophyta > Magnoliopsida > Brassicales > Brassicaceae > Eutrema > Eutrema heterophyllum. The sequence goes on from PKMM01024358.1 coordinate 171,004, forward strand.
CGGTTTCGAAAGATGGGTATTGAGGAAAGCAGCATTGTAGACTTTGGAAGCATCGGTGAGAGTAAATTTAATAACAAAAAAACAGATGCAGAAGCTGATGTGTCTTGATTTAGTGTGATGTGTATTATTTCAAATGTTCTAATTGGTTGATTTTTTTAATGATGTGTCAGCCTTATATAACACGAAAAAGCTGATGTGTGAGACACTCATTATGTTTTTATTGTATTAATAATAATAATAATA